>NTPY01000303.1:321439-387482 GCA_002922825.1 Brachionus calyciflorus | reverse complement strand
AGGAGTTTGTCGCGAATGTTCCGGTGAGGGCGAAGTTATAAACGAAAAAGACCGTTGTAAACAATGCAATGGAAAGAAGACAAGTAAACAAAAAAAAACATTAGAAGTAAATGTCGATAAAGGTATGAGCGATGGACAAAAGTTAACATTCAGAGGTGAAAGTAATCAAGAGCCAGGCGTCGATACTGGTGACTTAATAGTTATTTTACAACAAGTTGAACATGATGTATTCACTAGAAATCAAGATGATTTATTCATGAATCATGTTATAAATATAACTGAGTCCTTATGTGGTTTTAAAATAGCCATTAAACACTTAGACGGTAGGTCATTAGTTTTAACACATCCGGCCGGAGAGATCCTAGCACCGGGTAGTATTAGAGCAATACCTAACGAGGGTATGCCCATGTATAAAAATCCGACCGAAAAGGGAAATTTATACATTAAATTCGATGTTAAATTTCCAGATAATAATTCTTTATCAGAAGAGGCAATTAAGGTAAGCATAAAATTAAAAAAAGAAATTTTTTAAATTTTTTTTTATCTTTTTTTAACTATTAGAAATTAGAGACTTTGTTACCACCAAAACCAAAGATTGAAATTCCACAAGGTGAGCATGTAGATGAAGTATCAATGGTTGACTTTGAAGGTACTAGAGGCACAAGAGGTGCATCATCTTCAAGAGGCGCTGAAGGTGCTGGTGGTGGTTTTAGTGAAATGTACGGTAGTGATGAGGAAGATGAAGATGCCGCCGGTGGTCAACGAGTTGAATGCAATACTCATTAAACCAAATCATTTGTTTTCATTTTTTTTTTCTTAAACAATTTTTGGAAGTTTCCTCCATTCTCTCTATTCCTCGCTTTTATTTTTCTAAATTTACGAATTTTATTTTTTTAATTAAGAAAAAAAAATCAGGAATTGAGATCAAAAAAAATTTTTAACTTAATTAAGAACATTTCATTTTTTTTTGTTGTATCGTTTGGTTATTCTGCTTTGAAATTTTTATCACTTTAATGTTATATTAAGTAAGCCAAGTTTTTTTTTTCTTAAATTAATTTTAAAAATTGGAACAACCAAAAAATAAAGTTTATTTTCCTTATATATTTTTCCAAAAATTAAAATAAAATTGAAAAAAAGAAAAATTTAAAAATCTTATCGAATTTAACTTCTGAAGACATATTCTTCTAAAAAGGACCTTTGACACTGTGTTAGACTTGCGAAAAAGTTTTACGTATATACAGTACTGATACGAACTACTGATTTTACGTAAATTTCAGTAAAATTAGCTGAATTCCAGTAAATTTACGTAAAATCTCAAAAGTGAAAAACAGTAAAATTACCAAAATTTACGGAAATAATTGTTTTTGAACACTCTTTGATGATTTTTAGATAAATTCGTTTTTTCCCATTGAAATAAAAACAAAAAACTTTTTACTTTTTTTACGTAAATTCAATTAAAATTTTGTAAAAAAATATAAAATACGTACGTAAATTTAACTCAAAACCATGTGTCAAAACGTTAATGTTGCTGTAAATTCCTGTCAAAACTGAAAAACCCTGTCTATCTAGTACAAAAATATCAATAAGTCTCAAACAGACCTCAACTGAAGCCTGATTTAAATTTTTTTTGGTTTCACTAAGTTCAAAAAGTAAGTGACAAACAGTAGAATTATATACCTAGTAGTTATTTAATTTATAGCAGCGTATTATTAACAATGAATCAACATTTCAAAAGTATTAATGTCCATTTGTCTTTTTAACATGTTTGATTAAAACGAGGCTTTATATAACTATTTAGTGTATAAGCGACGTATGATTGTTGTCTTTTTAAAATAAAAGAATCTCTAATGGAAACCTTTTAACTTAAACTAAATTGTTTTATAAAACATGTTAAAAAGACAAATGGACATTTGAAATGTTGAAATGATTCATGTACTGATCCCATATCTGCAAAATATCAAATTATTTAAGTTTTGACAGGAATTTACGGAAACATTAACGTTTTGACACATGGTTTTGAGTTAAATATAGGTAAAATTACGTAATTGTACGACATTTTACGTAAATTAACGATAATTTACGTAAAATTACATTATTGTACCAAAATAAACCTCATTTTTACAGTTTTTTACTATATTACGTTTTTTTAGATTTTTTTAAGAATTTTCACCTTATTAAAATTGGTTTTTAGGGAATTTTACGTAAAATTTCGTTAAATTTTTTTTGATTTTTCAAGGTTAAAAATATTTTTATTTCGAGATTTTTTGAAAAATCGTCATTTTTTTGGCTTTTTTAGGTTTTTCTTTTTTTACGTAAAAAATCGTAATTTAACATTTTTTTTCGTATATTATCGTAAAATAATGTAATTTTACGAAAATTCACAAAAGTGGTTTTGAAAATTCATAAATGTAGTAAATTTACGTAATTTTAAGTAAATTTACCTCAAAATCATGTGTCATAACGATACTGGAGATTCCTTTTGGAAAAAATGTCTTTTATTACGTATATTTACGGCTTGAGTATTAAATATTCGTAATAAGCATTTTAATAATTTTTTTAAAATTTTTTATGCATTATAAAATTGCAAAAAAAGTTAAAAAAATCACTGAAAATCACTTTTTTCCGGTCTTTAAGAAAATTTATTTTAATTTTTTAATAAAAAAATCAAAATTTTATGATTGGCATTGATTCTCTTTAAAAAGAATCTGTCCTAAATTGAACATTATAATGCACATTGAAAACAAAATATTTTTTCTAACAAATGAAATTTTATTTTAATTTTTTTAAAATTTGCTTTTTAGTTTACAACGCATCATAATTTTACTTTCAGGTTTGCACCCAAAGATTAAAAAACCTGTATGTAAAAACCGTTCTCCAGAGAAAAAAAAAAGTTATTTTTTCAATATTGTTTTCATTCTAATCTCTAAGTTTATTTAATCAGATCTTTACCATTTTACTAGAACACTAATTTTCTTTCCATGTTAATTAAATGTTAAAAATTTTATTTCATAAAAAATTATTGGGTGTGTTTACTTTAGGATCAATTTTCACGAAACTAAGCGTTAGCTTTAAATTTTGAAAAATTATAATTTTAATAATACATTTTTAAACAAAATATAACAAAACAAGAATTTAAAAGATTCGATAAGACCGAAAATAAAATTATGGAAATCTAATTTTATTTATTTTTTTCTTGGTAAATTTAGGTAAATATTTTAGAATGGCTTATAATTATAATGACAATTTTTACAACGCGAACAAAGCATCTCAACTACAATTTAGCGAAATGAACAATACAACACAATACTACGATCAGAATACGACTTATCAAGTACCAAACCAAAATTATAATCAAGCATGGGGTCAACAGCAATATTTTTATCCGTCACAAAATGACACATTTACACCTCAAAGTGGAGATTTCATGCAAAATAACGAGTTTCAAGGAACTGATTTTGATAATGAGCCGCCACTATTAGAAGAACTTGGTATTAATTTTGATCATATATATCGAAAGACTAAATGTGTTCTAAATCCTCTAGCTCAGCCTCATGAGTCTATAATTCATGATGAGGATTTAGCGGGACCTTTAGTATTTTGCATAGCATACGGATTTTCTTTACTCCTAATGGGAAAAATACACTTTGGTTATATTTATGGTATAACAGCTCTAGGGTGTGTTTCTATGTACGCTTTGCTTAATTTAATGTCAGAAAAAGGTGTTAATGCAATGTGTATAGGTAGTACACTTGGCTATTGTCTCTTACCAATGGTTTTCTTATCGTTTTTGTCAAGTTTTTTCACTATGAAATCCTATGCTGGTCTGATGATTTCAATTTTTTTTATTTTATGGTGTAGTCTTTCATCAAGTAAGCTATTTGTAAATGCATTAAACATGTCAAATCAACAGCTTCTAGTACTATATCCATGTTTTTTACTTTACGGAATTTTCGCCTTGTTAAACGTATTTTAAAAAATTGTTCAAAATGATTTTTTTTTATATTTTTTAGTTGAAAACACTTTAAAAAAGGGGCTGTGATAATTTATAAATTTTATAATTACAAAAAAAAAAATTCAAAATTTAAATAAATTATTTTGGAAAAAAATCAAGTTTTTTGTTTCGTTTAATTATTTTTTTTTTGTTGTTGAAAAAGCTTTGCGCATTATTTTACATTTTATTCGAAGCGTTTTTTTTTTATTCTATTTTACCTAGACTAAATGAAAAAAAAAATACACCTAACGATGTATTTTTAATTTTTGAAAAATTTTTTTTAACTTTAATTTTTGTCCTTTATTTTGTTCTTTAGAATGCTCCGGTCATTTTCCTCAAATCAAATAAAAAAATTCGGCTCGTTAATATTAAACGATTGTCGATCGATTTCAACTACTTTGAGTAGACAAGAGTTGTACGATGATTGGAAAAAATTAGCTGAAAAACAAATGAAAGGAAAAAATCCTGATACTTTAATTTCTGATACTGCTGAAGTATTTAATAAAAAATAGCACACCTATTTTTAGTTTTTTGAAAATTATTTTTTTTCTTAAAAGGGTATTAAAATAAAACCATTGTACACAAATAAAGATGTTAAACAATCAACTCATAACGAAGTGCCTGGTAAATATCCCTACACAAGAGGTCCATATCCAACTATGTACGCTGTAAAGCCATGGACTATCAGACAAGTAAAATAATTAGTTAAATCTGATTATTATTATATTTGATTTGAAAAAAAAATCAAATATGAATCATGAATGAAACTCTTGAAGACTTGATCTCTAAAAAAATTTATTTTTGCGGAAAAATAATTTGTTTTTAAGGTTTGAAAAGTAAATATGAAAGTTATTGAGTAAATTGATTTTTTTTTATATAGCCAAATATTTTATAGACTTTTCCCGTAAATCCTTTCGAAAAGTTGCGTGGATCATAAGCCAAATATCAAATTTTAGTACATGTCTAAGTGACCATCTTTCTCATGTTAAAATCGACTAATTAACCCGATTTTTGAGGAGGTTGTAAAAAGCTAAAATAACAAATTTATTTAAAATTATTATTTATTATAAAAAAGTGCAATTTTTAGGTTTCCTTTTCATCTAATCACCTGATAAAGCGAAATTCGTTACAAAATTTTTTTTTGGAAATTTCAAAAAATTAATTTTTTGGAATAAAAAAGAATAAATAGAATGCTGAACCTAGATTCAAAGTTTTATTTATTGTGTGCAAAATTGCAGAGAAATATTTTTTCAAGTTTTTCGCTTTTTTCTTCTTTTTTTCTTCCAAAAAATTTAAATTTATAAAATTTTTTAATACCGTAAACCTTTGCCTATCATTCTAAGAATAAACCTGTAATTTAACCGGAATTCTATATGAAATAGTTCCCATCGATAGCATGTTATAACATTTAAAATTTTTTTATAATTCCGATAAAATTCACATATATTCCAATCAGACTTGTTTACGAGTACCAAAAAACAAGTACAAACGAGTATTTTACGAGTACGAGTAATACTCGTACTTTTGAAATTTTTTTGGCACGAGTAAGAGTCATACTCGTACTTTTGAAATTTTTTTGGCACGAGTACGAGTCTACTCGTACTTTAAAAATTTTTTTGGCACGGGTAGGAGAAAAAAAAATATTCTAAGTTAAAAAAAAAATTTTTTACGCCGACTAATTTTAAAATAAAAAAAAAAGAAAAATTAAAATTTTAAAAAAATTTTAAATTGAATAATAAATTTTTTTTTAAATATTATATATTTGTATATATTTTTTTTAAATTAAACTAAAAATCTTTATTTCTTATTAAAAATTTTAATAATTTAATTTTTTGGGACGAGTACTCGCGAAAAAAATTTTACAAGTACGAGTAGATACTCGTACTCGCCAAATAAAATTTACAAGTACGAGTAGGTGACATACTCGCTACTCGTGACGAGTTACTCGTAAACAAGTCTGATTCCAATTAATAAAGGCTAATTTTGGCTTATTTTCTATCATTTTTTAACTTTTATTCCAGAACTATTCCTTAATTAAAAAAATTAATTTTTTTTTTAACTTCTTTTAATTTTTAACTTTTAATTTTATTCTGGAATAAAAATAAAAAAATGATAGGCAAAGGTTTACGGAAATTTCCACAAAAAAAATTTTGTAGCGAATTTTGCTTCATCAGGTGATCAAGATTATAATTTAAAATATTTTCCAAAAAATTCACTAATTTTAAATGTCTAAATTAAATATGCATTAAAATTGCACAATTTTTTGTAAACTTTTAATCCAGGTCGAGCAAATTTTTTTAATCCAGGTGGTACTTTTAGGTTTTTTGCAGAGATATTTTTGTTGATCAAAATTACAAGAAAAATTTTATTAAATAGAAATTAAAATTGCATTTTTATTTTATTCTATAAAAACTTTCTTGGTTTGCCAAATTTTTTTTTTGAATTAAAAATGCTCAATAGAGTTTTATTCTTGATATCTTACTTTTTGAATTAAAAAACCTTTGACTAAAAATTTTTTATTGTAAAGTATGCTGGTTTTAGTACAGTCGAAGAGAGTAATAAATTTTATAAAGATAACATTAAAGCTGGTCAACAAGGTCTTAGTGTTGCTTTTGATTTGGCAACACATAGAGGTTACGATTCAGATAATCCAAGAGTGTTTGGTGATGTTGGTATGTCAGGCGTAGCTATTGATTCAGTCGAAGACATGAAACAATTATTCGATGGAATTGACTTGCAAAATATGTCTGTTTCAATGACCATGAACGGAGCTGTTTTACCAGTCATGGCCATGTATATAGGCGCTGCTCTTGAACAAGGAGCCCCACTAAACAAGCTAAGCGGTACTATTCAAAATGACATTTTAAAAGAATTTATGGTCAGAAATACTTATATTTTTCCACCCGAACCATCAATGAAAATTATCGCTGACATTTTTGCCTACACTTCCAAGAACATGCCTAAATTTAATAGCATTTCAATTTCAGGCTATCATATGCAAGAAGCTGGTGCTAATGCTGTTCTTGAATTAGGTTATACAATCGCCGATGGTATTGAGTATATTCGAACTGGTGTCAAAGCTGGTTTAGATGTCGATAATTTTGCACCACGTTTGTCATTTTTCTGGGGCATTGGTATGAATTTTTATATGGAAATAGCGAAATTAAGAGCTGCTAGACGTCTTTGGGCTCATTTAGTTGAGAAAAATTTTCATCCTAAAAAAGAGACTTCTAAAGTTTTGAGATGTCATTGTCAAACTTCTGGTTGGTCTTTGACTGCTCAAGTAAATTTAAAATTTACTAGACCTTATTTCTTATCAATTATTATTTTTAAATTAAGGATCCTTATAATAATATAATAAGAACAACCACTGAAGCTTTAGCTGCCGTTTTCGGTGGTACTCAATCATTACACACTAACTCGTTTGATGAAGCTTTGGCCTTACCATCCGTATTCAGTGCTCGTATTGCTCGTAATACTCAAATAATTCTACAACAAGAAACCGGTATTTCAAAAGTAATTGATCCATGGGCTGGCTCTTATATGATGGAAACCTTAACTGATCAAATTTATGACGAAGCATTGAAAGTATATGAAGAAATCGAAACAATGGGTGGTATGGCTAAGGCTGTTGCTCAAGGTATACCAAAATTAAAAATAGAAGAATGTGCTGCTAAGAAACAAGCTAGAATAGACAGTGGTAAAGATGTTATTGTCGGTGTAAATAATTACATTTTGGAAAATGAAGAACAGGTTAATGTTTTACAAATTGATAATACTAGAGTAAGAGAATCGCAAATAGCTAAATTACAAAAATTAAGAGCTACTAGAGATAATAATGCAGTTCAAAAAGTTTTAGATAAAATAACTGAATGTTGTAAAACTGGTCAAGGTAATTTATTAGAATTGAGTGTTGAAGCTGCTAAAGCTAGAGCTACTGTTGGTGAAATTACAAACGCTATGGAAGTTGTATTCCAAAGATATGTTGCTAAGGATAATTTGGTTAGTGGAGCTTATAAGAGTGAATTTACTGCCGAAGAAGAATTACAAAAAGTAATGAAAAGAGTTAAAGATTTCGAGGCTAAAGACGGTCGTAGACCACGTATTTTAGTCGCTAAATTAGGTCAAGATGGACATGATCGTGGTGCTAAGATTATAGCTTCATCATTCAGTGATCTTGGTTTTGATGTTGATATCGGACCTCTTTTTGCTGTAAGTTTTAATAACGTAAATGCTCGATTTTTATGACATGTCATTATTCCAAATAGTGACATGTCGTTATGTATCGAACAGTGGTTGAAAAAATCGATCTATGACATGTCATAAAACCCGAAAATAGGCCTTTTTTCGAGAAATTGGTAACCATTTTTATGACATGTCACAAATATAGGAAATCAAGGGAAAAATGTATATTAAATTGGGCAATTAAATATATATAAAAAAGAAAAAAGAAAAATTAAGGGGCATAGTATAAATATTAAATTGGGCAGCAAAAAAAGATAAGAAAATTACTTACCTAAATTTTCTAAAATAAATAAAAAAAATAAAAATCAATTGGTGTGAGATAAGATTTAAAAATTTTTTTTTATTCTTAAGAAAAGGAACGGTCATGTGAAAAACAGAATTTAAAAAAAAAGTGTGTGAAAATAAAAAATTAACAATCCTCTATGAGGGATTAATTTTTTTTAAAACGTTCACTGTTCAAATAATTGAATATTTAAACTTTTTTTATTTTTCGAAAAATATAAAACAAAAATTGATTTAATTAAAAAAAAAAATCAAAGAAATAATAAACTAAGCGGATAAATTGATTAACGTTTTCCGAAATAATTGATCGATTGGGTAAGTTTTTTCTTTATTATATAATATTTATATTAAATTGGACATATTTTCTCTTTTTTCTTACTTTATTTCCTATTTTTCTGACATGTCATAAAAATGGTTACTAATTTTTCGAAAAAAGGCCTTTTTCGGTTTTTATGACATGTCTTAGAACGATTTTTTCAACCACTGTTCGATACATAACGACATGTCATAAATATAGGGTATCCTATAATAATGACATGTCATAAAAATCGAGCATTTACGTTAATTTTCTTTTTATGTAATTATGTTTCGGTGAAAAAAATTTTTTCTAAAAAAATGTCCAAGTGATTTTTTTTCGTCGAAACATTAGATAAAAAAAAATAAATTTTCGTTTTGATTTTAGACACCAGATGAAGTAGCTAATCAAGCTATTGATTCGGATTGTCACGTTGTAGGAGTAAGTACACTTGGCGCTGGACACAAAACTTTACTTCCACAATTAATTCAAAAGCTCAAAGATTTAAATAGACCAGATATGACTGTTATTTGTGGAGGTGTCATTCCACCACAAGATTATGAATTTTTATACAAAGCTGGTGTTAAATTAGTATTTGGTCCTGGTACACGTATACCATTAGCTGCCACTAAAGTTTTAGATGAAATTGAAACCAAACTCGGCAAAAATTAATAAATAAAATTTAAGTTAATTATTGATTAAATGAAAAATATTTTAGATTAATACTTACAGACTTTTATTTTCCAATCTTTTTTCTAGCTCGTCCACTAAAACTTAGAAAACTAAGTTTTTGTGATTAAGATTAAAAATCTAATTTTTTTTAAACTGTATTATAATAAAGAATTTAAATCAAAAAAAATTTTAAGTGTTAAACAATTTAGACTTGGTTTATACCAAACTTTATATCGACAACACCGCCACAATAGCACTGTGGATCAAGGGGAGTAAATTTCCTCTCAAAAGAACACAGTTGCGATTCATACTTCGTAATTATACTTTTGATGAATTCTCAGTTGTTTTCCATTGATGTTCACTTTAATCTGTTTCTAGCGGATTGTACTTATTCTGAATCGATCGGTTAAACTTAAAAAAAAAAAGATCAGATCTGACTAACTATTTTTTATTTTTAATTTTCTTTGCGATTAATTTTATGTTGTCTTAGCTGACACATTAAGTTATCTCAAGGTAAATTAAAGAAAATTATAAATATTTTTACAGTAAATTTCTGAAATAAGTTGACATGTTTGTAAAACATATCTTAAGACGCTCAAGAACAAGTTATAAACAAAAAATTAATAAAATCAGAGGATTCTAATACGAAGGTTTTTTTCACTTGGTTTTTATTTTAGGTTAAGTCTTTTTCATTAAAAACTATAATTGATCAATTTATTATTATAAAAGAGAAGAAGAACGCTTATAACATTTTTTCGGCATTTTTTACGGCTAAATTTCACTTTATTTGTAAATATTGTTTCTAATTTAAAGACTAAAAATAAAACATAAAAAGCACTTAAATCATTGATTATGTTTTGTTCGATCTTTTTATTGATGACTTTAATGGAAAAAGAACTCATTAGGCCTCAAGTTTTTTCCTACAAATCGATACCATATTCTTAGAAATCTAAATGTTAATATCCAAAAAAAACACGGAAAAATTTTTTTGGTAATGGTAATCGTAACGGTAATTGTAATGTTAACGGTAATGCAAGTTTTTCGATGCAAGTGCTGTATTTTTGAATATGTGTTTAAACTGTAGTATTTTTTGTTCAAGGAAAAACTTCATCTTAAACATTGCTCTTGGACTGTTTAAAATCTCTTAGATGAGAATGTCCTTAAAAGAGTGTCAACTTTAAAATAAAATAAAATTCATATTGAATTATGATATAACAAGTATTTAACTTAATCAATAAAAAAGATTCATATATTTGGCATATTTTCTAAAAAAGGAGCATTTTAAGGTAATGAAAGAATTGAAAAATTTTACTCAATTTTTCAATTGAAGAAAAAAAGTTAATCATATAAAGGTTATGATTAACTATAAACTTCGACCAAGCAGGCTACTAACTAACTGTGTATTGTCGGTAAATAGTGAAAAATATAGATGATTGTCGTTTTGATGTTCGCCTTGTAAATTAAATTGTGTTGACGCGCCTTACTCCAAATAAAAATTCTTTGAAAATCAATTCGAAATAAAAAAAAGAAGCGATTTTTTTTAGTCCAAGTAACTAGTCCAGATACGATCTTAGTACGGTTGCTAAAAAAATTTTCTTTTATCATTTCTTTTTTAAGTACGGTTTTTTTAAATTTTCTTTTTTTAAAATATGGAAATTTTCAAATAAAAGTTCAGTTTATTGTGTTTTTCAAAATATTTTTCATCTATAGATGAATCAATACATGCACAAACAAATTTTAATAATTTTTAATGATTTACATTATGATTTTAAATTTTTAAAAGATCCTAAGTTTAATAGACATTTTAAAAAATTAGAAAAAATCTTATTTTTTCTGGTTCTATTATTAAATATTTAGATGAATCTATTATTAAATATGCTAACGAAAAAGAATTATTAGGGTTTTTTTCAAAAAACCCTATTGATTTTGCTTCCCAAAATTTGGTCGTCCCGTGTTTTTTTTTTGGATATTAACATTTAGATTTCTAAAAATGGTATCGATTTGTAGGTAAAAACTTGAGGCCTAATGAGTTCTTTTTCCATTAAATTTGCCCTTAAAAAACGCCGAAAAAATGATATTTTTATACTTTTAACTTTACTCAACGTTATTCTGTTCCTTAACAATTGATCAATTGTAGATTTCTTAATGAAAAAGACTGAACCTAAAATAGATAACCAATTAAAAAACCCTTTTTATCAGAATCCTCTGATTTTATTTTTTGCGTATTAATATATAAACATTTAAATTTTTTCAAATGGTAGATGTCAATTGTTAAAAAACAAAAAATAGACTGGTGTGGAAATGTGATGAATGAAATTGATATCGCAAGTGAGAAAATCTTATTGGAATTTTCAGATAGTGAAAATATTACAAAATCGGTCAATAGAATTAGAGAGGTTTTGTTAGATAAAGTTAAAGAAATAGAGTGCTTCAATTCGTCGAATGAAATGAAAAAATATGCCTATTTTGTTGCAGTTGATAATATACTCATTGATAGTTCTTTTGGAGGTTATGAAACGATTGATAATTTACTTGGAAATTTAGTCATCTTAAATCAAGACTATTCTCATTTATTCAAGAATTTGCAGTATTAAAATTTTTATTTTTAAAAGCTTTTTTTTTTATAAAATTTAATCATTTGATTTTTAGACACAAAATGGATTTACGAAACCCAGAAAATCTAAGCATCATGGAAGTAAAAAAGTTTATTTTTTTCTATTCACATTGATTCAGCAAAGCAAAAGATTTTGCCAAAACTCAAAAATAGGAGATTACAGTAAAAAAATAAAATAATGAAAATTTTTTGCTCTTAGATATAATCGAATTTTATACATAATCGAACCATGATGGTGACAATTTTTTATGTCTTAAATGTGAAAAAATTAGCTGAGTTTAAAAATTTTATTAACATTATTCTTTTTTTCAAAAAAAGTTCGAACCTGGGTCGAAAAGTTCGAACCCCCACACTAATAATGAATTAAGTAAAGTTATTTTTTAATTAAAATATTAGAATAATAATTTAAAATAGTTTTGGTAAAAATCCCAGTTTTCTGAATCGTTGTCTAATTCTTTAATTCAATTAATCAATTAAAATCATTTTAAAGACTTTAAGGTAAACAAAATTAAAAAAGCAGAAGATTTTTCGAAAACTCAAAAATAAGAGATTATTCGGCCTGTGAAGTTATTTTCTGTTCATTTTTTTATAGTTGTTCAATTAGATATAACTTATTTATTTTTTTCCAGTTTTTTTTTAATTAAAATATTGTAATAATTATTTTAAAAAGTTTTGGTTAAAATCCTAGCTTTCAGAATCAATGTCTAGTTCTTTATACCAATTTATCAATTAAAATCATTTTTAAAGGCTTTAAGGTAAACAAAATTAAAAAATTTAAGATAATTAAATAAAAAATTTAATTTAAAGACAGAAAAAGAAATTCATTTTTAACAATGTGTTCACTTTTCAGGTAAAAAAGATACTAATTGGGAATTTAAAAGTTTTAAAACCTTTTTTTTTAATTTAGGATTATATCCAAAGCGAAATTCTTGAACATTTAATGAGAACAAAAAATGAAAATAACATAATTATCGACTTGAGTAAGCCTTCGGAAAACATAATAGAGTCTATTGAATTTATCTGTCGAACAATCGAAAATAATGACTGCGTATCTGCATTAGTTAATTTGAACAAAATTTTTATGTTAACAGTGGATGTAGGACATACGAGTACGATTACAGATGTGTTTTTTAGCATTTTCAAAGTTATGAGTAAATTAATAATAAATGGAATTAATTTGACTGTAATTAAAAAAGAAAATTTTTCGAATTTGAAAAATTTAACACATTTGATCATAGATAAATGCAAATATCATTTTAATAAATCTCAAGACGACAATATAACTATTGAAAAGAATGCTTTTGTCGGTTTAAGAAATCTTAAAACATTAATTCTTGAAAAAAATGGAATTAAAGAAATCCACAAAGAGATGTTCAATGACCTCGAAAATCTAGTCACATTGAGCTTTGCTGAAAATTGTATAAGAATTGTTGAAAAAGACACTTTTATGAACCTTAAAAATCTACAAAATTTGAATTTATCAGAAAATATGATTGAAAAATTAGAGAATGGTTGTTTAAACGGTTTGGATAAATTGGTAGCAATCAAGCTAAAAGACCAATTAAATTATCAAATGATAATTGAAACAAATGTGTTCGACTCATGTCCAAATCTTGAATGCCTTAATATATATGGTTGCTCAATTGATAATTTGAACGAGCTATTATTTAAACACGCTGTTAATATGAAAGTTTTGGCAATTTGTGGACAAGATTTAGACCATAATAGCAATTTTATTTATCAGTTTACAAATTTAAAAAGCATTGTCGTTAAAAGATTTGATTCAAATCATAGTTTGAATAGTAATTGTTTTAACCAATTAAATACAATTGTCCTTGATTTTTATACATTTCAAAAATTTGTAAAAAAAAATTTTAATATAAAAGCTTTGAATATTATTGTATCGATAGTTGATATATTCGATCCAGAATTATTTGATAATTTTGAAAATTTAGAGTATGTGGGTCTTTTTTTTTCAAATATTAATATTTTCCAAAAACTAAACGAAAAGCATTTTGAAAAGTTGAAAAATTTAAAATATCTAAAAGTTCAACTATTCGACCTTGATTTTAGGAATTCTAATCGATTACAATACATTTTTAAGAATAAAATAGATTTATGTAGACAATTATTTGATGAAAAAAATTTTGAGTACAAATATTTTTATGAAAAACATGAACTAGGAACTAATTACCACTTGTATGCTGAAGTAAGTTTTTTTAATCTCATTTAAATTCGTAATTAAAACTTGGCTGGTCTTTAAAAAATTTAAATTGTTTATTTTGATTCCAAGTCTGTAGTTTTGATTACGGATTTTTCTTAAAAAAAAAATTTCTAAAAATTTCTTGTAATTTATTTTTTAGTTTAAATTGTGTGAATCAAGTGAAGCTTATTATAAAAAAGATTTAGATTTTTCATCTCATAGCATAGAGTTTTTAATGGATGAACTTAAATTTGAAATTTAATAATTTTAGTCTTTTTTATCACAATTTCCCGATCACATAAATTATATGCCTCAAAAATCAATTTAATAAAAATTTTAAATTTTTAAATTTTTTTAATTTCAATTCAGTTGATTAAACGAAGAAGGTTTGAATTTACTGATTAAATTTGTTTTCATTACATACCGCACTTGCTTCGCTAAAGTGGAATTATCATTACCATTACCAATACCAAAAAAATACTTTTTTCTAATTTTTTCAAATTTTTTTAGTAAATGTTTTTTCCACAAAAAGAGTTTCGGAAAAAATTATTTAAAAAAAAAAAGGCAAAATTAGAAAAAATATATTTTTTTGTAACGCTTTTTTTTATACCAATTTATCGAGCACAAAAATTAGATGTCTTAATAAAAAAATTAATTCAATAAAAATTAAAAATTTTTTTTCAATTCAATGTGTTAATCGAAAACGATTTGCATTTACTGATTAAATTTGTTTTTCATCTTATATTAAGAAATTATATAAATAAAAATTTCAAAAATTTAACGCAGAATAATGCTCTTAATTTTTGGCAAATTAATTTAAATCTTTTCATCTATTTCATATTTACGCGTTAACATGCGGTCAAATGCGCGTAAACTATGATGTTTTAGGAACATGTTCTAACGCGTTTTTAATTCAAAATTTTAATATTTCCATCAAGAAAAAATCGAAATTCTCAGTTTTGTTTATTGATTAAGCAAAAACGGTAAAAATTATGTGAAAAATCCCCACTTTTTAATTCTAAGCAGTTTAAAGTCTAGTAAAATCTGCGTTTTAAAAAGCTTAAATTTATCTTTTTTAATTTTTTTTTTTTAATTTATTTATTTATAAAAGGTCGCTTATCCGACCACTCTTCGAGGTGTACCGTGTAAAAAAGGTACATCCTCTAAAGGAACTACATTAAAAATATTAAAAAGTACAAAAATAATTTTTCTTAGTCTACAATTACGTAAATAGTAAAAAATACGTCTAAAAAATAAAAAAAAAAAAAAAAAACTCAAAAATGTTTTGTTTCATTTGATGTACCTAATGAGATCGAAAAGCTCCTTTAGCATTTTATTATGGTCATTTGACTTAAATGCTTCTTTGATTAAGTTTACCACTGTACTGGACTCTTTTTTTGCCATGATCTCTGTATCATTGATGTATTTTGACATTATACAAATAAGTTTTATATCCTGTGTGTTATTCATCTCATTTTCGTCTAAGATGTGACTTATACTGTTCCACATGTCTTTAATACTATTAGCCTCCAACATTTCTTCTATTATTCCGTTTGTTAATTTGTTATCAATTAACCTTATTAAGAATTCGGTCTTCGAATTTTCAATGAATGTCTTTGTAGGAGTAATATTTAGGGCTAAAAAAAGGTTCCTGGTTCTACATCGGTCCGATACTCCTATCATTCTTTTGATTATATTTCCTTCTGTTATTCTCAGATCATTGATTTCAGTTTTATTTAGGTTAATTGTTTCCATACCATACATTAGGATTGGTCTAATAAATGCTTTGAAAATATGTGATTTAAGATACGGGCTAGAGTATTGGTTCCAAATCCCCACTGTTTTAAGACTCATTGCTGCATTCATTGCCAATTTTTTCCTCTTGTCTAAATGCATTTTATCTTTTTTAATTATATAATTTTACATTGTTGAAATCCAAAAAAAAATCCAAAGAGCTAAATAGAATTCTTTTTATTATTATAACATTCGCAATTTAAATATTGTTGCCTTAGAAACGGAAAAGATAGCTGCTCAAAAGGCAGCTAAGGTATCAGCACACCAAGCAGGCCAAAGTGAATTTAGAAAAAGATTGGATAATCCGAGAGATAAAGGCGTTTGGAAAATACAAAGAAGTGGAGAAAGAGGCAGAACAACTGTTGTCCAAGTTAAATATCAAAACTCTATTGTGTTGATCTACTCAATTCAATTGAAGATCCTAGTTTACAAAAAGCAAATGAACAATTGATTCCGAACAAGTTGATACAGAGTCTACAATCAACAAATTGAAACAAATAAAGCTTTAATAATAACTTTGTACATTTAGTGCATCGCCAATCATATTTTTCAAGTAGATTTTTGCTCAGTTTTAAGCAATATTTACTTTGGAATTTCCAATTTCTATTAAAACGGTCGAGTACAGGAAATAAAAAAATTATTTTTTCATTAAATGTGAGGAAGGAAAAAAAAACTGTAAAATTGAACTTTGATTTTTTTAATTTTATTTTCGTAACGAGAAAAAAAAACGAAATTTAATAATAAACGATTAAAAAAAAATAATGAACAGGTGATGAAGCATTTTTTTCATATATTTTTATTTTTTTATTTTATTTACTATGAAATAATGGAATCTATTGGCCCATGTTGCCAAACATTTTACCAAGACCACCAGCTCCTTGCATTTGTTTCATCATATTTTGTAATCCACCCATACCGCCCATTTGATTCAATATTCTTGGGTCGATAACACGTGATATTTGTTGCTGCATTTTGCTCATTTGAGATGGATTCATATTTCTAGGCATATCTCCGCCTTTAAACAAACCTTTCATGCCTCCCATTTTTTTGACAACTTGAGCAAATTTGGTATATTGGTTTATTAATTCTTGGACTTCTTTGACTGAAACACCAGCGCCTCGAGCTACTCTTTGATATCTACCAGGATTTTTTGAAAATATTTTAGCTCCATCCAACGAATCAAGCTCTTTATCATTCATACTATCCATAATACACATCATTCTCTTAAGTCTCGCAGCTGATTCTTTTTCACCACCTTTAGTCAAAAACTCTGTGCTAAAACCTGGAATCATTCCCATTATTTGATTAATTGGGCCCATTTTCATTATATTTTGAAATTGTTCATACATGTCTCTAAGCGTAAATTTACCCTCTTTCAACTTTGAAATTAGCTCTTCATTATTTTCCAATTTAAGTTGTTCGACTTTTTCAACAAGACCTTCTATATCACCCATACCCAATAGTTTACTAATAAATGGTTTTGTTTTGAATGGCTCGAAATCGTCAATGTGTTCACCAGTACCAATAAAAATAATTGGACTCTTTGTGGCAGCAACACTTATATAAAATATTTAACTAGACTTTTAGATTTTTGTAAATTTAAAAAAAAATATTTCTTACGCTGAGAGAGCACCACCACCTTTAGCATGACTGTCTAATTTGGTAATAATGACAGCTCCTACGTCAACTTTTTCCTTGAAAGCTCTAGCTTGTTCTTCACAAGCTTGACCAATAGAGGCATCCATGACAAAAATTACGTTGTCTGGAGTCTTAAAAAAAATTATTTTTGCTGTGAAAAAAATTTGGAAATATTTTTTTTCCTATAAATACTTACCACTGCATTTGAAACTTGTAACATTTCTTCAAATAAAGAGTCAGCCTGCATGTGACGACCGCTTGTATCTACAATTATAATTTCGAATTTTTCCGCTTTAAATTTTTCGACACCATCAGCTGCAATTATTACAGGATCAATTTCAGTGTAGCTATTCAATTTAAGAAAAAAATTAATTTTTGATAAGCTTAATAATAAAGTCCCTTCTGAATATACAATTTTCCTTTTTTACATTACAGAACGTATTGTCTCGATATGCCATGAAAATGGCCAAAAAAGGAAGTTTTTTCGAAATTTTCATCCTCAATTAGTAACATGTCGTAAATTAGGGTATTAGTGGAAATTAAAAAAAAATTTTTTGTAATTTTAATATTTCACTATAATTCTAGTCGGCAAAAATCAAGTTATTGGTCGCTTACAAGTTTTACAGTACTTTTTACAGGCCTGGACTTTTTTACTTAATACGTAGCCGTTATTCTTACTAAGAGCATTGCCATTATTCGCTACCCCCTAAAACAATGACCCTTCCAAAAATCAGAATTTACTGACTTCTCATTTACTGATCCCTTTTCACACTGATTCCATTCTTTTTTTAAATTAATTTTTTAATTAATTTTCTAAATAAATTTTATCTAACCAGCGAAGATTTCAGAGGTTTTTAGTAGTGATGGGAGTTTTGCTTGGTTTTGGGGTTTACCAAAATTGGTATGCTTAGAATTTAGCAAACCAAATCTGGTATGCCAAATTTTTGGCAAAACCAAAATTGGTTTGCTAAAGCCCTGGTAAACCAGCTTAGCTGACCACAAAAAAAATATTAATTAAATTTTTTTTTTTAATTTTATTTAATTGATACTTGAAAAAAAGAAAAAAAAAACAAATTTTAAAAAAGGCTACTATTTTCTAAAGTATCTAATTTAATGAATTAAGTCAAAATGATTTTTAAGTTTAAGGCTTGATATTCCTATACACAATGTTATTACAAAAATCCTTGAACAAAATTATTAAATTTTATCAAATTTGTTAACCTTATTCATTTTACATTCGAGACATTGTGTTATTTAAATCCATTACTAAATTTTTTTCGAAATATTTTTTGATTAAATTAGAAAGGTTCATTTGAGAAGAAGAGAGTCTTAAGTACTTTTATCATCATTCTCATCAATTACGTTTTGACTATTTGACTATTTTATATTTAAAAGTATTTAGTTGTGATATTGTTTTAAAGCATTTGATTTTATTATCAATATAAAAAGTGCAAAATTTAAAAGAATCTGGTTTTGTTTTTAAATTTATTTCACACCTATATTATATTCACATATTGATATTTATAGATTCTTACGATACAATGCTACGATGAAGTATCACATCCTTTATGCGGTAAATGGGTAGTTATTTTCGCTTTAGGGCGTAGAAAATTTCTTTTTTTTGCTTTGATGCGAGCTCTACTTCGCTTTTTATTACGCATTAGGGATGCGTTACTTCATCATCGCATTTTAGTGTAAGTATCTTCGTAAAAAATTATAGTGTTAAAAAAACAACCGTGTTACTCCTATCATTAAAAAACCTGAACCAAATAAAAAAAATCAGATTTTTTTTAAACAAAAAATAATTAATTAAAAAAAAAAATTTTTTAGATTTTTGCTTGGTTTGCTGGCATATGCTTTTAAACATGCTAGGTTTTTGGTATACCAATTCTGGCATGCTAAAATTTTGGTTTACCAATTTTGGTATGCTAAGTTTTTGGTTGGTATGCAAGCTAACCTGGTTTGGTTTCGGAACAACACTAGTTTTTAGGTAAATACGCTATTCTAATCAGTCTTTGCTTTAGACTATTTGAGAAAACTATTTATAATATAATTTCAATGCCAATTAAAAATGAGCCTAAGTTGGAATATCATTTTTTGTAAAAAATATTTTTAGACTTTTTCTGATTTAGGAAACACCTTCTATTTTTAAGATTTCATTTTTTTAGCTTATAATTTTGCACATTTATGATAAACTTATCGTAAAACCTTCCATAAAGGTGAATAAAGATCACTAATTTGAAGAGAAAAATCATATTCAAGATCAATGAATTTAATTTTTTTCCTTCATTTTCATGATAGAATTCGTGTTTTTTTATAAAGAAAAAATAACAAAATAGAAATTTTCTCATTTGAGCTCGTTTATTACTTCTATTTACGATTATTCGTAGAATGGCAAGCTATCCTTTTTGAATGAATTAAAATTGTTTTGAAAATGTTAGAAATGGCCTGTTTAATTATGCAATACAACAAATAGAACATTTGATTAAAAAAAAAAGACAAACCTTCCGTAAAATGGAATTCTAGCTTTTGTAGCATTTTGTTTTAATTGATCATAGGCACCAGCACGATAAGTATCAGCACAAACCAATGCAGTTTTCCAGCCCCGTTTTTGATAATAATAGGCCAATTTAGTACAAGTAGTTGTTTTACCTGAACCTTGTAAACCTACAAACATAATTATATTCGATTTGCCTTTAGATGGTTGATAGCATTTTACACCAGCGTCAACAAGCTAAATATCATTTTCTAATTAAATTTAAAATTCCAATTTTATTGGCTTCATAGACAACTTACATTTACTAATTCTTTAAAAACGGCTGATTGAATCATTTTTCGTTTATTTAAACCAGATGCCATGTCCTCAAAATCTATAGCAGCTCTTTGTTTTATACATAAAAAATCAAGTTATGAAAAAAATAATATTTATTCAAAAAGGTCCTACTTTACGTTGTCCCTTAGCTGTTTAACTAATTTGACATTAACGTCGGCCTCTATCAAGGCACGACTTATTTCTTTAAGCATATTATCCAAAGCCTCTTCATTTATAACAGTGGCACTATTCAAAGAGCGAATAGCGCTAGTTATTTTACGACCAAGATCAGCTAAAACCATTTTAATCTATTTTCTAAGGGTTACAAAAATTTAAAAAAGTTGACGAAAATTTTTATCCTTTAATTCTTTTTTGTTTTTTTTTTTTTTTTTTTTCCTTAATATTACACGTAATTAGAAATTTTATAATTTTTAAAATTCATAAATTTGCAATTTCATATTTTTTGAAATATATAGTTTGCGAATTAGAATTTTTTTGAGTAAATTTAGATTCGAGTACTAATTTACTATTCAATTTTTTCCTTTTGTAAAATTTAAAAGACAAAATTTTACTAACAAAAAGAAAGATCAAGATTATGTGAGTTTCCAGACTATATTTTTTAATTTTTTTAAATACTTGGTCTATAAGACTGAGATAAAAAAAAAAGAAGTTTTTCCAGATCTAGAAAAGCCGATTTGGCAGATCTGCATATGGCAATTAATTTTTAATTTGAGTTTTATTTTTGAAGTGGAGCGTAGAATGTAGACTTGAACTTAAACCCTTGGTTCTACTAGGTTCGCTTATTGATTAATACGCAGATCCAACGACTTGAACCACTCTGGCAATTATTCTACTTACGCTGGCTAAATAAGGTCGCTTTTTAACCTAAAAATTAATCAGGGTTTACCTAGTACCCACAACCAAAAAATTTTCATCACAGAAATTCATTTAGCGTTGTCAAAAACTTTATAGCACAGAAAACAAAAAAAATTTTATACAATTTTTAATCATTTTGAAAAAAGCTTTTCGCCAGAGCAAACATAATTTTTTTATCAACATAAAAGAGACATAAAAAAACGTAAACCAACAATCTTCAATTCGGTTTAAAGTTCACGAGTTGACTTTTTCGGTGATTTAAGGTCAGAATTAAACCAGGCTTATTTTTCAATAACTCGTAAACGTTTTTGAAAAAAGTCTGTACTAAGTCATTTGGCTTTGAAGAGTGCTGAATCTTTAGCTAGATTTGATATTTTTTGTTGTTGGTCCTTTTAATTAATTATTAGAGTAAAAGTCGACACAAACTGATTTTATTATTAAATTTTTTTGATAAAAACCTGTGTAATAAAGTTTTTAGAAAAATAAAAAAACGTCAATCTAATTTACTATTAGTCATGATCTGTGTTTAAAAGTTTTTTAACTGTGGACAACAGTGATTTATTTTTCGGAAACAGATTTTTCACTGTGGGTAGCCAGTTTATCTATTAATTAAATTCATGCAAAATTTTAAAATAATTTATAAAAGATGACTGTATATGAATTTTTAAATTTATTGATTAATTTAATTTGAAAATTTCATCGACTTAAATAGTGTTGTACAGTGCTGCTACGAAACAGTGTTTTTACGAAAATTCACGTGAAATTACGCGAATTTACCCAAAATTACGTGAAATCCGGTAAAATTACGTAAATTTACCAAAGTAAAATTGAACTTAAAGAAAAATTTATGAATTTTTTTTCAACTTGAACCTTGACGAATGTCCCCTAAAAATGCGCAGACAAAATCCAAAATTCAAAGATTTGTAGTCCAAATTCAAATTTATTCGAAAATTGATTATAAAATCGAAAAATGAAACAATTTTAATTATAAATTTAAATATTGGTAAAGTTTGAATTCAGAATTTAATTTTTTAAGAATTTGTTTTAAAAATCAAATTCATTTAATAATTGATTTTGTAAATCAAATTTTTTTCAAATTTAAATAAAGAAATTTACTTCAAATTTTGATTCGATTTCGACACTAGTCTTGAGAATGATTGACGTCAGCTGACGTCAGCAATTTTAATTATTACTGACGTCACTTGACGCACTTCCACCACGGTATTAAAATGGCCAACAAAATTTTGGTAATAATGTTAACTCTGAATTTAAGAATTTCTATCGAATAATAATTTTCATTATTAATCCAACTAATTTTTTAAATACTTATTCGAGTAAATTTTTTCCTTTTAACATACAAATTCCAAACCAAATTACCCAAGTTTCTTTTGAAAGTAATTAAACTTTTTTTTTATGTAGGATTATACATCGATTCAATTTCATCAAGGATAGATTAATATTGATTAATTATATTTCCTGAATATAAATGTTTCAAAAAAGAATTTATGTGAGGCAAAATATTTTGAATAGACTTAAAATTATTATTTTTTTTGCTTAAATTGTTTTAACATAAGGCAACCAAAAAAAGAATTTTACTTATTTGAAATTAAAAGGCTGACTTTTTGCTTAGTTACTATCAGGAGAGTTTAAGTTATTAGTTTGTGAATGAGATTCTAGGTTGTTTATATTGGGAAGTACTCAAAAAGAATATTTATAATTTAGTATTTTATTTGTTCCATGTTTATTTTTAATTACTTTTTAATTTTATGCAAAATTTTATTAAAATTTTAAACGGAAAATTAATCACGAATTTATCATATTACTTCATGGAATAGCTAGCCAGACTTCTTTTGGTTTTGCTTGTTATTTTAATTTGAAAAAATTTGAGTATTTAAAATAAAATTAATACTTTGTAGGTATTTTTTTTTGAATTTTTACAAATCCTAATTTTTTTCAAATCGAAAATTCTAACACTAAAGCTAAAGTATGAGACAATTAATATAATTCCTTAGTTCGCTATCGAAGGCTGATTTTTTTTAAATTTTGTCTTTAAAGCTCGAAATTCAAAAAAAATGTTTTTGCAAATTAACGAATTCGGCAAGATTTTTTTTCTATTTTACATTTTCATGGCGTAATTTAATTTTTTTACAATTCATTCTCTTAAATTTTGAAATATAATTACGCAATATTTAGAAAAAAATTAAAATAGAAAAAAAATCTTGCCATCACTTTAAATTTAGAAAAAAAAATTCGGTTTTTTTCCAGGCAACAGGAAGTTTCTAGCAGTTCAGCAGTTCATTTTTGAATGTATAACCTCAAAATAAAAAACCGTAACATTCTTTAACATTTTATGGGGGAAAATGTTACGGTTTCAGAACTTGGATTTTCAGAATATTTTGGTCAACAAAATGCCAATCTTTTTTTCGCGAATTTTTAGATTGCCATATCTCCTTGGAAAAAATAAAAAAGTGAAAGGAAAAACATGTAAAATTACAAAATTTTAATCGAAGTTTGATAATTTGAGCAAAAAATTTTTAAAAAGTATTTTTTTTCGAACTGCTTGATTGTGAAGTTTCAAGCAGTTCAATTTTTTTCTTAAGATTCAGCAAAAAAAATTATACAAAAGCTAAATTTTACATTCAACATTTAATTATTGGCGAAATTTCTCAAAATTTCCTTGTTTTGGTCGTTTCAATTACTGAGAAATTAATGCTTTTTCATTCACTTATGTTTTTTCATTACGCAAAAGACTTCTAACCTTGCATGTATTTTCAAATCTAATTATTTGACATTCAATCGCCTTAAACCTGAAAAATGTTGAGAAATTATGCCAGTAATTAAATGTTGAATGTAAAATTTAGCTTTTGTATAATTTTTTTTGCTGAATCTTAAGAAAAAAATTGACCTGTTGCCTTTTTTCCAGGTGTTTGATTTCATATTAATTATGAAAATTTAAATTTTAAATGGCGAGTTTCAGGGTAAAAGTAAAAGGTAAATTCCTTTTCAATGCTAATTTTGGCTAATACTAAAAGGCTTCAAAATATTTTTCTTTTAAAAACACTCATTTAAATTAACATCTTTTGTCGAAAAAATGATGAGATAAAAATTTCTGTGATAATATTATATATCTGTTAAGAAAATAGATTAAAAAAAATATTATTTAGACTTTTCTAAGTTGTTGTGTATAAACAACAATTTTCCAGATCTTGTTAAAGATTGATTTTATAATGGGTTTATTAATTAACAGCTACCTTGAAGATAGAATAATTATTTTTGAAATTTTTATCATTTTATTTAAATAGAAACTTTTAACCCTAAATATGTGTATTAAATTATTAAGTTGAGTCAAGTTGTTTCATATTTTTTTTCTAAATAAAGTTATTCTAATCTTTTCTAAAAGCACTATTTATTTGCCAAGTTTATTTTGGGGGGAGATTAAGATTGAAATTTATGTAATATTTGTATTTTGTGTATTTACTATTAATGTTAGGATTAGAAATTTAATTTTTTTTCTCTCTTTTCCCAACTGATCCAAAAAAAAAAAAAGAAATTCGAAGGTCACCAATAATACATAAATTTATTTAATTTGGATTAGTCATTTTTTTTAGAAATCTAATGTCCTATGAACAAAATAATTTTTTCCTTAAAGAACCAATTCTAAACTTTTGGTATTTTCACAAAATATCATAATTTTCAATTATTTAAATTTAAAAAGATTTAGGCTCAAAAAAATTAAAGTCAAAATGATAATTTTTCTTAAAGTCGCTATTGATGTTTTTATTTCAAATGAAAAACTTTGAGATAAATTGGCAAAAATTCATACCACATGCTAGTTTTTTACTTACTGAATGCTTTTTTTTTCCATTGATTTCAGTTTTCATTTCAAAATATTTTGCCATACCGGAAGTACCTATAGAAAGCTCTAAATTTGAAGTTTATGAAAAATTAATCATCTAAAGCACTTAAATAAAGAGTAATTTTTGAGTCAATAAATGGTTTAGCACCTTAAAATTCATGATAAAAAAGTCCTAATAAATTAGGCAAAAAGGGAAACTTAAAATTTTATGTTCCCATTAACCGAAAACTTAGCTTATGTGGCCGCACTGAAAATTAAGATTTCAATTTTTTACAAAAATATTTTTTGTATAATTTGCTTTTCAATCCTGCAAAAGAAATCGAATTTTCGACATTACCATTACCATTACCGTTACCATTAACAACATTTTCGATCCCATAATAAAAAATTCTATCCAGAAAAAAATTGCTGAAAAAATTTCAAAAAATATTTTTTTTTAACGGTAGTTGGAATGGTAATGGGTGACTGTAATGGTAATGGCCTGGTAATGCCACTTTTTCTAGGCAGGTGCTGTACAACCCAAAGTCGCGAACGTATCCAGCCGGGCTCTGTACAGTAAATTTCAATTCGTCATTTCCATTCATTCAAATTGCTATAACTTTTAAACGAGAAGCTATAAACTTATTCTGTAAATTGCTACAAATTGTAACAATTATGCTACACCCGAAAATATTAGCCTGTAGAAAATTGCAGAATGCAAATAGAACTTTTTTCAATGGCGTGCAAATTTTCCAAGGATAAAGACTTTTTGCAGACTCATTTTTTTGGGTGTAGCAAAATTGTTACAATTTGTAGCAATTTACAGAATAAGTTTATCACTTTCCGTTTAAAAGTTATAGCAATTTGAATGAATTGAAATGACGAATTGAAGTTTACTGTACAGAGCCTCCAGCCGAACCTTTAATAATAAATTTATAACATGGGAGAGGTCTATTCGGTTTCATGCACCTTATATGCAACCCACGCGTTCTTTTTCAAAGAAATTCAGGAGTACAGCCCAAGATCTATCGATTGAAAAGTTCTGGGTCGGTAAATTGCTACACAATGTTACGGGAAAAAACAAGAGTATAAGATTTAAAATATTAAATTATCTCTTTCATCGTTAATTTTACTAATTGATAATCGCTGTATAATTTATAGTACAACAAAATTTTATGATTACAAGTCAAAAGTGAATAAATTTGCAGTCTTCCTTTTTTATGTAAATTTACTAATTTAATTCTCCGCAAAATCACCCTTTTTACGGTGTTAAAAAAATTTATAAATTACGTTTTTTCTTTTTGATGTTCCGAATCGCAATATTAAATTAACAATTTTGAAAAATCATAAAAAATTTTTTTTCTTATTAAAAACAAAACGATTATTCAAGTAGTTAAGTTTGGTTTTGAATTTTAATTTAACTTTAAAATAAAAAAAAAAGACTTTGCTTATGAAAAACGAAAAAAAAATATCAGCAAATTCAAGAGAAGTAGTTACATTTAATTTATTTTTCTATTTATTTATTAGAAAACAGTTTTTTTTTTGGTAATTAATCATCGAATAAGCATAGAATATTTATCTTATTATTTTTAATGACGTTATGTCTCAAGGTGCAGATTAAAGATTAAAAATAAAAGGAAGAGAAACTAAACTCCTCGAAGAATCGAACACACTTAAGCAGATTGTATTAAGTAATTTATCCTAAGGGCTCTGAAAATCAATCGTTTTCAATTAAAATCTCACTTATTCAATTTATATTTTCTAGCATAAGAAGGGGATTTTTTCTTTTTTTTTTTTACTTTTGAATTTAAATTAAAAGGTGAATAAAAGAGAAAAGAAAGAAAGAAAAAAAAACGAAAAAGAAAAAATTTTTAATTAAATAAATTTCAAGAATAAATTTTTTGTGAAATAAAAAACCCAATTCAAATTTTTATTTGAAAGAAATTGAGAATTCTTCAATTTGAGTCGAAAAAAAAAAATTCTCAAATTTTGTCTAATATCATTAAAAAAAGTCCGATATTCTTAAATTAAATGGTTACCTCAGGTAATTAGGTTAAATTGTATACGTTTTCAAATTTCAAGTTGTTTTTTTGTGTTCAAGTTAAATTTAAAATTTTTCCATTTTTTCTAGAAAATAAAATTATTGTAAATATAATAGTTGAGAGAGAGAAAAAAATTGGTTCGAATGTCCAAGGTTAGGCTTTGAAATTAACACATAGCCAACAAAAATGCAAAGACAAATAGCGACAAGGAATCAGCGCAAAAAGGAACTGGAGAGTTCCATCAAAAATCCGAAATCTTTAATAAGTATTGATGGATTACTCGATGGTATGACTGCTCTAGTTCTCGATTGCGAACCCATGAAAAAAAATAAAAATATTGACAATTTTTTGAGCAGATGTAATTATTCGAAAAGAAAAAATTTCAAAAAAAAAAATTTTTTTTTAATTTTTTTTTTATGACTAAGATGGTCCTCAGGGTCGAATTATCTTAGATAAACGCACCAATTTAAATGACTTTATAATTATTAAAACAATTGGTAGAGGCGCTTTTGGAAAAGTTCAATTGGTATCTTATTAAAAAAAACACTAAAATATTTATTGATTAATAATTTGAAATTTTTTTTTTACATAATTTAGGTAAAGCTTAAAGAAAATAATCAAGTTTATGCTATGAAAACTTTAAGTAAATTCGAAATGGTAAAGCTCTATCTTTTTTAATTAGATTAAAAAAAAATCTTAATTTTTTTTTTAAAGATTAAGAGACAAGATAGTGCATTTTTTTGGGAGGAAAGAGATATAATGGCAAATGCCAATAGCGAATGGATAGTTAAATTACATTTTGCATTTCAAGATTTTAATTATTTGTATATGATAATGGAATATATGCCGGGTGGTGATCTAGTTACTTTAATGAGTAATTATGATATACCTGAAAAATGGGCGAAATTTTATTGTGCTGAATTAGTACTTGCTATTGAGGCTATACATAATATGGGCTATGTTCATAGAGATATAAAACCTGACAATATGCTCATAGATCGACATGGTCATTTAAAATTAGCTGATTTTGGTACGTGTATTAAAGTAAATAGGGATGGTTTAGTCCGATGCGACACAGCAGTAGGAACACCGGATTATATTTCTCCGGAAGTCTTAAAATCTCAAGGTGGTGAGGGAGTCTATGGTAGGGAATGTGATTGGTGGGCAGTGGGTGTATTTCTATACGAAATGTTAGTTGGAGATACTCCTTTTTACGCTGATTCATTAGTTGGAACCTATGGAAAAATTATGGATCATAAAAATCATCTTCATTTTCCTATTGAATGCGATATTTCATCTAAATCTAGAAATTTAATTATTGCTTTACTTTCTGATAGGTTTGTTAAAAAATCCAAAAAAAAATTTTAATTTTTTTAAAACTTTTTTTTATTTCTAAGGAGTCAAAGAATTGGTCGAAATGGAGCACATGAAATTAAACAACATCCATTTTTTATTGATGAATCTTGGACCTGGACTAATATTCGTCAAAGTAAACAAAAAATAAATCTTATTTTGCTACTCATTGTCAAAAGAGTATAATTTTGAAATTTTAAGCTGTGGCACCGGTTGTACCAGATTTGATATCAGATGAAGATACGAGTAATTTCGATGATATTGATAAAGATGATCCAGGCAGTGAAGAAACATTTCCAGTACCCAAGGCATTTGTTGGTAATCACTTGCCATTTATAGGCTTTACATTTTCAAATCAAGTGTAATAATTTATACATAAGATAATCTTATCTTTTAGTAAAAAATAAAAATTTTTTTTTCAAGAGATGATGCCTTGAGCGAAAATTCAAACGTAAAAAATTTTTAAAAAAATTAGCAAAAAACTAAATGTAAGAGATTTTTTAATTGTAGTTATCTGAGTCCATTATTTCGTCAAGAACTGATATTGACCAAGAAATGAATGAATTGACTATTCGAGTACAAGAATTGGAGCAAAAATTAAAACAAGAAAAGACTATTTCAATTGATATGGAATCAAAATTAGTGTATAATATTAAGACTCAAAAGAATTTTTTTTAAAAAGATTTGTAAATATTTTATCTTGGATAGAATTCTTCAAGACGAGAATCATCAGATCATGATTGAACACAAGCAAACTCAAGGCAAATATTTAAAATGTAATGAAGAACTAATGCTATTAAGACAAGAAATTCTAAAGGTTTGTTAGTAAATTTGTATTAAATTTGTATAACAAAAAATCCGTAGATAACTAATTACTTTTTCACTATCTAGCATTTATTTTTCAAAATGTTTTTTTATCTTTTAAAGCTCCAGAAAAGTTTTTATTTTTAAGAATTAATGAGTCAGACTTTGCTAAGCTTTTGCGCATTTTTAGGGTGAATAATCAATTGGAATAAAAAATGAATAATAATTAGGACTTTTTTCAGCAAAAAATTTTTATTATTATGCATTTTAAAATTGGTATAAATTTCTGTGAAAATTAAAACTAGATCAGTAAAAAATATATTAACTTTTGGTATGCTTGTGTTTTTAAAAAATTGAGACTTATTTTTCCAAAGTAAAAGATAAAAAAATTCTCAATCAAATTTTCCAAAATTTTTTAATTCCATTTCTAAGTTTTTTTCTATATTAAATTTCCAGTTGTTGAGATCTTTGGTTATTCGATCTGGATTTTATCTTATTTTTACAGTTCAATTAAATTTGTTACCCGAGTTTTTCGATTTTCTTTCAAAATAAAAGATCATACAGGTTTATTTAGGGAGACTTTAAAGTTTTTTTCTATTCAATCATTTCACCATTTTATTTGTCATTGTGTTAAGGAATAGAATTTTTCTAAATTTTAAATTGCTACAATTGGTAATATTTTTCGTACACCCAACAAAAAAGATAAAAATTTTGTTTTCACATCAAACTTTTTTCCATAACAATTCAAATTGAATTGTTTTTTAAGTTTTATTATAAATACATTTGTTTTCGAATTGTTCTAATCCATACCCAAGACTTTTTATGACTTTCAATTTTCTGTTGGTAGACAAATAAGGAAAAAGAAAAAAAATTGTTACATTCTGTAGAAATTTAAAGCTAAAGGAAAAGTAGAAAAATAAAAAAGTTATATCACATAGAACGAATTGAAATTAATGAATAGAAATAAACTTCCCAGTTCTAATTTTACAAATTATTTATTGAATTTGGAATGATAGCCTCCAAGATCGTACTTGTTCATTTTTTATGATTGATTATGATTTCATCCATTTTTCATATATTTGTGTTGTTTTATTTTATACCAAAAGTTAAATGAAGAGTAAAAAAAATTTAAAGTTATACAGCACTTGCCTTGAAAAATTTGCATTACCATTTTGTAAATTATTTGGGAAAATTTTCGCGGCTAATTTTTTCGCGGATTTCTGAGAAAAATTTTTCTAAAAAAAAATAAAGGTAATGGTAGCAATAAAGATAATGCGAATGCCACTTTTTCGAGGCAAGTGGTGTTTAACGTCACAGTCAAAAAGCCTTGGCAATCCTATCATATTTTTTTATCTTATTATTTTTACTCTTACTTGGAAAAACTAAAATTCAAAGTTGAAAAAAAATTTAACCATTGTCAGTAAGGAACTAAAAATTCATAATTTGGTGTTTGGTATTTTACGAATAGACAATTGCTTTCGATTCCGTTTAGACATTCTATTCTTTTCTTTAAAAAAGAATCTTTTAACAAGATTTAGTATTCAACGGATTCAAAAAAACTCTTAAAAAATATTGAAAAAAAATGTTCAAATTAATTTTAAAATTTTATAAAAAGAAAGAAAGACAGATAGAAGAGGAAAAAGAAAACATAAAAAAGTTCGATTTTGCATTAAATGAATTGAAGACAAAGTACGATAAGGATAGACAATTACTTAACGAAACAGTAAACCAAAAAAAAGATTTGAACGAAACCGTAATCAATTTGGAAAAAAAGGTAAATATTTTCAATAGTGTTGGTGTCCACGAATGGCGCTCACTTGATCGCGAGAATAGCATGTAAAAGCCGTTCTCATGACCACCAGGGACAAAAAAAATTTCTTTTATACCAAGAGAATTTTCTAATAAAAAATCGCTTAAATTTTTAAATTTTAATATTTAAAACTTAATTTACTAAGCAGCCATCAAGAGAGACACCACTTATGCACCAACACTAATTTTCATTATTTGATAAATTAAATTTTTTTGTTAGAATTCGGATATAATGGAGAGCCTGAATGGTCAGACAAATTTAAACAATCAATTAAAATCACAATATTCAAGTCTTTTAAAAGTGAGTAAATTGGCAATTTTCTTGATTATTTAGAAGGCTAAATATTTCCATAGATAAATAGCTCATTGGAAAAAACAATTGATGAATTGAGAGAAAAAACGAACAATTTATCAATTCAAAAAGATCTACTTGATAACGAAATAGAAAATTTGAAAAATACGGTCGAAAATGAGAAAAAGTTAAATCAAACATTAACGACACGTTTGAACAATTTGGAAACAAATTTTCAAGCATTGAATTCCGAAAATAGTAAATTGAAAGATAAGGAAAGTTTTAGCTTAAATGAAATATCAAAGCTTAAGGCAATTAGAAATCAACTTGAAAAAGATAAAGCTAGCCTTGAATTACAACTTAAAAATATTGAACAAAATATGTGTAATCAAAACGATTTTTTAATTAAAAATCAAGAGAATTCCGATTTACCAAGCAACAGTATTGTAAATGGTAAATTTTGCCATGTCAAAAATAAAAATTCTAATTTTTTGTAAAAAAATTTTTTTCTCTAGAAATTCTTAAAAAATTCAATGATGAGCGTCAAGCTCGTCAAATTTACGAGGAAAAAACGATCGACTATGAAAAAACATTAAAAAGTGTAAATTTAGATTTGAAATATTTGAAAGATGACTTGCTAAAAAAAGAAAAGGAATTTTATGAGGAGTCTATTAAATTGATGAACGTCAAGCGAGACCTTGAGCTTGAAATGAGCAAAAAGAATCAAGAATTAAACGAATATTCAACTGAGATATCGAATTTAAAGATCAAAGAAAGACACATGAACAAAATATGCTCGGATCTAAAAGAGGAGAATTCGAATCTACGCGAAGAATGTGATAAACTGAGAAAGCTATCATTCGATATAGAAAATAATAAAATTAAAAAATTGCAAGATGAAATAGATGAGCTTAAAATGATGAATCAATTGTATAGAACACAAAAACTTGAATCGGAAGAAGACATAGCAGATTTTCAGAGAAATAGCGAAATTTTAAAAGAGGATAATTTCCAATTGAGACGAGAATTGTAAGATCTATTATAAAATATCATTTGGTTTAATTTTCTTTTAAGTTAAGCAAATTTTTTTTTTTCTAGGAAAAGTATGTCTCAAAAATATGACACTGAATTCAGTGCTAGATATAAAGCAGAGCAAAAAATAATTTCCCTAGAACAAAGTCTTAATTTTGAATTACAAAAAACAGATGAAAAATCTGAAAAGTACTTAAATGAAATTGAAGCTGTAAGTAAATGATTTAATCAGATTAAATATGAAGGAAATAATTTTTTCTTGAGTTTTTTTTATGAAAAGATTATCTTTAGAGTTTTAAATCTTATCCTAACTTATTGGAATCTTTTAAGATCGCTTTCTGAATTTAAAAAAATCCTTACACGAACTTAAGTTCTTAAATAAGAATTAAGTCAAGGGTAAATGAGAAATGATGAGTAAACATTAAAGTAAATGAGAAAATTAGTTATATGAGCTGAAACTCAACTTTTCTATACACTTGGAAATAGTTTAGATACTTCCAATCCAATTTTAGTTACTAGACTATTTTCTTCATTTCCGGAGAGAATAAAAACAGAAAAAAAAAACACTGTTTAAACACCGTTTTTTGTTTGTTTTTTATACGTTTAAGGCCTGTTTTTGTTTCGAACGTGAGTGTTTCAAAAAATAACTTTAAAAAAACACGGTATACGAATAAGACACTTATTTTTTTCAGAATCATAACTTAAAAATTTTTTCAAGATTATCAAAGAAAAATTTGAAATTTAAAAATTAATTTTTTAAAAACTTAAAAAGAATGGTAAACATACCAATGATACGTCAGCTTCCTTATTATATCCAGGGGACTCAGAAAATTTATTCCTCAAAATGAAATGGGTTTGTTTTTTAAATAAAATTTTCACTATCTAACTAACACTAGCTATAAAGAAAGCATTCTGGTACATATTAGAATAATCAATGTTCATTCAAATATCACCAGAATACTCTAAATATTTTTAAAAAAATTTTTACTTAATATTTTACTTACTTAAATTATTGCTTTTATTTACAAAAAGCAAGCAATTGAAATGCTATTTAACAATTTAAGATAACTGAAAAGCTGCTTTAATTAAAAGGAAGGTACACCAAATTTTATATCTTAGTTAAAATTTGGCTATTTTTGAGCCTTATTAAGTCATTTCTTTTCTAATGAAAATATCCCGAAAACATTTTGTAAAATAGAGTTAGCCATTCTTTAAAAAAGCTGGTTTTTTTTTGAACAATTTGATTGATAAGAAGCAATAACCAAAATAAAGATCAATAAAGTTTAAATTTTTTAATGGAAAATGCTTGGGACTAGTTAATTATAAGATCACTTATTTTACATGAATGTCTGGTAAAATATAAGAACATGGAGATCATCAAATTTATATGAAAAAATTTTATTATAAATTTTTTGAGATCAAAAGTCAAATTGCCAAGAAATGAAATTTTTTTTATTGTTCATATATTTTACTGTAGAATAAGTGATCCGGTGATCTTATAATTGACCAGTCCTCAAAATATTGCCTAGATATCATCATTGTATATTTAAATTTTTATTCTGAAAATTTTCAAAATCGTCTTTTGATTGAGAAATAAAATTTAAAGAAATTAGCATTAATTAATTGAGGGATCTTAAAATATTAAATTACATGTCACTATCAACTTAGTTTAAGTAATATGTTGAAAGTATCTTTAAAAAAATCATGTATTTCAAAAAAAGAATCCTTAAAAAAAGCGCAACTCCCGGTTCACTATAAGCAACCCAACCGGGTGCGGTTTCCGTATTTTTCAATATTTTAAAACTTTTAAGATAGCGTACGCGATGCGTTAAATATAAAATCAAAAACACTACTATTAAAATAAGCTAAGTGTAATTTTAGGTTATCATTTTGAAGCTATTTTGACGCTCTTTCATATGCTATCTTAAAAGTTTGAAAATATTGAAAAATAAGGAAACCGCACCCGGGTCTGTTGTTTATCGTGAACCGGGGGATGCGCTTTTTTCAAGGATCCCAATTAAAAGTTTTTCGAGGCTGACAATTCTTCATATAATTCGCTCAACAAAAAAAACAACTGTACTTGTACTTGTGAGGTAATATCTATTGAATCAGTATTTTTGAAGAAGAGGAGATAGGGCTATAAATAAATTACCATATTTTCTCATATAAAAGGAGCCACAACTAGAAGAAAGTTACTACTACTTTAATTAAAAATTTTATTTTCTTTGGAGTTATTTTTAATTTATTTTACTGCCTCTAATAAAATTAAAATAATTTAAAAATACGGTATTTGTACTCTGGTCAGATTTCTAAAATTGTTAAGACATTTACATTTTTTCATTAAAATTTTGTTTTTTTTTTGAATAAAGAAGTCTGGTAAAATTGGCCTTCTCCGATAAGACTGCGCCTTTAAAGTCATTTTCTATGCAAAATTTACGTTTTTTAAACTTTGAGATTTTTCAAAATTAATATTTTATAAAGAAAAGTTTTTTTTTTTTTTCTAGTTGAAAGACCAAATCAGAAACTTGAACTCAACAAACGAAGAATTAATAATAAAACACAATCAGCTAAAAGATGGTAAAAAAAAAATAACGAAAACATTATCTATTTTATCATATTTTCTTTGATTTTTTTTATTTGATTTAGAAATGGGTCAAGTAAGATCATCAGAAGACGTTGAAAAACAAAGACTTAAAGTTCAATTAAATAATGAAAAAAAGCTCACTGAAGAGGTAAAATTTATCCATAGCTTAAAATAAAAAAAAAAATTAATTTTATTGTTAAATCATTACAACTAGGCAGTTAAAAAGCTATTACAAGTATATCAAGAAAAAAAGCCGAAAAACGCCAGTGGAACCGAAGCAAAACGTTTAGAAAAAGAGAAGAAAACACTTCAGCAAGAATTGACCAAAGAACGAGATAATTATGCCAAAATGCACAAACAATTAAATCAAGAAATACAACAATTAAAAGAAGATCTTGATAAGAGAGAACAAGAAATTTTCAAATATAAATCTTTAGTAAGTTCATCAGTGTCACATGGACTCGGAATGATAAACAACTTAGTCACAAATACAACTTTAAATATATCCAGCTCTCATCATCCAGTCTCACCAATGAGTAGTTCTGTAAATCTTTCTAGTTACTCTATATCCTCGTCGAATAATTTGGACGAAACACTAGAGAGTGACAATACAGATCGTTTAGAAAATTGGTTATCGATTCCGAATAAACGAAATATAAAAAAATACGGATGGAAAAAATTATTTGTCGTTTTACGCAAAGGTAAATTATTTTTCTATAATTCACTAAGAGAAAATAAAGAATCACAAGAGCCTTATATGACTATCGATTTGGAAAAAGTCTATCATGTCAGAGCTGTCACTCAAACAGATGTAGTCAGAGCAGGTACTAAGGAAGTTGCTAAGATACTTCAAATTTTATTTGATGTCAATGCTGTCAGTGGACCTGGTAGTTACAATTTATTAGGAATTACTAATGAGAAAAAATCGCATTCGAATCAATCAATAATGTTTCCCAGTGGTCTTGAAGGTTCGCCTTTAATGAATAATACAAATATGTCAACGTCTACACTTCATAGTAATGAAACGTTTGGTGACAGCGCGTTAGGTAGTTTAATTCGAGGGGCTAATGGTCTATTAGACGATGGACCGAGTCGATTAAGCTCTGATACTTTAAGTGTAGGCTCAAATGATAGCGCTGATAAACACAGAGATGGAAAAATATTTATAAAAGGTCATAAATTTATAGATATAAAATACAGAATGCCTACTTATTGTGATGCTTGTTCGAAACCCTTATGGGATTTGTTTAATCCACCGCCAGCTATCGAGTGTCTTTCATGTCATATGAAAATTCATCAAGAACATTATACAAATGAAAAAGATAGTTTTCAACCGTGTTTATTAAATGATGATAATATATCAGCAAGAGACCTTTTACTTTTGTGTTCAACGCCCGCTGAACAACAAGTTTGGATAAATAAAATCAAAAAGTTTATACCGAAAAAAGGACCACATAGTCATCCGAGTAATCAATCGCTTTTAAGTCAAAAGAGTAATTGATCCAGAAAAAAAATTGAAGACAGTATATTTTTTTTGGAAAGGAAAATTTTATATTTTAGCTATTTTTAATTTCAGTGTCGTTTTATACAATAGGAGAAGTTTTTTTTTTTTTGGGAAAATTTTCTTATTTATTTTTATTCGTTTTTTTTTCATTGCAAGCGTTTTAATAAAAGGAAATTTTTTTTACAGAAGTTTATAAATAGAACTAAAGTCTTTTTTTTCTTCTTTTTATCGAATACAATTTTTTTCAAGGTTTTTATCTTTTTTATTTATTTTTTTTTAAAAACAAAATTTTTACTATTTGCCTATGAGGCTAAATCAATTAAATAAAAAACTTTTTTTTTTAATGTAATTATTCTAAATAAACTTTTCTTATTTTTCATCATTATAAAAATAAAAAGATAAAACTTATTTGATAAAATTAATTTAGTTTGTTTTTGGATAGAGATAAACTTGGGACAGAGAAAAGCCGTATCGTGTCCGTATTTCAATTTTATAAAGATAGCAATTTTTGAAGAAAAAAATTTCTGAGTAATTTGAACCATATCAAATTGGCAAAGTGCACCAGTAACTAACCGGAAACCCAAAAAATTGTCAAATTATGTTACCCAGAATCCAGTAAATTCAGCCCAAAAATACTGAAAGATATTTTACTAAATTACTACTAAAGAAACTAAAGACGATTCGCCGAATACCGACCACCAAAATCAAAATTTTACGAGCTTATTTTTACAAGACTATTACCTAAGCGTTCGGATGCTTCCTTCCGAAGGAGTGTCCTTAGTCCTGCATACTCACTCAAAAAGTTGAAAAAAAAAATAGGTTTCTACGGAATTATACTTTCCAAATCGAAAAATCCCTGGGCTAGTTCCGACCATCTTTTTCTAATAAGAAATTGTCTCAGCTTTCACGCAAGACGATGAACTAATCTCTCGGATAATTACTTCGATTTTCATAAGCATCAGAAAAAAGTGAAAAAAAAATTTTAAAAAGAAAACGAAACAAAACTGTTCATATAAATTGTCTATAAACTTTTTCTTAAAATTCCGACCACCAATTTTCTAGTAGTAGGAGGAGTAGTAGTAACTTTAACTGCGCATAAAATTCATTATGCAGTACCATAGGTACCTAGCCCAGTAGGCTTTTTCAGTTACTTTTCATCCATTTGTCCAACATCAATTTAAAACAATTTAAATTTGTTGCTTGAACAACTTCATTCGGCAATTTATTTCACAAATTCACAATTCTATTCGTAAAAAAGTTTGATCTCAGTGTACAGTTCTTGATTAATTCTTTAGTTAATTTAAAAACATTCCTACGATTCGAGTACATTGTAATTGCTTATTGAATAGTTAATCCCTTTGTTCAAACTTACTTATTCGTATTATCTAAGAATCTTAAAAAATTTTATCATATCACATCTTACCCTTCGCACTTCTAAGCTAGTTATGTCAAGTTTTATCAATCTATCCTCATGGGTGTCTAGTTGAAAATAAGAGGGTGTTGTCGGGGTGTCTTTATTGAGTTTTACAAAATATTAAAAAATTAGATAAAAAAGCCTTCCAAGGTATCAAAAAATATATCGTTTTGTAGCTCTAGGTCTCCTCTACCTTATATGAAACTTAGTTTTTTGAAAAAATTATTAAGATCCATGAAAAACATATAGGTGTTGATTTTAAAAAAACTGTTGGGTGTTGTTTTTTCAAGGGTCCTACTTTAGAATTGCCTTTTGTTTATGTACAAGCCAAGCAAAATGTTGATAAAATTCAATCACAAGAACAAAAATAATTCTGATATTAATTTCTAGAAAAAATTTTTAAACCAATTTTATTCATAGAAAAAAAAAAGTTCGTGTAATAAATTTCGAAATTTAATTATTTTTAAAAAAAAGTCTTTAACCAGACTCTGTTTTTTTTTTTATTTAAAATATAACGAAAAAAAATTAAATCTTTACGTAATACATTCTCTCTTATACAATTTTTTTTTGGAAGCGGTCGTTGCTAATTTTAGAAAAAAAAATGAAATTAAATTAAAAAAGAAAGTTTAAGGTATTTTATAATAGTTGTGTTTTATTACATTTTGATTTAACAACAAAAACTTTTTAGGCTATATAGCTATATTCGTCTTTTGTCTTTGCTGTACGCTCAATGTATTGCTTATCTATTAACGATTCAATACATTTTTTGATTAAACTTATTGATGGTGTAAATCGACCCTTTGATTGATTAATAACCTTCGAATAAATAAAATTAAAAAAAAAAACTTTTAAAAATATTTATATAAAATTAAACCTCTTGAATTAGTAAATTGTGACTAAGATTTTTTCTAGACTTCATTATTCTAACAATAGTAGCTTGTAAATATAATTTACGATCTTCGTCAACAGAGGTCTGCGTCATTTCAGTCTCTTGTGGTGTCTCTTTTTGTACAACAGCATTTATTTTAAATTTGGTTCTCTTATTTGAATAGTTAAAATTCAAAGTAACTAAAGTATTTTCGTTAATTTCTTCACTTAGAGATTTATTATTGTTATCCGTTTCATTTGATTCATTTTTTTCTTGAATCATTAAGAGCTTAGCCTCAATTAACGATTGTACCTGACGAATTAACTCTTTTTCTGGTAATTGTGTTGTCTCTTGCAATTCTTTAATAGTTAGAGTTATTGAATTATTAAAGCCTAGCAGAACAGACATTTGAAAAGTTCCCATTGTCACTGAATAATGTTTTTTCAAATAATTTAATTTTATATCAGCATTGCATAAATTGTGCATCCATGTCAATTTTCGACCATTAAAACTTTTGTTGTAGAATCCTTCAAACTAAGAACATACAATAAATTTCAATTTATCGATTAAAAAAAAAAGTAAAATTTTCATACTATTTTAACACTTTTCTCAAGCTCTTGTGGTAGAGAAAACGATGGTAAATTAGTTTGTGAAATTGGCCATGCACCGGCTTGTAAGATCAAAATGGAAAAATCAACTTCTAAATTTTGATTTTGATCACGACAAAAATTATTGAATTTTTCATTTAGATCCTGACTGAGGTTTATGTCAGTGAACATTCTATGGAATTTATTCGTAAACTCGTAACCACATGTATGCTAATTTTAAATAAAAATACAAATTATTCTTTTTTTTTTCAAAAAATTTTTAAATTTTACCCTTAGACGATTGATCATAGTTTCTTCGACGTACATTGAAAATGAAAGTGTATTGATAAGCCGCTTAGCTAACATTTTCCAATAGAATTTTTGGAAATAGTCTTTATCGTCTAAATATTTAAATATTACTATGCAGCTAAGTAATTTATCGTCAATTTCACTTTCGGTAAATTCTTTTGATGATTTTCTTAATAAACTGTCACAATATTTAGCGAGCTTTTATAAAAAAAAAATAATAATTAATTTGAAAGCTTTAGGTCTTGGTCTGAGATTATGATCTTAGAAAGTTTAAAACTGTACTGGAACCGGAATGTTCAACAATTTTTAGAATATTAAAATTATCAGGACATTTTTATTCTCCGCTGCTCGGATTCTATTAAAGTTATGATTTTTTTTCATCAAATTTTTTTTCCCCGCTGTCAACTGGCGACCAACTTATTTCCAAATGGATGGTCAAGACATCTAGCTCATAATCAAAAGCGAAACAATTGAATTAGGTAAAATAATTTGGACATAAAGTTAAAAATTTTCGTTAAAAAATAATTCCGTTTTCTGTAGACATAAATTAGTAATTTTAGATTACTAGCTATTGTCTCTTTTTTTTCAATCAATATTAGGAGTAGCTTGTATTTGAAAAGATGAAGCACGATAAACTTGCATATGCTGATTATATTCTTAAATCTTAAATAAAAAGCTTTCTAGCTCCAATTCAAAATTTAAAAAAATTCATGATTTGTCAATCTCCAATCACAAAGTTAAAAATGACTAAATGATTTTCAAAATATTTCAAAATGGCAATTTTTGGAAAAAAACGCCCCTTTTTTTACTTCATAGGCAATATTAAGTTTTTAACTATTCGGCAGGTTCTAATTTAAGACCGTAAAATTACCTAGGTTTTTTGGCTTGGTTTTTTTTTAAAATATTTTCCATTTTTGAGATATGCAAATGCATCATTTCAAATCAACTTGAATGTTTATTTTTGTCCTTAAATAATTTTTTTTCGAAAAATAACGATGTAACATTAATCAGAATGTTGAAAAATTTCTAAAGAGGAATTTTCAGTTAAATTTTTTTTTGAACTTTTGAACTGCTGATGTAAAGGTTTCAACAGTTCGATTATAAAACCGATTAAATAATTCAAGTCTTTTCCAAAGGTTTTCTTCATCCAAAAATCTAAGCAAAATCTTTTGGGTCTTGTAAAGCTGATGATCAGTGGTCATTAAATTTCATGACCAGGTTAATAAATTTAATGACCAATCAAATTATTTTAAAAAAAAATTAACCAAAAATAGAATTAAATTTTGCTTTTCTCGCACTAACTTTTTTTTCTTTTGAGTTGTTACAAATTTGCTTGGCATCATAATTTTTTATGAAACAAAATAAAATTTGAAATAAAATGATATAATAGCGATTTTTACAGCTGAAAATCTTGAGCCAATGTTTAAATATTTTCAAGAAAAAAAAGTAATTTCAAGTGAAGAAAACGCCCCTATTTGAATTAAACTGAAGACTGTTTGGAGAAAACGAGCTATAAATAATCAATATTCATGGCATTGTATGAAATGTACTTCATGGTTCGAAAAGACCCTTTTTTAAGTTGGTTCGATTCGCTAATAATGCTAATCATTTAAAATTGGTCCCTTCAATTATGTCAAGCAGATATCCATGAAAAAGTCAAGTTAACTAGACCTCCAATTAACCGTCTTTTTCAAATTTTACGATTCGTATAAAATCACCTAATAAAGAAAGTGTATAATTAGGTGGCACCGGTCGTGTGGTAGAAATTTATGAGTCGCTTTTTGTCCACGTAAAACACAACAAAGGCAACGACTTAAAGCGAGAGAAAGTTTGGGTATTTGGAATTTGGATATTACGAATGTGAATCACAAAATGTTTATTTTTTGTTGTCAAATGTCGTGATTCTGAGAATTTATTAACTTAATTTATAAGTACATAGCCAAATACAACCATTCACTCTGATTGTTGGTCGTCATATAATCGGAACAAACTTTAAAAAAAAACTACCACGATCTTACGGTGAACCACGATCATTATTTCGTGGATCCAAAAACAAGATGTCATACGAACTCAATTGAGTCGATTTGGAATAGCGCTTAAATGTCTTTGGAAAAAATTCGTGGTGTAAACAGACCGTATCTCCAATCATATCTTGACGAGTTTACTTTGCGTCACAATAATAATTTAACAAGAAATGGTGCTTTTGAGGCTATTTTAGATCAGCCAGATAAAGTTTTTCCAGAAGATGGTGATTATACTCAACTTACATATAAATACGAAGAAAATTTAGATATTGAGTTCTATGAGAATAGCGAAGAAGATGAATTGGAGCCCTATGAACTTTTAGAAGATGGCTGCATTGATGATTTTGTCTACGTACCAAAAGATTCATATAATTTATAAGAAAACATTATAAGTGATATGGAGGGCTTGAATATTGTGAAACCAAATGAATTGATCAATCATGTTAGCGTTAATGTTCGTGTGGATGAACCGAACTTGTTGATTATATTGGTGTTGATGTTGGTGGAGACGCTGATAATGGTGAAACAAATTTAAATTATCATGTAAAACGTCTTAGGGAATTAGAATTGACTGATTTCAAATGTGTAATCAATACAATAATTGGACAATTAAAAGAAAAATTTTTTGAGTATTTTAAGTTTTCAAGCGACCTCTCAATTGACTAACGTAAAATCATATATAATCTTTGTGAGGAGAACGAGATTTTAATTTGAAAAAAGAGACACAAGATATAAAATCATTTATATTTCAACTTGTCAGTTCAAAATAACTCGTTCTGGTTTAAGTTTTAATTTGCAAAATTTAAGCAAGCCAGAATTACCAAGAAATGAACATGTAAAAAATATTGTAATAAAAAATAATCTGATTGGTAATATTTTGATTGATTATTTAATTAAATTGGCTAGGAATTTAAACAATTGGTCTAAATAAAAATTTCTAATTAAATTTTTTTTTTAAATACAAGATTATATTTTTGTGACCAGGTAATTTTTTTTATGACCAGTATATTTCTCACCTGGTCATCAGCTTTACAAGATCCAATCTTTTTTTGATTCTCTAAAAGTATTTAAAAATCGAAAAACAAATCGTTTGAAAAGACTTGAATTATTTTTTATATCAAAAAAAGTATTCCGGAATTGCTTAAAAATTTACATTCCAAATTTCATATGAGGGATTTTAATTAATTAATAAGCTGAAATTTTTTTGAAAATTGAAAAAAACTTACCAGTTCAGGAGATTTGCACGGTGTTTTTGGAGTAGGTCTATGATTAATTGCAGCTGAACAAGCTTTGTCTAAGGCACTTAAAAATTCTTGATCATTATTAAATATTTCCTTAATAAGTTCTGAATATTTATTATGAATCTTAAGCATTTGCTCAACGAACAATGTCGGAATCTTGGAAAAATTAATTATTTTAGCTGACTCAAACAAGAAGAAAAAATTCTCAAAACAGAAAAAAAAATAATTTACATTTTCACCTTTGAGATCATTCACAGTTTCTAAGCCGATACGCGCAATATGATTTTGAACTTCATTAACCATTACAGTCAATCCATTCGGAAATGGTTTTAATAATTTATACATGTGTCTTAAATCTTAAAATCGAAAATATTTTTTCCAACCAAATAATTTTTTTTTAATTTTTAAATTATGATATTACCATGTTTGATTTCATTTCTGGTAAGTTCTTTACATTCTGAATGCAAGAAGCTTAAATAATCCTCAACTAGTCTCTTTTGGACTTCGGTGTCAACTTTACTGTACGATGAAGGATTTAAAAAGCGTCTACTACGAACATTTTCCTCGTTAATACGAGCTAAAGCTTTTTCCATATAAGCTGAACAATTATTTTCTTCCAATAATTTGCTCGCTTCTTTACGGTAATACTCAGCTGTTTGCTCAAGGAATACTTTTTCGAATAAGTTTTCATATAAAGCTAGGGTTTTTTGACGTTCAGCTACATCTACAAGTGAATTAATAACTCCGTGTATTACTGGTTGATTGACCATTTCGCTTTTACGGTCTCGTTCAATACCGTCAAGAATTAATTTTATTAATTTATCTTTTAATGGCTCGATCATATATTTACGCCAACAATCCATTGACATCTAGACAAAAAAATTTTTTTAAATTAACTACTTTATTTTTTTAAACAATTTTAATTGGGTGTTACTAAAACACGGACCGGTTCCAGCAAGGCTTTAAAAACTCTGCCAAATTCCGACCAAAAATTTTTTGAATTTTACGAGCTTTCACGCAAAATTATTATCTAAGTGGTCGAATGTTTCCTTTGACCTTGTGTAACCTACGTCGACGTGCGTTAAACAACCCTAATTAATTTGTATTAGGTGAAATTATTTATAAATAAGTAACAGATACCCAGGCGAACTTTGACTAATGACTAAAAGTAGAGGGTCTACCCTAATCTTTAATGTCTTTGGCAAAAAGTCTCAAACCTACCTCAAACCGACCCTAAAATACATGTAAAAGGATTGTAAACGGGTCAAAAATGACTAAAAGTAGGGAGTCTACCTTAACTCATTCCCTAATAATATAATAAAATTTTTTTTTCTCAAGCCAAAAAGTTGGCGATACCTTTGAAAGCTTAGACAATTTTCTACAAGAAAATATCCGGCAATTTTTAGAGTTGTTAGGTATGAATCCGTAAAACCTTTTTTTTACTTAGATAATAGTTTTGCGTGAAAGCTGGTAAAAGTTTTTTTAAAGAGTTTTTTAAAGTCTTGCTGGGACCGGTTCGTGTTTTTCTAAAAAATGAAGAATCATTTAATAATTAATCTTGAGGACTACTATCTTTGTATTTTAAAACTCGTTAATTCGTTACAAACTGTTTGCCCGCTCGAATATAAATTATTCCATTAAATCGGGCTCACAATATGAACAAGATATAAACGAATAAATGATTCAATAAAAGTTAAAGTACATCTCGATTTTTTTTCATTGAATTTTGAGCAGACATATTATTCTAAGATGCTGGAGAGATTTTTGGTTTTTGAGATAATTGTTTCCGAAAATCAGCTAGCGATGAAGAGATTTTTAAGTTAGACTAATTGTTTTTTAATTGAAGATTTTTTTGATTTTAGTCCAAAAATAACTAATGATTAAGTCTTAAATCGAAATTTTTTAATAAAATACCTCTCCAATGTTCATTTTAAGCTCATTGGAATCACTAGATGTCCCAAATTGAATATCAGCATCGCTATTTGAAGTTTTTCTAACATACTGAGTATTTAAATAGCTTGAAAAAAAAAACAAGAAAATTGAAGTAAAAATTTTTTTTTATTCATAAATTAAATTTTTACTTGAACAGATTGTTAAGATATTCAGCTCCTTTAGAAAATTCATTCCAATATTGATAGTACAATATTAAAAGTTGCTCATCTGGATTTTCAATTAAGGTCTTTGAAATAAAAATGACATAGTTTCTAAAATTTTAGACTAAATTTTTCAAACAATTTTTTTTACTTTGTGAATATTTTGTACGTGAGATTCAAGAAGATTTCTAGTCTCGTCATAAAGCTGTTTGGAATGAGGCTCCGGATGAGCAACACATAACATATATACATCAAAAAAAGTATTTTGCCATAGGGATTTATCTATTTTTCTCAAGCGATTCAACGTAATTACACCACGAATTATATCGGACAATTTTTCCCATGATTCTTCAAAAACAATTTCTCTCGGTCTTAGCGACATTTTCAATTTAAAAAAATCTTATTCAAAAACAAAATAATTATCGAAAAAAAAAATAATAGTTTTAAAATTTTTTATTTTTTGCTCTTTTTTCTATCAATTTTTAGAGTAGAATTTTTTTAATAATAAATTTCTTATTTAATTTGCGCTTGATAATAGTTTAAGTTAATTTTAAAAGTATTTTTATTTGCTAAGATGAATATTTTGAAATTATTCAAGGGATCATGTACCCGCAATATAATATCATTTTTAAGGCTCTCTTTTTTGCTCTTTTATAATTAATTTTGAAATATTTTCTTTCTTCTCTTTAGTATAAATATAAGAATTTCTATTATTAAATAAAGACTATATTTAAGACTTAACTTTAATTTTAAATTCTAGAAAAAAAAAAATTTTTTTACCAAAAAATTCCAATGTCTTCAATAACAGTATTTTGTCCAAATGCACGAAGACAGCAAATAAAAGTACAACCAAGTACGAAAATTATAGATATTTTAGAAGAAGTTTGTAAAAAACAAGGTTATGCCTCGAATGAACACGAACTAGTCTATCAAAAAAGAAGTTTAGATCTTACTTTAACTTACAGACTGTCTGGAATACCAAACAATGCTGTAGTTGATTTAAAAAAGCTTGAATCAGGTCCTAGACAACTTAATAATGTGACTATTAGTGTTCAATTAGAAGATGGCTCGAGACTAACACCTCAAGAATTCAAACCAGATTCGACTAATTTATTTAACGTCCTAGAATTTTATTCGACTTCATCAGAAGTTTTAAAAAATTCTTTAGATGAAAGTTTAGCCGAACAGATTGATACATATCCAACAATAACTTATCTTACTGAACAAATCGTCGGAATTAAACAATTAAAATCAACTTGCCTAGTAGATTTAGGTCTAACTAATGGTAGATTTATTCTTAAATTTTTAAATCGAAAAATAGAAAAGGGTAAATATGAAAGTCTAATGAAAGAATTTGAAGCTAAACAGGCTAAAAAATTAAAATTGGAAGAAATATATCAAAAGAAAAAAGAGGCTGAATCAGAACAGACCATTAAAATAATTGAAAATAAAGTTCATGTACAAGAGCAGTTAAAGTTTCCAGATCCGATTAAGCAATCAGAAATTATTAGTGAACCTGTAAAAATTGAGACAGTTTCACAAGCTTCTAAAAAGCCTAGAATCGAACAAATGGAAATTGAGCAAATTATTCCTCATAATGAATTTGCAAATTTTAAATTTCCAGAAGAAACAAAAGGACAAAATTTAAATAATTTCAACGAATTGGCTGAGATTGAGCGTATTAGTAAGGAAGCATGTGATCGAATGAGTATTTTATACAGTTTGGAAGAAACTATTGAAATCGAAAGTGAAATTACAAGCGAACCCAACGAAGAATTTTATAACGTGACTGTTCAAGATTTACGTCTAATGTTAAGTGATTTAAAAAAGACACAAAGTGAAGAAGCACCATTGATGACTAAGCAAATGAGAGAACTTGAAAAAGATCGTAAAGCAATGAAATATTCGAAAATAGTAGTTCGTGTTGTTTTTAAAAATCGAATGGTTTTACAAGGTTTATTTAGGCCGAAAGAGCTTTTGTCTGAATTGTACAAATTTGTTCGAGAAAGTCTTTCAGAAGAGAATCAAGTGGATGACATGGATTTTTATTTGTTTTCAACACCACCTAAAACAGTTCTCAAGGATATGAAAATGACATTGTTTGATGCCAATTTGTGTCCAGCTGCTTTAGTTTATTTTAAAAATAAAAATGATACAGTACCTATATTCAAAAGTGATATAGTTTTAAAGAGTTTAATTGATGCTGAGGAAATAGCTGAAGTACATGTACATAGAGCGATTAGAGATATTAAACATGAGGGTCTGGATTGGATTGAAAAGGACCAAAAAGTAGTTCAAAATTTACTCAAGACAAGTACACTCACGAATCGTTCGGAAAGTGTGTCGAGTGATAGTTATCAATCGTCAAGACGTGATCAAGCTAGCCAAGATCCAGTCAAAAATAAATTGGAAAAATTTTTAAAAGGATCGAAAAAATTTTAAAAGTTTATTAATCGAAATTTTTTTAGTATCGAATTTGCCTAAATTTTTTTTATTTTCAAGAAACGAATTTTATTTTTTTTAAATTGATCGGTTCCAATATACATTTTTTTAAGTTATATAATAAATTTTATTTTTATTTATTGTTGTGTCAAATTTTAATTTTTTTAAATATAGTTGTTCTTAATATCTCGAAAAAAATTCAACATAATCTACAGGATGATGAGTTTATTTAGGACTTTTATCATAAAGAAAGATCTTTGAAGCTGTTTACTAATTTTTTCACTTGAATCAAATATCCTTTATTACTTCTTTCTGCATATTCCAGAAGTGGCCTCACAAGCTTAGTATATAACCAAATATGCAAATTTCAATTCTATTCAATAAATGGATTTTTTTTCAATTAGATTTTAATTGATAATTTTTCTTGACCCAATGATTCGAGTGGTTGAATGAAGATTTGGAATTTTTAATTAATTAGCGAACCTAGTTGATTCAAGGGTCCGGGTTCAAGCCCCCACTCCTGACCTCCTGAGTTTCACCCAAATAAAAAAAAGTTATGTTTTAAACGAATTTTACAAAAAAATCAAGTCTGAGTTCATCCCTTACTTAAATTCGGTTTACCTTTTAATAATTCATAATTTTACCTCTTCTTAACTTTATTTTTGGTATCAAATAATTCGAATTTTCGTATTTTACTGATCTCAGTGTTTTGTATTCTAAAATAAAAAAAAAACAAAAAATTTTAAGTATCAAAACAAAATGGTTCATTGATTAAGGTTCAAAATATAGATAAGCAAAAGGAGATAAACAGCCTTTCTAAGGAAGGAATGAATCAGACTTGAATTGTAGCTGGACTTTTTAAATAAAATTATAGATGAAAAAATCTAATTGAAATATAAATTGCATATGATGTTTTTCTCTCAGCTATCATTTCTAATGTATAATGGTCAACAGGACCATTTACTCTGTATAATTTTCTAAAAGTTCAAAATTTATTACTCAATTTCATTTAAAAATTTTCAAATACACAAAAATGACGATAAGCGAATTTATTCTCCAAATTTAAAAATCTAAATATTTTAATTTAAAAAAAGGGAAATGACAATACGTTTATATTTGACATGTGCGTTTAAGTATATTTAAGTAAACATCATCAAAGTGAAAAATTGAAAAAAACTTTTAGCAGGGCCAAAAAAGTAACCAAATCGATACGTAAGTTTTTGTAATTTTGCGTAAAAACACACATGCCCAAAATAAAAAATCAATTTATTTTTAATTTATTCCATGAAACTTTCTTTTTTATGGGAAAGAATTTATAAAGTAGTTATGAAGCATTTTGAAAAAGCATACAATTGACCTTAAAAATACGCTGATCAAAAAGCTAAAAAAATTTTCTTGGCCTTTGGATAAAAACATTTACAGCTAAGAAGTAGAGTTATATGAGAATTTTCAGATATTTGAGGCAACACAAAAAATACATTCATTAAAGAAAGTCAATTTTTAAATTTGGTAACGTGTGACATGAATGAATAAATGAGACTTCACGCATGTTTCACATTATTTATTAAATGTTCAAAAGAGTTAAGCTTAACAAAACATTTATTGATATCATTAGTTTTCTACGCATCATGATCAACAACAATACACTTGTTTTAGTTACACTTCTGAACCCTTTTTTTTAAGATTAATATTTTGACTCATAAGATCATTTTACACGACTTTAAAAATCTCTTGATTTTTTTCTCAAATTCCTAGATATACTATCTAATATTATTTTACATCTAAAAATCATCTAAACCTAGAAAAATTCAAGATTATTTTTGTAAAGGAAATAATTAATTTAAGTAAATAAATTTAAGTAAAAAGTTTTGTTTTTCGTAATAATAATAAAAATAATGCAAATAAAAACATATTTATTTGCATTTGTTTTCTAAAAAATAAACTTATAAGTCTCCAATTTTTATAATCCATTTTTTCAAATGGAATAAGCTTGTGCAAATTTGCCAATAAGAAAAATGTTTCGAAATGTTCAAATTGCTCAGGTTGCCAGTGTTTAATCGGTCAATTTGAATTTAGATAAAAAAAAGAAGAAGAGAATATTATTTGTATGATGAATTAAAATGACTTTGAAATTAGAATAATTTTTATTTTTGTTGTAGATAAGATCTTATCACTAGAAATTCGACAATTAAAAGCAACTAAAAGGTTAATTTATTTCGTCAGGATTTTATTTTCTCCCAAGATACGAATATAAGATTTAAATATTCAACAAATAATAAATTTAAATTTCTAAAAAAAGTTTTTTTTTCCTCTTGCTAAGAGTACAAGAAAATTTAAATGATCAGCTTAGACTGCTAATTAATTTATCAATTGCGCCAAATCTTAATTTTCAATACTAAATCACAAAGATAAATATTTTATTTTCAGATTTATTTTTTTTTTAAAAGAATATGTTTTAATATTAAGCTTGGTATGTTTTTTTTGTTACCATTTAGAAAACAAAAGAACAATTAATTGATCGACGACTACGGCTACAACGACAAAATCCTATAATTAAATATTTGCATCGCTTTTTTTTTTTATTCTTCTTCTTGCCTTCTCTATTCTATTCTTACTAAATCCTAAGGTTTTTGTTTAGGCTAGCTATTCAACTAAACAAAATACTAATAATTATTTTTTACGTATCCGATTTAAAATTTAATTTGCCGTCTCGATTTCAAGAGAAACTTTTTATTTTAATTTGCGTACAAAATCCCGACTTTTAAAATTCTTGAAAAAAAAAAGAAATTATAGGTTTTTTAAAATTTTTCTTATCGATAAATAAATCACAGACATTTCTTCTTTTTTTTTGGACTTAATTCGAAACATTTAAGTTTATCGAAAAAATTAAATGGATTAGAAAGAAATAAAAAAAAAGCATGTAAATTATAGAGACATGCTCACTGTGATAAGTAGTTAGTTTGTGATTTATTATCTTTAGGATTTAGAGACGTTTATTTAGAAAAGAAAAACTCTCTTCTTCTCTTTTTTTTATTTGCTTGAGAAAAATAACAATATTTAAAACACTATGAAATTAAAATAAAACTCAATTTAAATTAAGTTTAGAGCATTTTTGGACAAAGAATTAATTAAACTTAGACTAACTAACAAAAAACCAACAAAAAAAAATAAAACAGTATTTTTGGTATTTGATTTACTATTTTTATTTTTTGAAAATTTCTTTTAAAAATTAAAAAAAAAAGAAAAGTGTTTGTGGTGGTCTTGGTGTTTTTGTTTATCTCTAAATGCTAAGGAGTCAATTTATTCTAAGAAAATAAAAAAGACTTAAATGGAATTGTAATCTCTTCTGAAGTTAGTCTTTGTTTGTTTATCTCATGGTTAGCGCAGTTAGAAGTAAACATGTTTTATCGATAGACAAAAAGAAGCTTCACCATTTGTGTATGTAACATTTTTCTATTTGCTACCACTCAGTGAAATTTGTAGTTTTTTATTTTTAGTTTCAAAACAAAAAAAAAGAGAGCATCTTTTATTGGAGTTTGAGAATTCATTTTGTTTTTAGCTGATAAGATTGTAGGCACATATTTTGTTAATTAAAGGAAAAAATAAACTAGCTATAATGGCTTGATGATTTCATAATCAATGTCATATAATTTTTTGTTCAAGGAATCGTAGTTTAATATTTTGTTGTTGTTGTTGTTGCTTTCAAATACGATATTTTATATAAAGTAATAAAGCGATAATTTAAATCAAGGTATTCCCTTAAGTTGAATTTTTTTTATTAGTCTTTGTAAAAAAAAATAATTGTTTTACTATTAGTTTATTATTTTCTATAAGGTGAAAATACAATGAATTGTAAGATTTCAATTTTTGAAATTTTTTTTTGTTAATTAAAATTTAAATAGGGATTCTATTCAATTAAATTCTTAAATACAAATTTCAAATGTAAAGCTAAATTGTATTTCTATTCGAATGGTTGTAAGAATTATTTAGTTGTCTAATAATTCAGGTAGTGATCAGGTTTTTTAAATTCGAAAAATATTAAGAAATCTCTATAAATTACTCATAAAATCTAGTCTTTTTATCGTCTTTTAAAAAGATTGCATTTTTATCTAAGGGAAAAATTTTCTCTTTTGTTCGTTTCCGAAAAATAAATAGTAAACAATTCTCTATATGAAGAGACATGATAAAATTTTTTCGATAAAATTCTTGAAAAATTCCTAGAAAATCTTTAATTTTTTTTCAGTTAATTTTACCAAAAAAATACATTAATTTTAGTTTCGTTTAAAATGAAAATTTTTAGCATTTGTAATACTTGACTTTTATCAAAGTATTACTCGAATAAATATCACTCTCTTTTTTGTTTGTGGTTAAAAATATGATGTGTTAAACTCTAATGATGAGTCCTTAAAAGAACGAAACCGGTCTAGTTGCTACACTCATATTCTTAATCACTGTGAATTAAAAAAAAAGTAATTTTTATATATCTACAAAAAAATAAATAAAATTTTATTTCATCATCAAAAAAATTGCAGAAAATAAGAACAAGCTGCAATTAAATTTGGTTTTTGTAAAGCTTTTCTATTGACTGGTAATTGTGTTGGTTTATAAAATTTACTTATTTTTGTTTTTTATTAAAAAATCATAGAGTTGTATTCAAGTTAATTTATAAGTTGAAAAAAGGTCAAATTTTAAGTAAAATTATTTGTCGCAAGTGTATTTCATCATTTGTTGATGAAAATTTTCAAAAGTTCTATCCTTACTTATGCCTATAAAATCTTGTGGAGATTTGGCGTCTATTCGGCTTATTTAACAAGCTTGTTAACCTAGTCTAAAACTTGTTCACCAATTCTAAAGATTATTCTTGTTTACCTAATTTTGAAATTTTAAAAATTAATTACAAATTTTTATTGAAACAATGATTTTCATACTTTATAATTCTTGTACAGTACAAATTATAATTATTTTGTACGATTGTATTCATTTCCTCGACTATTCCTTTCCCTTCCTCAACTGTGAATAGGACAGTTTTTTAAAATACATTAGTTTATATTGATATTTTTCTCCAAAGGAAAAAAAAGAACAGTCGATGATAACGGGTGTTCAAAAAAGAATGTTCAAAACTTTGGTTCAAATAAAGAATATGATCCAATTGACCAAAATTTACAAAAATCGAATCAAATTTTCCCAAGACTGTCCCAATTAAATTCACAAAAAATCTGGCATGTTAAAGTTTTTTGATTTTTTGTTTTTTTTGTTTTTTTTTGACCGAAAAAATCTTTCTGCAAAGCGTTTAAAGCTACTTTTAGCGATAAAAAAAATTATTGTCTACTGCAACAAAACTTGCTGCACCTATTGGCCAAGTCTGCAAAAATTTGTGCAATTTTAATTGCGTATTTAATTTAGGTTTTTTTAATGCTGTGCAAATTTGCAGAAAAAAAAATTTAATTGCAAAATTTCAAAAATCTATTAATTAGCTGCAAATATGCGCACTTTCTAAAAGAGCCTTTAATTTAAATACGCAATTAAAGTTGCACAAATTTTTGCAGACTTGGTCAATAGGTGCAGCAAATTTTGTTGCAGCAGGCAATAATTTTTTTAATTACCAAAAGTAGCTTTAAAAGCTTTGCAGAGTGATTTTTTCGGTCAAAAAAAAACAAAAAAAACAAAAAATCAAAAAACTTTAACATGCTAAAAAACTAGATGTTCCGAAATTTTTTATGGGAGATACGGCCTGCAATATTCTCATTACAAAAAATGTAAAATGTCCTCGAAGATATTTTCCAAAATATATTATATTTAATAGCTTATTTTGAAGAGTAGAAAAAACTGATTAAAATGAGCCCTTGATCATATTTTTATGACGTTTAGGGTTCTGCTGTTTTTCAACGATTTATTTCATACACCGCACCGGTAAAAAAGAAAAAAAAAGTGTGAAAAAAAATTTTATCACAGGAAATTATTAAAAATTCTAATTTTATTATATTTGTTTGTATTGAATAATATGAATATCCACTCAAAAGATTTAACAAAATTTTATTTCAAATTATGCACAAAAAATAAATAATACCTCTTTTTGATCGTCTGAAACATCACCAAAACAAAAAATGCCCAGTCTAAAAAGTGCCATCAAAGTTCCAACGTTCAAATATATTTCAAGTATTAAATAAAATTTAAAGCAATTTTTTAGTTATCCTACTCCTGCACTGCGAATTAGATGGTATTTTATAACTTAAAATATCTCAAAAAGGTTATTAAAATTCTCTAAAAATACCTCAAGGTACCCTAAACGTATTATTTTACAATAATGTCTTTATTTTTCGTACGTTTAAAGTAATAAAAACCCAACTTTTGAAATAAAAAGTTTTATACCCAATACATGGGGTAGTTGTTAGAAAAATTCCAGATACTAGGCCCATTTAGGTTTTTTCTCAAGAAAAATGACCCACCCCCCTGTCAGAAAAATAATTTTTTCGATACAAATAGACCCCCCCCCTAAAGTTGGAAAAAATGACCTTTAGAATTTTAAAAAAATTCAGCTCTTAGATAAATTGATTTTATTACAATTCATAAAAACATACAACAAGTTTTTTGATTAAAATACATATTAGCTCATTTTTTCTAAGAGAACCAGTGAATCACAAATTTTACAATTTAATTTTATACTCTCTAGTTTATTTGGTTCTAAATTTGAATCTAGTGGATAGTGTGAAAAATTTTTCACAAAAAATGTGACCAAAGATATCAAGTCTAGAATGTGAACATTTTGGTCACATAATTTCAGGTCACAAAATTGGTGACCAATTTTTAAAAAAAAAAAAATTTTCGTAAACAATAATTTTTTTTGTGAACATATAATATTAAAATTTTGGAACGAATGCAGTTTTTTTATAAACAGAAAATTTTGTTTTTAATGAAACATTTCAAAATTTTTTTTTTAATTTTTATTTGTCATTAAAATTTAATTTTTTCTAGAAAACCCCCCTCCCCCTAGAATCTGAACTTTTCTGACATTTTCTCACCATAATTTGACTGTAAGAAAAGCTTGTCACAGAGGTTTTCTTTCACTGAAAATGACCCACCCACCCCCGGCCTCGTGTGTCAGATTTTTTAAAAAATTACCCCATGCCCAATATGCATAAAAATCCATGTTTATTACATAGTAAAGTTTGAAATATTTTATTCTAAAGATTTTGAAACTTGAAAATCTTACAGTTAAGAAAAAATCCGCTTATAAGTTTTTGATAAGCTAATTTCGAAATTTTGGAATCTCCTGACAATGTCGTCGTGTCTTTCGATGGAAGATTGAAATCGTAAACAGTTTGTCAAAATATTTAGGAGGTGCTCTGTTGTTGTAATATTTTAATTATATTTTAAAATTTGCAATTTCCACTTAAAATTACTAAAAATTATGATAATTTATTATAAGCAACTGTTTTTGAACAATTTTCTATCACTTAATTGTAAAAATAAAAAGTAAGCCTCCGCCTTTTTTTTTGTAATAAAAATTGTTGAAAAACAGTAAAGGTGTGAAAAAATTGTTGAAAAACCGTGAGCCCGACGTTTAGTTCAAAAGTTATTTTAGTTAAACGCTCAAAATTGGACTTTTTTCAAAATTCAAAGAAAAGCAAGGCTTTTCATGTTTTATTTTATAACTTCAGTAAGGAAAGTCAGATTGATCTGAAATTTTCAATAAGTATTAAGATATATTAAGGCTCTATGAAAAAAATATTTCGGAAAAATTCTTTAACTATCCTGACCGATATAGACAAAAAAAACTTAAAAACGGCAAAATTTACTTAAGCTAAATTATTTTTTTAAGCAAAGCATAGGAAATCAAAGTATTATATACCAATTTGAAGCTGAAGAAATCAGCTTAAGAAAATTGCTGGACGTTTCTGAAATAAGTTGATAGTTTGTTTAAGCAAATGCGTAAGGACTAGTGTTTATTTATGTTCTAAGCGATCTTAGAATCGAAAGAATCTTAAGTAGTGCACAGTTTCAGGGATTTATTTATTATTTTTTAATATATTTTGGTCATGAAATTATATTTATAAATAATATAATATGTAATCAAATATATTTTAGAGAGTTAAAAATTAAAGAAAAAATATCCTTCAAAATGATAGTTGGTTTTATCTTGAATTTGTTCGATTATTTAATCTTTTATTTTTAATTATTTTTTTAGTAATCGTAAAGTAAGCACATGTCTTTTGCAAGTTTTATATATCTCTTCTTTTTGCATGATTCACTAAAATTATTGACTTGATTGGTGTCAAATTCACTCCTATTTATAAAAAAATAAATAAATATTACATAACCATAATCTGATAAATCAATTCAAGGGAACACAACTTGGTCTAAAGGGTATAAAATTATTTTATAATTCTTCATTACAATCTCTTAATATTCAAATACTCAAAAAGAGCCCTGAGTTAAACTGAACAAAAAAAATCAAAGCCTTTCATTTAAATTTCAAGCTAATTTGAATTTTAGTTATTTAATATTGATAAAATCAAAATCTTTTTTCTTTTTTTTTATAAAAAAATAACCGATAAGTTTTTCAGTTTCGATTCGAATTCAATAAAACAAAAATTTCTTAATCTTAAATAAGGCAATAAAAAAAGAAAGAATAAAAAAAACCCATTAGCCAATTTAAATCTCCCAAAAAAAGCATAAATCAAATTTATATCAAAAAATTGTAATTAATCGTTTATCTTAAATTTGCCGGGAGAATTCATGAAAAAGATGGGAAATAAATGCAACAACAAAAAAAAAACCCTATACATATCATTTACATATCTAATTCAATAGCCAATTGCAATCACTTAATTTTAAGATTCCACTTGAAATTTAAAAAATTTAATAGTTTTTTTTTATTTTATTTATTATTACTTTTGTTAGATAAATAATTGTTTATTTATTTATCAAAAGTCATACTATTACCAAAATTTAGCAACAAAGCTAAAAAAAAAGAACTATTACTAAACTAGGGTCATCATCATGAGTTTCGCAAAAAAGGAAAAGATGATAACACAAATAAAAAAAATAAAATAAAACTAGGTAAAGATATCTTTATGACTGTAGTTTAATCGTTAACTAGAAAATAAATAAAAAGTAGTTAGACTTTTTCCTAAATTTTCTTGTTGTCGATTGCAAATAACAAAAGTAATTATATTTACTTGATTTGAAATTCAATTTGTATTCGAATGCTAATTGAAATCGAAACTAAAAAAAAATTTTTTTGCGATTTCAATTTTTTAATGTTTTAGTTCATTTATTTAGTTTAAGATTTGTTAGGAGAAAGAGAATGAAAAGCAAAAGATCTTTAAGGCCTAGTTTTGATTTAATTGTTTAATTACTAATTAAAGTTTAAAGCGAATTTATGGAGATATTGAAAGAGCCGAAACGGGACATATATTTAGGAAGTGCTTTAGATTAGAGATCTATGCAGTTTTTTTGTTGTTGTTTTCCTTAAAGCTAAGTAATTATGAAAGTTGTTGCAAATTAATTTTTTAAAATTGTTAAAAAAAATATGACAAATTCAATTTTTTTTCTAAGTTGAAACTTTCTCGCAAAATGATTCTCGATAATATGGTTCGTAAAAAAAAAAAGAAAATTTGTTTTTTTTAAGGGAATTGTAAAATTAAAAAAAATATGTTTTTTTTTCTCTATGTTTTATGATGGTCAGTAAATATTAGAAAAAGATTTGAATGAATTGAATTTTAAATTAGAAATCAACTGATATGATTCTTATTTCTAATAAGTAATATTTTTTCTTTGTTGTTTTCGTCTGTCGAGTGCTATTATATGACATAATATAATAAATAAAATGCAAATATTGCAATTCAAAATAATATATATGAAAATAATTTCAAAAAAAAAAAAAATTATCAGCTCTTTTATTTTGTCGTATTTGTTAAGTTTTAAATTAAGTTAAAAGCTAGCTTGTCGTACACAACTTAGACTACACTAGGACTGATAAAAGATGATTAAATTTAAAATAGAAATATGTACCAAACTAAGTACAAAAACTTTGAATTTTTTTCCCAATAAAACTAGAACTTTATGCAAAAGTTTTATTAGGTTTTAATCTTGGCTTTTTTTTTTTGTCAAATCCAAGAATTCTAAGAATTAAATCAAGTGAAAATTTTTAAAAAATTTTCCTAAAAAAATATAGCTACATTTTTCAAGCTTTATTTTCCTAGAATTTCTATAAAATACCATCGTTCCGAGATTGTTCAAATTTAGCTTTTTAACTAGAGTTTTATTTGGAGATTTTTTTTTGATTAAAAAGAAAAATATTTGTCTGAATAAACTCGAGTAGATTAAAAGGTGCTTTTTTTTGTTGATTCTCAAGTATGCTAAACTTGTCTTAAATTTTAAAATATTATAACATACTTAATTTAAAAAAAAAATCAAGTACAAATCGCGAAATTAAATTATTTAAATTTTTTTTTCAAATAGTGTGTGCAATTTCAAAAGGCTTTCTTCTTTTTATATTAATTAAATCAGTTAAATTATTTTTTCCGTCATTCCAAGAGAACACGTGTCTTAGGTCATTAGTAGCTATTAATCTGTGTCAATTATCTATATTTCAATTTGAAACAACAAAGAATCTTGGATAAACTCTTAGGTTCCTTTTTTGTTCAAAATATTTTAAATTCTGACTTGAAAATTTTATTTTTGTTAAAATGTTATTATAATAACATTTTTAGATAAACGAATAAGTTTATCTAAAAAGAGAAATGATTAGAATTTAAATTAAAAGATTATCTCAACTTAAAATATGAATATACATAAATTTTTTTCATTTAAATTTTAATATTTAGTCATGTAAAATTTTAAATTATTTCAAAACTGGATTTCTGCTTTTTTTGTTAAAGGTAAAGTTTTGTAATAAAACGTAAAAAAAAAAGGTATTCTTTGCCTAGAGTATTAACATTCATTTGAAAAAATAAAAATAAATGAAAATATTTAATTCTCCTAACACATTCAAAATATATTTTTAATATATTTTTTTTAAAATTTCAAAGCATTCAAGTATTTAAGTTTGAATTTTTGTTTTTTAAATTTTGAATTAATGTTATATGTGTTTTTAATTTTCTTATTTATGTTACTATTAGTCAGAGCTACTAGAACTTAATGCTAGAAAACATTGACATTGACTTCGTTGGATTAGTTAATTTGAAAAAAAAAAACTTAAATTTCTATATGTTAATTTTTTTTGAAATTTAAAAATTTAATTTTTCAAATTTTTTTTCAAAAAAAAAATGTTAGTCTCCATTTTTTCCTATTTGATTCAAGCTGAAAAATAATTTATTTATTTAAAATTTTGGGTTTTTTTTGTTGTCAGGTAAAAGATATCATTTCCGAATTAGAACTAATTCATTAATCTAATTTGCTTTTAAATATTGATTTATTTTAAATTTTTTTTACTAAAAAGCGATTCCATCAAAAATATTAATTAGATTAAAAACATCATTTCCGTTTAAATTCAAATTTTAATATACATATTTTTTTTTTAAATTTTTTATTTGTCTAAAAGGTTTTTAATTTTTACCGTGTTATTATTTGTGATTTGAATTAATGATGACTTAAATATTCATCAAAGCTTCTCATTTCAAATTTTAGTTAAAATTTAATCAAGTTTACTCTAAGTGCCAGAATGTTTTATCAATAAAAATCTATCAGTTTGTGTTACACAATTTCTAGGAACATTTAAGTAATAAGAACAAAAATAAAGTAATAAAAATTGAACATTCTATGATCCATTAAGAGATTCATTAGATCCAGCGAAGTTAATTAAAAAGTCTGTTTAAGCACTGTTCAAACCAGCACAACACATGAACATTTTTGTGTTACCGTTTGCACATTGTGTAAACCTTGTTGATGTTTTCGCTAGGTTTGTTTTGGATTTTACTGTACTTTTAATTAGGTGCTTTAGGGCAAATTCATTTTTAGGAAATTATTTGTGTCCGGTACAAATCATTTTTTTTGTACCAAATAAAAATGTTTATACCCATTTTTATAGTAATTTATTACGTTAATAATCGTATTAGTATCATTTTTTCAAAATATTTGTAAGGAGAAAAATTTTTTGAAAAAAGTATTTAGTACATTTATTAAGAATAATAAAAATATTTATTTAAAGTTATAATTTTAATAATTTAAAAAATTTTAATTCTCTCTAAAAAATAGATTTTTTAAATGGTAAAAATGTGATTTATCCCGTCAAAATTTGTTCATACAAATAAAAAGTTAAAAATTTAAATGTGACATACTGGGTGAGGGTAAATATTTAATTAATTTTAGACTCACATTTCGAAATCAACTAACGTAATTGCTCGATTTTTATGACATGTCATTTTAGGAGGGTATTCGGTTTTTGTCACAGAAAAGTAAAATTATTTTAGAATTAGTTTCCACATTTCAATCAATATTTTAGCCTATTTTTTTTTAATTCGAAAATAATTAAATTACATAAGTAGTCTCAAATCAAGTATAAACAAAATTCAAAAATAAAATCAAGTTACTTAAAGACTAAATTTTGAATCCAGAAGGGACTTGAAATTGAATAATAAATCAAAACAATATTAAAATTTACAACTCATTATTCAATAATTTTTTTTTTGCCTTATCAACAATCGAAAGAAAAACCTTTTGTTTTAATGCTTTTGAGAGTTGTTTTTTGTGGTAAAGCTTAATCGAGAATACTTACGAAAATCCTAAAATCGAAAAAATTTAAGGTGAATTTAGAATATTTTAAAAATTGACTTAAATAAACAATTTAATAAATTTTTTTTAAATGATTCCGATAAAAAAAGAGAATTTCTTTTTTTTTTTTTTATTTTAACGTCGGTCAATTTTTTTTTTCAAAAGTATTTTTATTTGATCAGAGCAAATTTTATTAATTTAAAAAGAGATTTCTAATAAATTTTGTTTTAATAATTAAATATTTTTTCCGATCTCATTCATTTTAAATTATATGAGTATTTCTAATAAAGTAATAGGATATTAGGACGAATATTAACAATAATGATTTAATTAACTAATGACTAATATTTATCTTGAAAATAACAAGGGACTGAAAAAGTATGACTGGAACAAAAAAAAAACACCTTAATTTTCAAAAAAATTTTTTCAATTAAACTTGAATAAAAAAAAAAAATTTTTTTTTTCTCTCTTTAGAATTTGTACCTCAATATTTGAATATTACAAAACAAAAAATAAAATATAAAATGCTTAAAATTTTCAAGTAAAAAAAGCATAGTCCAAAATTAAGATTTAATTAGAGAAATTTTTGTTAAATTGACGAAAAAAAATGAGATTTTGTATCCTAAACTTTATTTTATTGTGTCTTAAATTCATTATTGTTCATACGGCTGAAAGATGTCAATCCGTGGATGAACAATGGTCATTTGATTGTTCTAGTCGAGGTGTTAAATGGTCTAATCTAATCGAATTTAACGATAACGAACGAGCCAGTATTGACCTAGACTTGTCTTCAAATGATTTCTACACAGAACCTCAGGGTCATATAATTAAAAATTTTTCTTTTAACTTGTTTAAACAGATGAATCGTCGACTTAACTTGTCCTCGAATCAATTTTCTCAAATTGAACCCTATGCGTTTTATTATACTCATAAAATAATAAACGATATTTCAAGAATCATTTTAAGTGAAAGTGATTTGAATATCTTAGAACTAACAGAACTTGATTTATCGAATAATTCTTTTGAAATAATACCTTGGAATTCAATAAAAAATTTGCCAGCTCTGACTACATTAAGATTAAGTCTTAATCCGATAAAAAAGTTAGACCTTGGTGATTTGGATAAAAATAGCCAAGATTATTTCCGTAATTTAGAACATGTTTATTTAAATACATCTCAAATAGAATATATCGATCCAAGTTCTTTTGATTTAATCAACAATTTAAAGACTTTGGACATTTCAAATAATCGAATTAAATTCCTAGACAATTTTTCCAATTTAAAAATAAGAAATTTTTTTATTTTTAATAATCCACTTGAATGTAATTGTAAGTTATTATGGTTGAGAAAATTTTTACAAACTAACAAACAAACTTTTCCTTATTATGGAAACATTCAGCATACTTGTCTTGTTAATACAAGATCAGTAGACGAGAGTTATATAGTCGATTCAAAGACTATTTTTGTTAATACGACTTCGTTGATGGTTAAAAATGATCCAGTCGATCAAATTTTGAATAAAACTCGCATTGAACGAGTTCCTATTTTGGACATTGATGATCGTAAATTTTTTTGTGATATAAAATTAAGCTCTCAAATTGACAATTTGAGTCTACCAGGTCAAAAAGATCGCAAAATTCAACTTGAGTGCTCTGTTGAAACGTATCCAGAGCCTGAAATAAAATGGCTTCAAGGTCAAAAAGATCTCGATAGAAACTTGAAAATATCTGATAATTTTCAAATTAATGAAAAAAGAGAAACAGGTGAAAATTTACATAAAATTACATCATCTTTAATAATAACCCTTGATGGTTCAATTAGTCAAGACAGTTTCTCATGTAGAGCATTTTATAAACAAGAAATAAAGCATAATAATAAGCAATTATCAAGACCAATTTATTCTCAAAAATCAGTTCTTTTTAATATTATTAGCGATAGTATTATACAAGACATAAATGCTTATAATCAAACTTTTATGTTGCTTAATTCTACACTATCAGCTTATTTAGCTTCAATACAATACAATAGTCTAAAAGATCAACCATTTATTTATTTTGTTATATTTTCTGTTTTATTCATATTTTGTTTTTTGGTTATTCTATTTGTAGGAGTTTGTTTGATTAGACATAAACGGGCTATTCGTAAAGAAGAAAAAGAATATGGGTATACGGGAAGTGATTATAGTAGTATAAATAAAAGAAGTACGATTTATACTGGATCGAATTCATTAAGGGCTGATTCTAGTACAATTATGCCGCTAAAACCAGATGTTATAAGAGAACATCAAGATTATACTTCTATATATGGACAATTTTTTAGAACTCCATCGAAACATTCGAATTATTTAAACACACTCATGATATCACCTGAGTCTATTAATTTAGACGATAATGAAAGTGTTTATACGAATAATAACTCAATTCAAATGTATCATAATCCTCGAATTATGCAACAATCATTTGATAACAATCCAGTAGATGCTTCTTTGTACGACGATACGCGATCCACATCGCATGTATCGTCGAAAACATTCGAAGAAAATACAGAAGAGTATTTAGAGCCTAAGTTCGATGATTTGCGCAAACCGCAAAAATATCTAAAGCAGTCCAAGATCTAGTTATAAGTGTGTAAAAAAAAAACATATATTTTAATTTACTTTTTGTTTTAAATTAATTTAATTTTTTTTTTCTAAGTTATTTTTTTGGTCTAAAAAATTTAAGAGCCTTTTTTTTCTTGGTAATTTTTTTTGTCATTAAGGAGTAAAAGAAAACATTTCCGATTTAGAATAAATATTTATTTGTAAATATATATTAGATAATTTAATGTAAATTATTACTTTTTTGTGAGTGTGTGTTTATTTTTTTTTAAAAAGAATATCTTAATAAAACCACTCGATCCGGTGTTATTTTTTTTTTCTAGATAAAATAGATTAGTCAATGAGGATATTCATGTGACAGAGTGGTTTTTTCAAACGGGATCTTACAACGACAATCTTAATATATTCGCAGTAAAAAAAATAAGATTCTAATTTTTATAGTATTTTTTTTGTTGTTGTTGTTGTAATCAAGTCAAAAAATTTTTTTTAAAGTTTTTGTCAAAACTTAAAAAATTTAAGTCTTAAATTATTTTTGCTTTGCTAGTATTTGATAAAATTTGATAATAAACTTTTAAAATTTTATGAAAATTTAATTATTGTTTTTTTTCTTCTTTTTGGAATTTCTATTTTTTTTGTAAAAGCTTTATATTTAATTAATAAAAATAATATAAATTAACTAGTTTTTATTTTAATTTTAAAGAAAATTGGAGCAATATTACTATTGGAAAGAAAGTTGACAATTTATTCTTTTTTTTTAATTAAAAAAGATTTTATTTGGCCTTTCTATACATAGGAATTGTTGGTACAACACACTTAACACTCAAAGGTCCGGCAGATATTTTCGACCCGTTTTGGTCCTTTATGTTTAAACTGGTCGCCGATGACCTCGGACCAGTAAGATAAAATAAAATAAATAGCGTCAGTTCTACGCGTGGGATAGCGTAGAAATTTTTTAAAATTCGTTAAATGATGTATTGAGCTGAAATTACCATTAAAAAGTTTAATAATAACCTAAATATGTGAAAATTATTTATTTCAAAAAAAAGTTTAGTCATGAAACTGTATAAAAGATTAAAGGTGTGAAAAAACCCGCTTGGTCCTTAAAGGTATTAAAATAAATCGGATCTTCTAGTGTTAAATATATTTTCAACAGGTTCTTAATAAAAATATCGTGGCATATAACATTTATTTTCTCCAAAGATATCTTACCAATATGCTAATACTCATTTTATAACTTCTAACGACACAAAAAGAGATTATGATAGAAAAATATGGGCCTTCCCAAATCATCACACTCAAAAATCATTTCGCCACATTCATTGTATGTTTCAAAACACAAACACACATTTCCTTATTATCACATACCGTATTACCTCAAATAGAAGCGCCTGCAAATAGAAGAGCGGATCTTGTATTTGAGGCAAAAATCATGTCTTATTCGAGTAAAAATAAAAGGAAAAAATGATTCAAATACAAGACAATTTTGAAAAAGATTTTGCAAAAAAAATATAGAGTTTAAATGAAACAGATTTTCATCCAATGCTTCGAATACAAGGTTTTTTTTTCTTTTTTTGTTCTTTTTTTTTGCCTATTCGAGTCATAATATCTCATCGAAAAATTTTCGAATAAAAAAACCGGCCTGACCTTCTATTTAAGGTAATAGGATACAAAAAACTATTTTTGACACCAAAAAATAGAAAAACTAAAAAATTTTTTAAATCTAAAAAAACATACCGTATTAACTCAAAAAGAAGATCAGGGCGGTTTTTTTCAAGTTCTTTTATTTGAAAATTTATCGATGAGATAATATGACTCGAATAAGAAAAAAAAGGCTTTGTATTCGAAGCATTCGATAAAATATAATTTTTTTTGCTTAATCTTCTAAATTTTCTAGTATTTAAATCATTTTTTTCTTTTATTTTTCCTCGAATAAGACATGTTTTTTGCCTCAAATACAGGATCTGCTCTTACCGTATTTCCTCAAATACAAGATCGAGTCGCTTTCTTTTGAAGACCTTCTATTTGAATTTTTTTTGGTCCTAAAAAACGACTCAAATAAAAGAACAAAGATCTTTTATTTGAATCTTTTACAGTAATAAAAAAATAATGTTGTTGATAAATTTATTTGTTATAAAGTTATGGGAATTTAAAATTTAAAATAAAACAATCTTCTAATCGAGACAATTTTTGAATCGAAAAAAACTCAAATAAAAGGTTTTTTTTGCATCAAATAAAGGCCTCGCGCTTTTATTTGAGTGAGCTTGTATTTGAGGAAATACGGTATATTTGCGGGCGTTTCTATTAGAGGTAATACGGCAAATTTTTATTAAATTGAAAGAAGAGCCTTTCTTAGGTCAGTAACAAAATAATTTTTGATTTTTTTAATTATACAGTATTAACTAAAAGAAACAGTACCGTGGGTTTTTTTTTTTAATTTTAAAAACAAACCAATTGCATATTCGAAAATAACGGTTATTTTAATAAAAAAAAAAGTTGAGAGAAAAAAGTTCAATTTTAGAAAACGCAATTCTATCTTTTAATGTGCTTTTCCGAAAGTCGAGGTTTTTTGACACCAACTTTCCATGTTAGTTTGTTTGTCACTTAATCTCGAGTAAATACGGTAATTTGATATTTCTTATGATCTAAAAATGTGAGTTTTTTCTTTTTAGCGTGTACTAATATAAGTTTCGATAATTAATTCTCTCTTTTTAAAAATTATTCAGTAAAACAATTTCCAATAAAGATAAGAACATATTTATTACCCTTTGTAGTTTTCCGTGGTGGTCCCAGAATATCAATGGTGGGGGGCGCTTTAAAAATTAACAAATTTCGAATGTAATTCGGTATTTTTGAGCCAAAACAAAAAGGCACGGAATGTACTAGAGTACCGTTTAGTAATGATTTTATGAGCATAATTTATTTTTAAAATTTCATGGAAGGTGTAAAGTAAAAAAAAAGGCTATCCCTAAAAGACGGAATGCTGGAACACGGAACGGAACATGCTTAAATACGGAACGACGAGAACGAAATAGGATGAACTACGGAATTTTTGTCAACGGAATAAAAACTTAAATACGG
>NTPY01000303.1:285236-320982 GCA_002922825.1 Brachionus calyciflorus | reverse complement strand
TTCCGTATTTTAGTAACAATTCCATATATAAATTAAACAGTAACAATTCCAGAATAAATTCCGTATTTCATCCTATTCCGTTCTCGTCGTTCCGTATTTAAGCATGTTCCGTTCCGTGTTCCGTGTTCCAGCATTCCGTTATTTCATTCCGTCTTTTAGGGATACCCAAAAAAAATCAAAAAACAATAATGTTTAACTTTTAAATCGCTTTTTATGCAAAAACAACCAAAAAGAGCGAACATATGAAAAATCAGAAATAAGTTTTAAAAACTACAAAAAAAGACAAATTTTTTGATATATAGTAGCGCAAAATCGAAAATCAATTTCCGAAAAAAAAACATCCAGTTGTTTGTTTTTTTACAAAATGGGGAGTGTTTATTTTTCAGGTATCCATTGTCTATCAAAATTTAAGTCATGAATTTTCAAAAATCAGTTCAATGAATTGAATTTCTATTTGTTGTTATCTGCTTACTGGTTCATCACGCGATCGCTCGTTATTAATTTTATTTTCTTATCAACAATGTTTCCGTGGAAACTTTTTATGTCGACAAAATTACATAATAAGTTTTTAATCTTATTCTAATTTTTTTTACAACGAGGTTAACATTTTTTCAAATTTTATTTTTTTAGTCAAAAATAAAAGGGAGGTAAAAATTTTTTGTTTTATATTTTATTAAATAATGGCCCAAAGATATGATCATATTTCATGTGATCTATGCGATAAAAGCGATTTCAAAACCTTTAGATACAAATGTTTGACTTGCCAAGACTTTGATCTGTGTGGGTTTTGCTTTGAAAGACACAAAGAAATTAAAGATCATAAGCTGTCTCATCTCATGTTTCAATTTAATGCTTCCAAAATATTCAATGCAACTGAAATTGATGAACATGCTAATCTAAATTTGGATTTTTTAAAAGAAAAATTTAAAGATCTAAATCATATGGAAAAATGTAAAATTTGCTTGAATAAAATAAAAGGTATCAAATTAAAATGCGACATTTGCTTTGACTATTATCAATGCATCGATTGTTTTGAGAAGAAAAATAATTCTAATGATCACATAAAAAAAAACCATCCAATGATTGTTTGTAATGATACAGCAATCGAATTAGACATTAACAGATTAATATTCTTGAAAAATATAGGAGAAGGTGGATATGGTACTGTGGATTTGTATGAATATAAGCAGAACGATAAAAAATTTAAAATTGCTGTTAAAAAAATAGTAGCACCTATTGATATTGGATTTTTAACTTATTTGAGAGAATTGGAGGCCCACAAACAAATTAAAGGAGAAAACATTTTACAAATGATTGGAAATTGTATTTCTGATAATACATTTTATATTGCAACAGAATACATTCAAAAAGGGTCATTAAGAGATGTTTTTAAAGATAAAAATTTTGGACTATTTGAAAGATTTAAAGTTGCTTTTGGAATGATATGCGGAATTGATCGTATGCATAAGAATGGATTTGTTCATAGGGACATAAAACCTGATAATATCCTAATAACAGAAGATTATTGTGCAAAAATAGCTGATTTTGGAATAGCCAAAATAGTTCAAGAAGTTCAAACAAAACAAAAAACCATTTTTTCGGCTACTCCGGGTACATTTTCGTATATGGCGCCTGAATTTTTTAAATATTTTGCAGCAGTTCAACTTGGTGAACATCCTGAACTAACTATTGACGAGTTAAAGAAATTTGACATTTTCGCATCTGGACTCACTATTCTTGAAATATTTTATGGTACACATGAAAGGAAAAATCCTTTACTGGCTTATAGTTATACAAATCCAATCGTGATTGAACAAGATCCTAAATATTTTAAAAAACTAATATTAAAATGTGTAGATTTTGAACCATCCAATAGACCAACAATCAGTCAAATTTTAGATTATCTAATTGTCTTAAATGATTTTATTCAATTTCTTCGTTCTGGTAAACTAAAAGATTTGGATTCAAAAAATTTTCAGGATAAAACTGAAATTATGGAAGAATCATGTGAATTATTTGAAAAAGAAAATTTTTCAATTTAAAAAAGTTGTTTGTCGTACCCATGTAAACGATGTTTAAATTAATTTGAAGTGAAAATAAAATTGAATTTTAATAACTATTTTTTTAGAATGTTGAACTTCTTTTAACCTGCGAGATATCAAAAATAAAATTGTTTATTAAATTTATAAAATCTCGGGATAAAATACTTGTAAATATCTGGACTAAAACTAAATGTACCAAACTGATTAGACTGTAGGATGCCTTGGAAAATCATACGTTCTGCAGAATCTGGCCCACTTTCAGATAGTTTAAAATCTTTTCCGGATTGTGTTATCTTAAATTTATCTTTAATCAATAGTACTTCATTTTTAGGTTTTTAATAAAAAGTTTTAATTTATCCTATCAACTTGCCGCAACTTTCGATTTTAAAATGAGCATAAATAATATTTATCTAAAAATCGAGTAAATATCTCCTCTAATTCGCTAAAAAAAACAAAAACAATTAAAGATTGACTATTTTAGTTAAATATCACAAAAAGGAAAAAAATCAACTTGATTAAGTGTATCGTCAAGTAATTCATGTAATGATAGGTATTTTATTAAAATGGTCATAAAAAATTAAAAAAATTAGCAGCAAAAGGGATTTTGAATTTTAGAACTAAAAACAAAAACAAAAATTTTGAATTTTAATTAATTTTATCTTTAGGTTACTTGTTCTACAAAATGTATCAGCTAATAAATATCACCGAAAATTTAATAAGTGCGAAAGCTAAGCAATTAAATTTCGAAGAATTTCTAATACATACCGTAAAACCTTGTTTATAAGGGAACCCTCAGACCCGTTTTTTTCAGAAGAATAGTCATTAAAAAAATTTCAATTTTGTGATATTATTATAGACCACACTAAACTCTACCAGGAATGTCATAATAATAAATTAAATTAATTTGTTTAGATTACGATTTTTCCTTTTAAAGAGGGGATTTTTAGTCACTTATAAGCAAGGTTTTACGGTATAAATTTTTTTCATAATTTCATAATTTCAAAAATATTAAAATTTTCTAAATTTCAAATCAAAATATTCGAATGGATGAAATTTTCGGAATATTATTTTTTTATTTGAAAACTGTACTTTGCCGCTTTTAATTTAGCGTACACTCTCTAATAGATTAACTAAAATAAACCTTGACTTGAAAAAACTGCTCCTTTTTTTATAAAAATTTTTGTGAAATACTCAGAGAAAAACGTGATCTCAACCAATCCTTATAAAATTTTGGATTTAAGCAATGCCTTCAGAATTCAAATCGCCCATCATTTACCATTTAGGACAGAATCAAAGCTGTAACGATGAGGTTACAAGGAAACATGTTCGAAATCTATAGAAGTTAAACAGAGCTTTATTATGAATTCAAATAAAAATTGATCACTAAAACGAAACTAAATCAATCAAGATCGTCCTAATCAGGCAGACCGCGAATATCTAGCCTAAGGTTTGATAGAAATTAAAATAGCACTGAACCGTCCAATCCGCGAGCAAATCAATAGAAATTATCTAATGGTTAGACTGCATATTCATCTTTAGTAAGAATAAGGTTATTGGCAAATAAGCTCGAAGGTTGCTGTGTACAAAAGTCAGCTTTTGGAAAAGCTTGAAAAGCATTTTGTAAAATGGTAAAATCATGGCCAGTGTCTAAATTTGAGACAAATTGGAGACAAATTCTTTTAAATGGAGATAAATGTGAAGTTGACAACAGAAAAAATATAATTTGCATTCGTAAAACCGTTGCAGACGATTTTTTCCGGTTGCTTTTCGGCTCTATGTTAAAAAAGCACTTATTAAAATAAAATGATCATAATGGCATTATCAAAATAGCATTAAATAAAAAAAGCAGTGTCAAAATAACAAAATCAAAATAGCAAGGTTCAAAAAAATTTTATGAAATTAGTAAATGAAATTAAAGGAAAAAATTTTCAAGCTCTAAATTAAAAATTTACAGTTTTAGTTGATCCTTAACTTATTAAGCGTCATTTATAACAGTTAGGTCAAAAGACAAATTTACATCGATTTTGATGCGTACAAATAGGATTTTAAGTTTTTCATCTTTTTAACATGTTATTTAGACATATATTTGAATATTTTTTTTGCCATTTCTATCTTGCCATTTCGATATAAGCTTTTTTGATCAGACTGTTTTACAGATTTTAACTTTTTGCTATTTTGATAATTTTATTTTAACACTTGATATTTTAATCCGACACCCAACAGCATATAACCAGTAATCCAGTGGAATAAAATCTGGAGAATTAACAGGCCAAATAATTTTTTTAAATATACCACTAAATAGGGTTGATTATCATAAAGAAGTAATCTTAGATTAATTAGAGGAATTTAAACGAAACTATGATCTTAAAATAAATAATTATTTTAAATATATATAATTTTAATATACCGTATTTCCTCAAATACAAGCTCACTCAAATAAAAGCTCGAGACTTGTATTTGAGGCAAAAAAAACCTTTTATTTGAGTTTTTTTCGATTCAAAAATTGTCTCGATTAGAAGATTGTTTTATTTAAAATTTTAAATTCCCATAGCTTTATAACAAATAAATTATCAACAACATTATTTTTTTGTTACTGTTAAAGATTCAAATAAAAGATCTTTGTTCTTTTATTTGAGTCGTTTTTTAGGACAAAAAAAAATTCAAATAGAAGGTCTTCAAAAGATAGCGACTCGATCTTGTATTTGAGGAAATACGGTAATTCAAGTTTAAATGTTTTAAAATTAAGGACGTAAAATCATAGAAAAATGACTTTTCATAATCTTGAATTAAAATATTATTTAATATTCGGTATTTCAAAATAATAAATTAGATATATATTTTACCGTATTTACTCAAATACAAGATCGAGTCGCTTTCTTTTGAAGACCTTCTATTTGAATTTTTTTTGGTCCTAAAAAACGACTCAAATAAAAGAACAAAGATCTTTTATTTGAATCTTTTACAGTAATAAAAAAATAATTTTGTTGATAAATTTATTTGTTATAAAGTTATGGGAATTTAAAATTTAAAATAAAACAATCTTCTAATCGAGACAATTTTTGAATCGAAAAAAACTCAAATAAAAGGTTTTTTTTGCATCAAATAAAGGCCTCGCGCTTTTATTTGAGTGAGCTTGTATTTGAGGAAATACGGTAATTGTTAAAAAGGTAAACATATTAAAATTTTTATTTTCTAAAAAGAATTTGGTAGTCGATATGTGACTGTAAATCCAAGTGACTCTATTATCTGGGAAACTGACTCTATCAGCTAAAATTACGAACATCAGAAGGCCAGTGGATTAAGTTGAATTGATATTTGAATACAAGAAGTGTTCCGAAAAAAAGTTATCTTTTAAAAAAATATTTTCAAGATTAATTAAATTTGTTTTTATAAATTTAGAGATTAATAAGTGTAAGATGGACATTAATGACCCCACGCTAGAATTAGCCGAACAGGCTCACAGAATTTCAAATTTGGAAGTTCGTCTTCTAAATAAATTTGTCGACGAATAAAAGCTTTCCGATGAAGTTAATGTTCCGGTTCAAATTATAATAAAAAAAGCTTTTTATGGATCAAAAGATATAAGCGGAATTGATAGAGAGGTTTTGGCGTTCCTTTGTATAGGCTATGAATAAAAAAATATCTTGTGACTTTTAAAAAAGTTCTAAATTATATTAAAGTAATTAAACGTTCACACTTTCCTTTTGTTCTACACAGCGGACTAATCTTGCGATGCTTAACTCTTATCCGCCCAAAGCTAATTTACAATCATAAAAGACCAAAGTGGGTCAATTTTGACCCAATATATTTTTTTAATTTTTTAACTACATTAAAGTCCAAGTCGGGCCAAAATTGACCCAATGAAAATTAATTTTAAAAAATAATAAATAAAATCATTAAATAATAATAAAACCATTGTTTAACATTTAAAAAAAATAAATTAAAATTTTCTCACGATTTTAAATATAAAACAAGCTAATTAATTTATTAATTAGTATTAAAAAGACTAACGTTTATCCTTAATTAATCTATATTCCTATGACAAAACACTATAAAATAGAATCAAATAAACGAAATAACTAGCCGAAAGTTTCAACTTTGAGGCTTACTTTTTTTCTTTTTTCAATTCTTTCAAACATTTCTAGCGAAATATATTCAAAAAATAAAATTTTTTTATAGGTTTTTTAATCAGTTTTTTTTTAATTTTAATAGGGTCAAAAATGACCCACTTTGGTCTTTAATGTAATAACGGGTCATTTTTGACCCACCTTTAGACGGATAAGAGTTAAACCTTGTTCTTGGCTAAACTCTTTAATTTTATTTTAATATGAATTGAATGATGGTTCGTTATCTGACTCCGGTATACAAAATATACTAAATAATTCATTTAGATTATTTATCGCTACTGTTGATGATTTACTTGATATCACATTCACCAAATTGGATATGGAGCAATATATTAAACACTTTTTATACTTCCTTTTCTTTATGGGAATTGACATCTATAATATAAAACAATTAGAAATCGATTAGGATAAGTTTAATTTAGGAATTGGATAAATAAAATTTACTCTTTAGAAAATTTTGATAGAATTTTAAATGCTAAAAAACTTGTTAATTTCTAATCGTCAAAAAGTACGTTTCGCATATTATTATTTTTTTCCAAGAAATTTTACTTTTTCAGTGAAAAAATTTCACGATAAAAAGTTAGAAAACTAAATTGTACCGTACAATGTAAGACCGAATGAAATGAATTTAGAAGAATATAGAATCAGAAAGGATCTTATCCAAATGACTAAAATTATCAAGTCATGAAAAAATTAGGTCAGTAAAAGGACTAATTCCTTTAAAATTTAAAGCTAAAACTACGAAGGCAGAATCATATGAGGCAAACTAGGCTCATAAAGATACATTTTCATACATAAAATGATTAGTTCGTAAACATTTTATATAAAAATTTATTTTTTACTATTCGTTTTTTTATTTGCAAATTTAAGTAAGAGCCTATATTTTGAATAAAATTTGTTTTTTTCAAAAGACTAATTTTAAAGTTTATTACATAAATGCAATAAATTATGAATTTATTTTGAATTATTTTCTTTGGTAATATTTTAAATTTTAGGAATAAATGCAACGTCCAGATGAAAAAAAAACAGGACATGATTGGAATTGGGCATCATATTTTGCAGCTAAAAAACAAAAATTATATCATCAATTCAAACAAGATCGCATAGAACAGGATTCATCAGATGACACCAAAAACATCTTTCATAATATTGGTATTATTGTAAATGGCTACACAAATCCAACAGCTATTGAATTAAAAGCACTAATGATTAAACATGGTGGCTATTATTTTGAGTACATGAACGAAAAAGTTAATTATATAGTAGCTTCAAATTTAGCCCATTCAAAAGCTTTAGCTCTGAGAAATAAAACTGTAATTAAACCCGAATGGATCGTCGATTGTATCAAAGCGAAAAAATTACTAAGCATCGATAATTATCTTTTGATAACCAGTGTTCATGACAAAGCTCAAAATAAACTTTGTTTTTCGAATAAAAAATCAAATATCAAAGAAGGTTTAAACAATTTAAATCTTAAATTTTTTAAGAATTTCATTTGTTTTTTTTAAAGAAAGCAAATCAAGAAAAAGTATTAGCTCAGCTTATATTGATATTTCCAAATCTCCTGTTAGGGAAAAAGACGATGTCAAAAATGAAATCGAAGTGGCTATCGAAAAATATTCAAAAGACTACAAACTCTTCCAAGCTAAGTTAAAACAATTTCAAGCGACTTCAATGAGTTCAAGTCAAATAAAAAATTTAAATAAAAAAGAAGCTCGTGTAGAACTAGTTAAAAGTTTCTTAAATGATTGGATACTTTGGACATCTAATAAGAATTGTACAGATATAAAATATTCCTATTTTGGCAGAGAAAATCAACAAGAAATCGATTATGAAGAAATACAAATTTTTAAGAATTATCTATTTTATTTATTGTTGGTGAAACAGGATTTAGAAATGGTTAGGCTTGTGCTGAAAATTATGAAAAGATTGATTCAAGTATATGGCTCATTTGAATGGACAGAAAACTTTAAGGACTTAAGTTCTTGTATACAATCCGAATTTTTTGAGAAATATGATGTAACATTAAACTTGGATTAAATTTCAACCAAAATAAATAATTAAATTTGGAGGTTAAGATAAAAATAATGTAAAGCAAAGAATTTCAGAATATTAATTAATGTTTTTCTTTATGTCAATTGTAAATAAGAAATTTTTATTTCATTTTTTGTAAAATAAATTTTTTTAAAACACTAATTTACATTATGGTTGACTTACCCAATATTTTTAACAGATACTTTAACATTTTTTGATTTTCTTATATTCAATTTTTACACGGAGTTCAGTGAACAACTGTTCGTCATTATGAAACTTAATATACTCTAAATCCTCTAGATAACAATTTTCAAATAAAAAATCAAAAATAAATTCTAATAAAAATTAGATTGCGTCATCAAAATTTTTTTTCCGGAAAAAAGAAAAATTTCATTAGTAAACTTTCATTAATATTCTTGAAATTATACTTTTTCCTGAATATAAAATAAAAATTGTCTGTATATGTTTTTTGAATTCAGTAAGATTTGGGGTGTGTAGTAAGATGTGTGTAAGGTTTAGTATAGTTTGTTCGATTTCGGTTTGTCATTTTTGCATTAACTGTGCTGCTTAATTATTCCATTCAAAATGAACGCTAAAAGTGGTTATTAGTTTTATAAAAAAAAATTCTAAATTCTGTAAATTAGGAACATTAATTTTCAAATGGAATAAATTTGTTACTAGGTGTCCAATAGTGATTTTTGAAAAAAAAAATATCAAATTTAATGTGGGCATACTTTTCATTTTTATTTATTTATAAATTTAGTTGAGCCCAATTATTAATTAAATTTCGATTCACTTAAAAATCAAATTTTGATTATGCAAAATTATTGAAAAAAAAAAAATTAATATTTTGGTAATGATTTAGATGAATGTATAATTTTTCATATTTAGCTTACTTGGAAATAAAATATGAAAAGGAAAAAAAAAGCTACCGAACCATGACACTTAAATATTTATTATTTTTCTTATTTTTAGACATTTATATTTTTGAAAATAAGAAACAAATAAAATCTTTTTTTTTTTATCTAAAAATGGATTTTATTGAAGAATGTCCAATATGCTTAAACGAATACGAAAATAATCGATATCCAATTTATTTGCTACCATGTAAGCATATGTTTTGTCAAGAGTGTGTTTCTTGTTTAGAGTCGAAAAATTGTCCTTTGTGTCGTGCTGAATTTGATTCAACACAAAAAAATTCAATAATACTCAAAAATTTCGAGCTTAATTTTCTCATAAAATTAGAACAGATTGTGAATGAAAATTACGAAAACAATCAAGATATTTTTGATATTAATCGAGAAAATTACCTAAAGACTAAAGAAATATTCGATTTAAATTTTAATAATTTAAAAAATGAGGATTTTAGAAAAGGAATTAAGAATGTATTCGAGTCTAAGATTAAAGAATTTAAATCAGAAGAGATTAAATTCTATTGTGCCTCGTTAAAAATGTCAAGTATTAAGGAAACAATAAATGAAAGACGTTCTAGTCTGGATTTTTCCAAAACTGATGACATTTTTTTAATAGAAAATAAATACTTGGATGATCTGATGCATCAAATTGAACTATTAATTCAAAAAGACACATTATGTGAGAGTTTTGAGCTTTATGATGGTAAACGTTTTTATCAAAAATGTTATCAAGAATTTGTTCAGCAAAAATTTGGATATCTAATTTCAGACTTGGAAATGAATGAAAAATTATTAGATGATCATTTCAAGTCAAATAAGGACATGTTTATTAAGAATACAAACCTATTAAAAGAAATAACAAATAAATTAGAGCTTAAAAAGTTACCAAAAGATGTTGAGCTTAAAAAGTTTAAAGAACTAGTTGATAATAGACTTAGAATAAATGATTTAATGGAGAAATATGTGACCATTGAAGCGAATTATAACAATTTGAGTCGTGAAATTAAATCTAAAATAAACATATTTCGAAATCTTTTTGAATTAAATGAAGATGATTTATTAAATGAAAAGAAACTAGTTGAGAGTGTATTAGAAAAGGTTCAAGTTTTTATTAAAAATTCCAGAATTGAAAAATTAAATTTTAAGCCTTTTGAAACGAGTTATCTTACTTTTTTGAGTGATTACAGATCGAATCACAGTCATAAACGATTTGATAAATACAAAATAATTAATCATCTTTTAAAAATTTGATTTTCTTTTATAAAATTTAAATTATAATATTAAATAAATATTTATGTATCAAAAATTTTATTTAATAAATGTAAATTTTGAAGTTAAATTATTAATCTAAAAATCAACCTTTAAAGAACTTGTGATGCTCTTCCAGGTGAAAAAAAAGGTAATTCTAATATTTTTTTCTTTTATTTTGCACCTTTAATATCAAAATCATTTGATTAATTATGACTTTTAAAGGTGGTTGGAATTTTTTTCCACAGTTGCTCTAATTATGGGTGTAATTAAAGTTTCCTGACTTTTTTAGTTATTTTGATAATTAATTATTTTTTCTTTAAAGTTGATTTTAATAGCTGAAAAACTATCGAAATTAAAGTACGGTCTAGAAGTTGCAACACTAACATCAGATACTAGAACTAAACTGAACCTACTTCAAAATGACTTAATCAAGTTAAAATTTCTCAGCATAATCATATATCATCAATACGCAAAGTACTAAAATTCTTAAACGTAGACAAGCTCTATGTTCACCCAAGTAAAAAAGACAACGATAATAAATCGATAAATATCGTTTCAATTTTAATTATTGATAAAAAAGCGTTTTATTATCGATATTTTAATATCCAAGATTAACAATACGGAAATAACGTTAATGAAGCAGTATTTTTTCGATAAAAAATTAAAAATATATCAATTTAGAAAATTTTCAGCATTTCTTGAATGTTCTAGCCAAACACTGAATTTGCTGAAAACAATCAAGTTTGATATACAAAGCATTTTTTCTATTCAAAATTTTAAGACACATTTTAAACAGTTAAAAAAAAACAAAATTAATTTTTAATTATTATATGATTATAAATGGTTTAATCAATTAGATCTTTTCGTTTTTTTCTAATTTATTTTTCGCAAGTTTATTTAAAGGATTATAAGTCACCTCCTGTTAATCCGAACTTTTTATTTAACAAATTTTATTTTATTCAAAAATTAAATTGAGAGGTAAAATTTTATGAATGATAGTTTTGAGTGCACTCAAAACTATCATTCATACACTGTAAAAAATAAAAGCGACTAAGACACTTTTCAAAAGCGCCTAGATTTTAAAGGCGTCTAAAAATTGAATTTTTTAACAATTTTTTGGAAAAAATAGACGCTTTTTCTAAGTCGTCAAAAAAATTAGTTGTTTTTAAAGAAAAAGGTGTCTAACTAAAAAACGGCAAAAAAAAGTGTCTTGTTTTAAAAAAAAATCGAAATTTTGTAATGAAAAATTTTAAACTAGTCCCTTTTAAATTAGGCAATCTTAATTTTAGAAGTTTTTTTTTAAGACATGACTAAATAAAAGCGCCTTAAAAATAGTGACTACTAAAAGCCTCTTGAAAACTCTCCAAGATGACGTCTAGCTGTAAAGCCTAAAATTAGTGTCTTAGTCGCTTTTATTTTTTTTACAGTGTACGTAATATTCGATTTAACAGTACATTTTTTTAAATAATGGAATATCCCCAAAACGATAAAAAATAATCGACCGTTATCGTAAAAATCAATAGTTAAGTCATTGTTAAAGTATTTTTCGTACTATGTGAAAAATACTTCGAACTTAAAGGTCCTAGATTCGGATTAACAGAAAACATTTTATCAAAGAAAACATAAAAGCGACAACCTTTATTGAAACCCGTTATATTATAAATCATTGTTTGAATTCTTAATTAAGGTCCGAAGGATGTAAAAGAATTTTTTACCTCTTAAAGAATTAATTTTACTTATTTGGCACGACAGATAAAATTCTAAAATTCGCTTACAAAAGTATTTAATCTAAATTAAAAGTTTTACATTGTTGAAACATTTATTCAATTAAACATGTTAATATGTTAGATTCAAAAAAAAAGCTTAAATTTTATTTAGGGAATGCTGAGATTGTTTTACGTTCACTTGTTTATCGAGCATCAAATACAACTAAACGTTTCGTACGTTTCTTATACAAAATACGATGATCACAATCAATGCATCTAATCGGGTCCTTTTGTCTTATCTCATTCTCTTTGTGACACGAACCACATACATAAACCATTGGCTTATTAACCGCTTGTGAAGCACCACTTGATCCTTGACCTAATTCTTTACTCATTATTTTTATCTACTTGAAAAGAAAAAATTCTAATTAATTTTAAAATACTTTGAGAATAATATTAGTTTGTTATTTAAAAAAAAAGGTATTTTACGACCTTTTTGTATCTATTTAAAATTATTCAAAGCTTAAAAAAAATAAAATTTTATTTTAATTAATTTAGTTTTTACATTTAAAAATAAGTCAGGACTTAAATAAGTTAAAAATATTTTCTAAACAAAAGCTTTAGCAAATCGTTTCCACCAAAGTATGGATGTTAGAGCTGACAAACTGAACCATGTTATCAAATAAGTCATGTGGTCATTTCTTAATTGTATAGCAGTTTGGCCACCTCTGGGTCCACCTTTGATAGATGTCGATTCAGCAGCATCTATATATATTGGTAAAGTTCCTAATTGTTTAGCCATTTCATTAATATCTCTATAATGCCATTCATGCGGTGGTTTATTCTTAGGAGTAAATGTATTTAGTGGTTCATTAGATCTTAATAAGCCAGTTAATTCGACTTCATCTTCTATTTGAGCATGTTCTCTACTCACTGGAGAAAATTGTGTATAAGGTACATAGCCTCGATTAACTAGAATTACTTTGTTTTGATTATTACTTAACACAAAAGGAGTGATTACAAGACCTCCAGGTAATTGATTACTTCCTGTAAAATCATGTCTCATAGTAAGTAAACTTTCTTTTGAATGTATAAAACGACCTCTAACTTTAAATGGTTTATACTCGTTTTCTTTTATAAAGGAATCGAAATCAGTTATGTTTGTAGGTAATTCGATTGCTTCTGATTTGGTTCTTTTTTCTAAGAAATCAATCAAGTTTAACTTTTGTTCCCGACGCTTTACTTGCCAAATACCAAGGCCAAATGTAATAGCTGGAACAGCCAAGAGTACTATAGCAGCTAATCGACTTGGCTTTGGAAAAGCTTCTTTAGGATTTTCTCCACTATTTGTACGAACTTTTTTCAAGTCTATAGGAGGCGGTTTATTATACTTTTTAGATTTGAATGAACCTTCATTTAGTTGTGAACTTGTATGTAATCTTATTACAAAATACTTTGATCTATCAAGAGATTTTAAATTAGATAATCGGGTAGAATTCACGAGGAACATTTTGACCAAGAAATATTTCAAAATAATATTTCAAATTTAATTTTTAAACTTGCTCTTTTCTTTAAAAATTATTTAATTTCAATATTTCAATTAAAGTACATTCAGTTGAAAGAATTTTTTTTCTTTAGATTAAGAGCTTTTGTTTTAGTCTTATTTTTTTCATTTCATAAATAAATATGAAAAATCTCAATTGTAGTGGTGTAAGGCAAAACAAAAATTTCAAAGAGCGCATATCTTTGTTTAAGAGCATTATTGATAAAACTATTAAAAATAAAAGTTCTTTGAACAACTTAAGCAACTTTTAGCAATCCTATCAAAAAAACAGAACATTTTAAAATACTTTTTTGAGATTTGAGAAATTTTTAAAAATACAAATTTTACTCTTATTTTGAGCTATTGTTGCATGACCCGGATAATTTCCCTTCCTTCGTAGATTTAACGATCCACTTAAATTATGAAATTTTTATCTTCTTTTCAGTTGATCATCCAATTTCTAACGGTTACACAAAAAACAAGATTTTGGCCGCCCGGCAACTATTTTAGCCCAGAACTAAACTTGTTTATTTATTTGAAGCAATATTTATTTTTTCAATTTATTCATTCTCAGCCTTTTAGGCAGCAATTTTCCTCATGTTGATGAATTTAAAAATGAGGCATCTCATTTTAAATAAGATGGAAAAGTAACTAGCAAATTTCGAAATAGTTAAGAAAATAAAAAAATTACTGTCAAATTTTTCGAATTTTTTAAAAAATTTAGTCAACGTTGCCGCAAATTATTTCAAGTAAAAAATTTCATTTCTTTACTTTAAAAAAGACGTGACTAGAGCTCCCTTAAGGGGAACTGTTAAGAATACTTAAGTAGGTTCTAGATACTGCATTTCTATTAATAGATACCTCGAACAGATTAAAAAAGAACAGATTCAATTTTATCACCTTTTTTATCGGAACCGATGGATCGAAAATACAACTAACAAAATTTTTCTTCAATTATTACTATTAGGGAAAATTATTAGATTCCATTTTAAAAATTCTTGTTTTGTTTTAATTTTCAAATAATTTTTACTAACCTAATTGCTCGATTTTAACGACATGTCGTTAAAGTTGAGTATTCGAGTTTAACGAGAGGGTCTTATAACATGTAAAAGGTTATATAACGACATGTCGTTAAAATCGAGCAAATACGTTATGTATTCTTTTCATATTTATAACTACTTTTTAATGGAAAAAATAAAACAATAAAAAAGCCCTTGTTTACTGAATGGACGCTCCGCCGTTGTTCATTACAAATAAGTCAAATCAAAAACTCAGATTATTATTAGAAACGATTTTTTTATAAAAAAAAAAGAAATTAGCAATTTTAAGGCTAAATTTCAAATCAACATCTGATGATTTTAAAGAATTTTATTAATTAAATAAAAATTTTGAATAAATTTTGCTATTTTTATTAATCAAAACAAAAGTTTTTTTAAATTTTTTGGTCAAAATAATGTTTTTGCGAATAGCCTTAACCATACAATAATTGACACAGAAGAAACTCCGAACCATGTTAAAATGTTAGACATATGATCATTTTTTAAATCAACCTCTGTTTGTCCACCAATAGGCAATTTACTTGTTTTGACAGCATCTAAAAAAATAGGCTCTGTTTTAAGAAATTCCGAAATTTCTTTTATATTTCTATGATGCCATTCACTAGGTGGTTTATTTATTGGTGTAAATTTACAACTAGGCTCGTTTGATCTTAAAATTCCGACTAATTCTACTTCATTTTCTGTTTGAGTATCTAATCTACTAGCTCGTGAAAAATAAGTATAGGGAACATATCCTCTATTGACTAAAATTATTTTATTTAAATTGTTGCTTAAAACAAATGGTGTAATTACAAAAGCGCCTGATAATTTTATACTCGATGTGATGTCATTTCTTGGTGTTAGTAGTATTTCATTAGATTTTAAAAAATATCCTTTCACTTTAAACGGCTTATACTCATTTTCTTTAAGGAATGAATCGTAATCTTTAATGTCCTCTGGTAATTCGTTTATATCTGTTTTCATACGATTCTTAAATGATTCTATTAAATTTATTTTGTCATTTCTTCTTTTTATTTGCCATATACCAAGACCAAATGTAACGATAGGTATTGCTAAAAGAGCGTATGATGAAAAATTTCCATTCGAAGAATTTTTTTCTTCAGATAAATTTAGCTTTGAAGATTTTTTGTTTTGTTTTTTAGGATCTTTTGTAGAGCTATTAGTTTGATTTGTGGAAATTTTTGAAAAAAAAAAATTTTTAGGTGACTTTGGGTAGACTAACAAATTATTTATTCTAAAAAAATTTTTTGCAATCATTTTTTTTGGATTATTTTTAAGATGAAAAAATTTTTTTATGAAAATGTTAAATGTTAGCTTGGAAAAACTTTACATTACAGACTTAACATTTGAGTTAGAAAATGGTGATAAAAGTAAATTTTAATAATTTGATAGACGAATCAAGCCATGGTTCAATTTACTTTTCCAATAGATGGGAATCCTTAAACTTTCATATGAATCAAGTCAATGTCAAATATTATGGTTTAAATACCTACAATTTTGCAAAAATCAAAAAATAAAATTTTAGTCGAAAAAGTTTTTTTCCTTAAAAGTCCTTTCTCTCTTGATCTAAAGAATACTTTAGTTTTGGTTATTAAATTTTGGGCCTTTTTTCTATTGAAATCTGGAGCCCGGAGTTTAATGTTTTTATTCCTTTAAAATATGTTTCTTTTTATTATAAATAGTGCTAAGAGTGTATTGGCTAGTCTAGAAAAAAAAACGAATCGTTATCACCCAAAAAAATGAAAATAATTTGATTATATTTAAATTTCAATTAAGAAAAAGTTTAAAAAAACGTAAGAAGTAAGTTTTGACCATGATAGCACTATAACATAATGGGTAATATACTTATTTAGACCAAATTATTCTTAAAGTTTGATTTTTCAATAGTGTTGGTGGCCGAGGCCGGCGGCCAGTGGACCGACAAAATAAGCTGTGTCCGTCTTGATGGCGGCCCGCTAAAATATTTTTTAAAGGTTTTAAATTTAACAATTTGTTTTGACATATAAAAAGTTGTATCCCGACTTTCATAAACTTCGAGGACAATTAAGGACGAGGTGCTGGTCAAAACCGAGGATGGTTCATATTGAAAAAAAAATTTTTTAAAGACTATTATTTTCGGAAACTAGACAAAATTCCGAATTTTGTCCGAAAATTTACTATCTTTTACAGGCTGTAAAAGATAGTAAATTTTCATAATTTTATCAAGATTCGACAAATTTTTTTTTTAATTCGTAAAAACTGCCAAGCATTTTTGGGCACCCGTTTTTACCTAAAAAATACTTTTCGAAATAAACTTGTCGAAATCGTTAAAAAACAGATAGAGGTGTGGTCCAGTAGCTCGTAAATGTCGTCTTTTTAAGTTTTATTTTAATAGCTGTTAATTTAATCAAAATTTTACTAAAAATAATTTTTTATCTGACTTTCACCCTCACCCGAGATTCAGATTAAAAAGATTTAAAAGTTTGATAGTCATTTTATATCGTACAGTACAAATTAAAACTAACTTGTACGCATTTTGTTCCTCGACTCTTCTTCAACTCTTCCTCTGAGGAAAACAATCTAATATTTTATAACCTATTTTTTGAAACCTTTCCTTTCTCAGGAAAGGAAAACAATCGTACAAGTTAGTTTTAATTTGTACTGTAGTGTATTTAAGCATTTTTTAAACTAACCCATAGTTCAATTTCACTATTAAAAATTAATATTAAGTAAATTTTAAGAATATTTATTTCAAATCAAAATCAACTTAAACAAACAAAAAGAAAATTTTTTTCTTGAGACTAATCGTTTTAAACTCACAAGCTCATAGAATATTTTTCAAAAATTTAGAATATGCGACAAAAAAATATAAATATTTTAAAAGATTGAATCGAAATGATTTTTAAATCCCATCACACAACCAAATTGAGAAATTATCGTGTACAAAATGCGTCAATTTTTTTTATGCACCATATCCCCTTTTTGAAAAAATGCGGAATTCTTAAGCAAACATTAAATAATCTGATCAAATTAACTTTGCAAAAAAATACAAGAAACAAAAATTAAATACTGCCATTTTGAAAAGCATATAAACTTTTGGTAAATAAGATCATATGATAAAAAAAAAAATTTAAAAATTAAAATAATAAAAATACGTAGTTTTATTTCAATTTACGTTTTAGACTTTTTTTTTTCAAATGTTACACTTTCTAAATATTTACAAACTGAATTTTATATATAAGAGATTATAACAACAACGAAAATTCCATGCCAAGAAAATTATTTATTTTATACATACATAGGGATTCTTCTTTTAAATTTAATTTTCTTATAAAAATTTTACAAAGGCAATTAATCCTAATTAATATAAAAACAAGAGAGATAAGAATTCAAATCAATAATCGAATCAACATAGAAAAAATATACGTTTACATCTCTTAATTACTAATAATAATATTGAGTTGCCTCAGAGCCATATGGCATTAATTTTTTATGATGCTTGGGTGTAAATTAGAAGCTTCGATTACAAAAAAGAAACATTTTTTTTTCTAACAAGGTTTTCAAAATAATTATATTTGTTTCTGTGTACAAATGGCTATACATCTTTTTATAGCGAAAGAAAGCTTTAAAAAAAAATTAAAAGATATTAAGGGTGCCTTGCGTAAAACGCATTAAACATACAAAAAATTACAAGTTTAATCAGAATCAAAATAGAATAAATATTTCTATCGTATGGATTTATTATTTTATGTTTAAAATCAAAAACATAAACGTAAATGTATATATTTAAACTAAATTATTCTACGACGTTTTTATTTTTACTCAAGGTATAATTTATGTTTTAGTTTTGTTCTAGACCGGGTTTATATAACAATACATAGGAATTTGCAATTTTTTTTTTTGTAAATTAATTTTTTTTACATCAAAATGTTTTCAAAAAAATTTATTCAAATATTTCAGAAAAGCTAATTTTCAAAATCTTAAAAGAAAAATTAATTTTTATCTTATAATAAAAATTTGATGTAATAACAAAAATCAAGCAACTTATAATCGATAAATATTTTTTGTGATTTATAGACATTCTAGGATACAATGAGTTTACAGTAAAATAAAGTTAATTTACGATATTATGCGTACAACAACGACATTTTTTATTAAATTAACCACATTTTACGTTAATGATAAATTCATCGTATCTAAGCAGAATTTTAAAAAAAATTATTTTATCTGTTATTAGATGCTAGGTTAAATTTTTTATGTTTCTTATCCGCTTGATTTAAAAAGATAGCTTTAAAAAATTAAGACTTCCAAGAAGGTTATTTGACTTTGTGTAGAACATTCTAAATTAAACGAGACGAGATTTTAAATTTTTTTTATCGATGAAATCGATTTTTGTATGTTTGTTAAATTCTTAAAAAATTATCTAATAAGAAGCTCGCTAAAATCAAGAAAATTTGCTTTTAATTCATTTTTTTAATGCAATATAAAGAATTTATTTTTATTAAGATTACTTTACACTCATAGAACAAAAAGCATTGCATTTTTAACCAGAGTTTTGAACTTGTTTTCTGCTTAAGCTTATTTTTTTTTTGTTAAGGAATGATTTAGTTAAAATTTCATTAATAATATGACAGGCAAGGGGTAGTAAACGGTTTAAATTTACTTGTTAAATTCGTTTATTTTTTAAATTTTAAACCACGGATTAAGATCCAGCTTACGAACCAGTTAAAACTTTTGACTCAAGTCAAGTCGATTTTTTAAAGGTTCAGAACTTGACTAAACCGCGGCTTTATATTTCTTAATAAATACTGAGAAGTAATAATTGTATTTATATTAATTAAAATTGATCTTTACGAAACTCATAGGAATTTTTTAAGATTAATGAAAATAAATCATAACTTAGGTTTATTTAAAATCATTTTTTTTTTATAAAGAAAATGAAAGTTCAGAAGAAATCAAATGATTAATAAAAAAACAATAGCAATAATAAGGCAATAGAACGAGAAGACTTTAAGTCAGCAAAAAAAATAGAACTTACTAAGGCTTTGTTGTTTTTCCTCTTTCTCGACTTTTCCTCAAGCCTGGAGAAAATGTATTTTTTAAATTCTACATGAAGGAAGTAACTAAGAGTTAAAAAAATAAGCGTATCTATTTTTCAAGTTTTAGCATAGTTCTAACCGGTTTATTAAAATAATTTCGTCATCATCGTCACTATCTAAAATCGGGATTTTCGGGCCCGTTAAAAGTATCTATAATAGTATCAAAAGTCGGGAACTTTTTAGTAGTTTTCGCTTAATAATTAAATTCTAAGTGTTGAATCAAATTAGAACTTAAAAGACTTTAAATTAAAATACTAATTTTCTACTTTGATTTCACCAAATTTCCAGTGAATTTACAAAATTCCTGGTTATCCACGAGAATTCTTTAAAAAAAATAGTGACTAGGTATTACTAAATACAGCACTTGCCACTAAAAAATATCGTTACCGTTACCGTTACCATTACCATTAACACTTTTTCTGTATCTATTAAATTAACCGGAATTCTCTAGAGTTTTAATAAATTCCCCGAAATTCGAAAGACTCAAAAAATTTTCATTTTTTAGGGGTTTTCAACCATTTTATTTATAGAAAAAATTTTATTTGTTAAAAAAATGGAAAAAATCGTAATATTTTCGGAGAATTTCTGTGAAAAAAACGAAAAATTTTGCTATTTTTGACAAAAAAAAAAGTTTACATATAGTTTATATTTTTTAATATAACTTTGATTTTTAGCTATAAAGCAATTTTTGATAGAACTTGATTGATACCAACGAAAATTGCCAGACTTCTTTAATTTTTCCTTAGCGACAAAAAAATGAAGTAGTCATTAAAATCACAAATGAAAAAGTTGATTAAATTTGGTACAAAAAAAAAGGTAATGATTTTCATTACTTTTTTGTGAATTTAATTAATTTTAATAAGTCTCTTTAATATTTATATTTTAAATTTTTAATCACTTTGAAAGAGCCCTTATCAATATCACACTTATAACATTATCAAAGTCAAAAAAGATAATATTTTTAATTTTTTTCAAATTTTAAGTTAACGTAATTTCGCTCTATATTATCAAACTTATCTATTTAATTTTTAAAAATACAAATTAATCGTAACCTTATGTGTCTAAACGTTTGTATACGAAAAAAAAAACGCGATAAGATTCATATAAAAAGATTAATAAAAAATGTCATTGTTGATTATTTTTGCCTTTTGTCTATTTAAAATTATCTAGAATCCACGTGTTGAAGCAGCATTTGGAAAAAAAAGGCTTTGAATTGTTTAACATTGAGGAATATTTTATGTCTAGATTTACTTTTTTTTTTCTTCAAAATGTACTCGTATAACTTCAGGTGTATCAGAATAATTAAATAAAAATCAAAGAAATATAATTTTTAACAATTTAACAAGTGAAAGCTAAAAAAATAGAGAAAAAAAAACAAATCAAATAATTTTGCCTTCAAGTTTTCATTATTTAGGAAAAGAATTCGTTTAGATTTAAAAAGAATTAACGAGTACATCAGTAAATCATGCCTTGGAATACAAAGAAGTGAAAAGAGATCCTTCAGGGTAACGATTAAATTTTTTTTTTTAATACCAATGTTTTATCAGATAATATTTTTAAAAGTTAATCAGAACAAAAAAGAGATTTTATTTCAATCTTTTATATTTTTAAGCTTAAGAAGTTAGGAAGCAAATAGATTGTTTTCTATAAAATTTTAGAATTATTTTTAGATGACAGTGCAATCGTAAAAAAATTTAAAGTATGTTTACATTTGAATTTAAAACTGTGGAAATTTTAGAAAAAATCTTTAGAAATAAAAGAAAATTAAATTCAAACAAGAATAAAAAATTCTTAATTTTATAGAAAAAAAAAATTTGCAAATTTGCTTATCCTCGAGCTTCTCTTGTTTTTATTTATTCAACAAGGAAACAACAACAACAAGGATTAAAATTAAAAAAATTTGCAAAATTTCGATTCTCTAATTTTAACCTATCAAAAAAGCAAAAAATTTTATTTTAATTCAATCGAGTTTTGAAAAGTATAAACTAAATAAAATTAAAGAGTTTCGCCAGCAAATTCAATTATTTTTCTCATTTTTTTACATAATTTATTATTGCTTAAGCATCCCAGTGAATGCAAGTCTTGCAATTTTTTCTCACTTTAAAAGCTAAAAATATAATAATTTTATTCAAAAAAAAAATTCATTTAAAAAAGAAAAACTCAGTTATTTTATGATATCTGCTTTTGTAAAATGTGTTTCGGAGTCCCATTTCGTAGCTCTCTCTCTCTCATCAAATCTCATTGAAAAAACATCTCTTTGCTTTTCTTGGTTAATAATCAAAATTGCAAATTTTTCTACCCTATTTAAAATTTAAAAAAATCAAAAACTTTTTTTTTTTTATAGCTTGTATGTGTATCCTTAATGTGTATTATTACATAGTTTTTGATTTTTTTTTAATTTTATTTCTTTAATATTTTGATCTAAAAAATCCTTAATTTATATTTTTCTATGTACACTATTTTTTGAATGGTTTATTTTTTACCTAAAAATGTACATTAAAATGGATTCGATAAGTCGTTTAATTTTAAAATAGTATGTTAGACAACAAAACAAATTTTAAAAAAAATTTCAAAATCAGATAAGTTTTTTTTTAAATTTTTTTTACATATTGAATTAGTCATATTATCTATCTTGTACACGTTTCTTTTTGTAAATTTTGTTTAAAAATTAGGAAAGAATTTGTTTGGTTTTAGGCTCCAAATAAAGTCTTTTAAGAGTAAGAACTCAATTTTCCAAGGAAGTTTTATCAAGGGATCTGAATTTTAAAAAAAAAAATTATCCTAATGTTAAAGATAAAAAAGTTATACGCTTCGAATAGAATAACTGATATTTGTCTAAAATTTTATCTACATCAAAAACATAAATAAAAACATTACAGTCTAGGTGATCCAAAAATAAAGAAAATATTTTAATTGTAATTAGAGTTAAAAAATTTAAATATTTTTTTGTTAAAGGTAAATGATATCTTTAAATTTTTGTTTTTTTATAAAGCGTGACGTAATAGTTTGCCTTTTTAACTAGGAAATTCAAAATTTCGAATTTATTTCTAAGTAGAATCCTTTGAAAAAAGAACATTCACTTATAAAATATTTTCAAAATTTTTTTTTAATACTAATTTCAAATGGGCTGAAAAAAAGGAGCAAACAGCTAGAGGGCTCAGTCTTCAAGCTATTTTTTTAAATAAAAAATCACTATACTGAATGGTTATTAGACAGATTATAAATATTTAAGTTTTTAAAATTTTTCGAATTTAAAAGCTAAAGATAGTGGCTTTATTTAGGTTTAACCAATTATGATTCAAAGTCATTAGTTTTGATTACGTAATTTTCTTGTCTATAAACGATTAAAAATTTAGAAAAAAAATCAAATAAAAGTTTTGCCCTGACTTGAGACCTATGACTCAAAACTTGTAAAGAAATATTTTTTTTCAAACCGGTTGAGAATTTCAAACTGATACATTAAAAACGATCAAAAGATGGGTACAAAAAAACTGGTTTAAATTAAAACCGGTTTTCTGAATAAAAAATCGGTATCAAACCTGTTTTATTTGACAACAAGTGAATAAAAGTTCCATTAGTGAACTCAGAAAAAACCTTAAACGCTCTATATCATGATAAACCAATTTTACAACGGTTAAAAAAAACTAAAGGTTTAGAAAGTGTTTTTATCTTTATTAAAAAAAAACCTAAGCTGGATTCAATTTCTAACATAAACTTTTTTTTAAACCATGAAATAGGTGGTTAATTCTTTTGTGTTCTATAACAATTTTACCTACAAGTTTGAAATTTCATTAGAAAAGAGCGATGTTTCAAAATATTTTTTTGAAAAAAATATTTGAGTGTTTTATTTGCAATGAAGATGTATCAAAACTAAATATGCTTGATCTAAGTAGCGTATTTAGTTATAGTAAATTTTCCAAATAATTTAATTTTTTTTTAAAATATTTGATAAATCACTTTAACTAAATACGCTCTTTAGTTTAGAGAAAAAAAATTTTTAAAGACTTGTCTAATTTCCTGATAAGATCTCCAAACAAAATTAAGAATGAGATAAACACCCTTAAAAAAATAAAAATAAATTAAAAGATCCTTTGAATTTAAAAGTTGCTGAAGCAAAGACCTTCAGATTATTCTGAATATTTAGAAAATTACAATAACAAAATACGCGTCTTGGTTGAGATGAGTATATTCTTTTGGCTATTTAAATTATTTTGTTTTGATTCACCTTCATTGAAAAAAAAAACATTCAAATATTTTTTTACAAAGTTTCAAAATATTTGAAATTTTTTGAAACATCGCACTTTTTTAATGAAATTTCAAACTTGTAGGTAAAATTGTTATAGAACACAAAAGAATAAACCAGGTATAAATCTAAGTTTTTAATTATTTAAAGTCAAAATTTTATTTTTACATTTGTTTAAAATTATTTTATTTTGGTCAGTCAGATTTGGTCGCAAATAAAATTGAAATTTCAAGACGAAATTTTTCAAAATTTTAGTAAGCCGTAATCCCTCGATAGTAATACTATGGTACAAAACTAGGGTTTTAGATTTTTATCGATTGATTTTATTGCTTAAACGAATTCATAGACTGCTTTAAAAAATGGGGGTGATACAATTTTGAAAAATTTCGATTTTATAACTATCGACTGATTTTTGTAAAATTTAAAATATTGATTTTATGATATTATAAGATTCTTCGTAATTCATTCATCATAAAGAGGCTTTTTTCTTCTATTTATTTTTTTCCCGCTAGGTCTTTTACGCTAGGTTTTTTAAAAAATTAATCGCTAGGTCAACTGCTTGAAGGTTTTTCGCCCTTCTTACAGCAAAAAACAGTCCCAGATGCTTTTATAATTTTACTATTTTTCACTTTGGTAATTTTGATTAAATTTACTTTAAGTCCTTTAGATTAGTGGTAATTCACGTCTGATCTGTTTCAATTCTTATCAATACTGTAATATTTTACTAAATGCTTATGCATAAAATATTGGATTTTTTTTCCGATAAATAAAGTATTATTAAATAAATTCAACTTAATCGTAAAGTTCAGAACTAGAAAAAAAAATCTTTACCATTTGTATAAAAATAATAACTTCTGTCTTAAAATTTTTCAAATTCCGAGTTCCAAAAGGTTTTTTAAAATTGTTTCAAATCTAACCAGCGTCATTTAGGGCGTTAAATGTAATAACTATTTTTTCTTATTATAAACGTAGTGTTACCATAGATACTTCTTAGATTATAAATTTCAAATCCAGAATAAAAAAAAATAATAATTATTTCTAAATTTGATCTATCGAATAAATAATAAGATAAATGACACTTTACTTATTAAACTTTTGTTTATTTAAGAACACGTATGAATCAATCACCTTAAGAAATTAAAATTTTTTTAAAATTTAAATTTTTATTTTATTTTTGAAGGTATTTTTTATTTTATTTCAAAAAAAAAAAATGTATGTAAATTTAATAAGAAAAATTTAAATTAAATAAGATAGAAAATATTGCGAAATCAAAAACAATTAGAGAAAAATAAAAAAAATAAAAAAAAATAATTTTTTTTTTGATTATTACTTAATTCTAATTATCAACAAATAAAAATGAGCGCCGATCCATCGGATCAAAAATCCTCATTGTCAGCATCAACTAACTTGACGAATTTAACAAACTCATCGACCAATCTTAATCAATCAACTTTTTCTCAAACGACATCTACTAAATTTCAATATCCTAATGTCAAAAGTAAATATATAATACAAGAAATAATTGGCGCTGGTGCTACAGCTCACGTACAAGCAGCTCTATGTACTGAAAATAATGAACGCGTCGCCATCAAACGAATTAATTTAGAAAAATGCAATACATCAATGGAAGAATTATTCAAGGAAATTCAAGTGATGAGTCAATGTCATCACGAGAATGTAGTCACATATTATACATCGTTTGTTGTCGGTGAAGAATTGTGGTTAGTTTTACGTCTTTTAGACGGTGGTTCCCTTCTCGATATTCTCAAATTTCGTATGAAATCAATGAATATTAAAAATGGTGTTTTAGACGAGTCATCAATTGCAACCGTTTTAAGGGAAGTTTTAAAAGGCCTAGAATACTTTCATGCAAACGGTCATATCCATCGGTAAGATAAATTTAAATTTGGTCTAATAGGAAAAAAGAAAATACAGATTTAATAATGAAATAAAGACTAAATAAAAATCTTAAAATTTAAGAGACGTCAAGGCTGGTAATATACTCCTTGGTTTGGACGGTTCGATACAAATTGCTGACTTCGGTGTTAGTGCATTTATTGCGACCGGTGGCGATATGACTAGGGATAAGGTAAAGCATACTTTTGTCGGTACACCTTGTTGGATGGCACCAGAAGTAATGGAACAGAAACCAAGTGGTTATGATACGAAAGCTGATATATGGAGCTTAGGTATAACTGCTATTGAATTGGCGACAGGTACAGCTCCTTATCATAAGTATCCTCCTATGAAAGTCTTAATGATGACTTTACAAAATGAACCGCCGACTTTAGATATGTGTGCAGAGGAAAAAGATCAATACAAAAATTATAGTAAAACGTTTAGAAAAATGATTGCGGAGTGTTTAAAAAAAGATCCTGCTGAAAGACCAACAGCAAAGCAATTGCTTAAACACGACTTTTTTAAAAAAGCTAAGGTAATTTTAATTGTTACAATTGTTATTTAATTTCATTTTTCTTCTGCGTAATTTTGGTATTTTCAAATTTTGGTATGAATTACCTGTAAAAAAATTGAATTTAAGATTAGGCTTGTTAATTGAAGTTAAACTTTAAAGTTTTTCAATTTTTATCAACATTCTAGTAAAATCTAAAACTTTGAAAAATCAATTTTTTGAACTATTTACTAAATCGGCCTTAATTTTGTTATTATTGTTTGAAAAAAGTCAATTTTAAAGTTTAATAAAATTTATAGGGTTGTTAATTCGAAAGAAAATCGTTTAGAATAACTAACTAGAACTTTTAGATTACAATTCGAAAGGACCGTCTTATGTTATAAACTAATGTGGTATTAAAATTCGTAAATTATTCTTTCATGTTGTAAGGATTCCGTCGGCGTAAAAAGTGCTCTCAAAATTACGATTATCTTTCGAATTAACAACCCTAAAAATTTACTTGAAACTTTATTAAGCAAGAAAAATTAGCTTTAGATTTTAGGGTCAGTTAAAGAATTTTTACATAAAATAAAATATTTTAGAATTTAAAACGGAGCCAAAATTAATAAAATTTTGAAATATTTAATTATTTTCAAAAAATAATTTTCATGTAAAAATATTTTTGTTATAGAAAACTTTGAAAATACCAAAATTAAACTTAAAATTACTTCAGAAATTTCAGGGTTTAATAGTCTAATTCAATTAACAACCCTAATTAAGATAATTAAATTTATTTAACTTGCTGCTTCTATACGACTTATAAAAGTGTCGACTTTCTATTAAGAGCATAAATTTATAGCTGAAAACCCTAATCAGAAAAAAATTGTTCAAATTCCAGTTTTTAATTACGGTATTATCGTGGTGTATTACTAATTGTACCACTGGTTGTGACTTAGAAAGAGGGTCTAAAATCAAATAATTTAAAATTTTAATTTTGATTTTCCTTAAGGCGAAAAAAAAATCTTTTTTTTTACACTAAGACTGCCAGAGTTCAGATAGAGCTTTGGAAGTCTTTCTTTTCTTTCTCATTACCATCCCAAAAATCTCTCTGTCGATATGCGACTTGAACATGTTTATCGATTCTGCATCAACAAAACTTTGAGGCAGCTCGTTCTATTTTACAACAACTCTATTCGTTAAAAATTGTATCTATCTGATATATCTATCTATTGCTCTAAATTTATCAGACTCATTATCTTCTTTATACACATCAGTAATATCATGTTCATTTGGAATCTTGGTGGTATTTTTCCTTATCTGTATTCTAAGATCTCTCTCTAGATCTTGTTTAAAATTTCTTTATAAAATGCTATCATCCTTAAAAAAATCTTTAGTGCCATAGCTGATAGCAAATTCTTACATGATAGACTCAACATACTTGAATGAAGAATCAGCAAAAATGTATTTTCGCTTTTATGATAAATATTCTAAACGTGATATTCGTAATTAGATACATGATTCAAAGAAATTTTTAAATAACCGAAATTCGAACCTTTTAACATTTTTTTCAATAAATTTTATTTTTAAAACAATATGTTGCTATCAATCGCACAGAAATCGCTCTTATTATTTTGCTGAAATTTCCTAATCTTTTCTTCTTTACAAGGATAAGTCCTATATTGCTAAACATTTAGCTTTGCCTGCTGAGGCTCGTAACATGAAGGTGAAAAATAGACTACCAGTACAAGCAATAGCAGTATCAGGCCGTTGGATAAAAGGAGCTGATGGAGAATGGGGTTTTGATTTTGATATTCCTGCAAATGAAGATAGTTCTAAAGCGAAAGCAAGTGATGAAGACGATGAGGACGAATTAGACAACGGAGTTACTTATACAGATAATGTAAATAATAAGCAACAACCAAGTTTGAGTGATATGGCTAGAAACATGTCCTCTCAGAACAATGCATCAAATCTAAATAATTCGTCTTCCAATCAGCAAACTATTTCTTCACAAAGTCAATTGAAATCAAATATAGCATCAATTAATTTAGTATTAAGAATGAGAGATGAAAAAAAAGAATTACAAGATATTAAGTTTGAGTTTCTACCGAATAAAGACACTGTGGATGAGATATCACATGAATTAGTAAATGCTAAGTTAATAGATGCTATAGACATGATAGCAGTATCTGCTAATTTGAACAAACTCTTAGAAAATCATTCTTTATCACCTATTACTTTTCCACTTGTAAGATTTTTTAAATTAATTTTAAAACTGAAATATTTAAAATTTAATTTTATTCAGAAATCTGGCGTTGGACCGAATGAAATGCCAGATGAAAAAACTCTGATAGGTTATGCTCAATTGTCAATTAGTAATGTAACGACAACATCATGATTTTATCGTTATTTTGTATGACTTCTTCTGAAATTTGAACTAATAGAGTTTCTTCAGTAATAAAATTTGCAAATAATATATTTAAAAAACGACCGAAAAGAATTTAATTATTATTATTTTATTTATTTTTTAAAAATTTTTATTAGTAAATCTTTTTCGCTTTTTTTTAATTAAAAAAAATCCTTCTCGTTTATTTAAAATAAAGACATTCAATGATTTATTTGTATTTTTTGAAATGGCTTCAAGAACTTACTCAAATTTTATTATTTAGAATGGTATTCCTCCTTTAATTTTCCCCAAAAAATTCTGACTTGAAAATTTTCACTTTTTTTTTTGAAATTTTTTTTTTGAAGTCACACTTTGTCATATTTAGTCACACTTAAGCTTTTTTTTTGAAGTCACACTTTGTCATATTTAGTCACACTTAGTCTTTTTTTGTAGTCACACTTTGTCATACAAAGTCACGTTAAGTTACACCCCAGACATAATGTCTTAAGTTGTCACACTTAAGACACATAAAGGGAACATAATAGATTTATTCGTCACTTACAATTCTTAAAGGTATTAAGGATAAAATATATCTAAAGTGTGACTCTATGTTCTGTTTATGTTCCCTTTGTGTCGATTACTATCCCTCAAGCACCCCTGTAATAGTGGAAAAAAAAAATTATAAAACACTATTTTGTTTTTTTTTTAACTCTCCGAATTTCAATATCCCGGAATTCTCGAATATTTGAAAAATTATTTCGATTAATCGACAATTATACCAATTTTTTAAGTGTACAGTTTATACGCCAAATTTCAATTAAATTGTTTAATATACATATAAATTAATTTTTTTAAGTTTAAAATGAAAATTTATTTTATTCTTTTTTTTTTAAACTTGATATATATTAATTGATTTGTTATTCTGTTTCATATAAATTAAGGAATTTCAAAAGATGAAGCAAGTGCTTTTGTTCTTCAAAAAAATATATGTTGAAATAGAAGAATTAAATTAAAGTGATATATCAAATAAGGAAACATTGGTTGAGAATTACAATCAATCTAATGAAAGGATTACTTCTGAAGTTGATGACGAATATAATGAACAGAATCAATACTTACTACAAATGAACAGATAAAGCAATTTAGTCTTGAAATGGCTGATGTAAATTCATATTTTGAAAAGAAAAAATTTGATTATAAAGTAAAGTTAGAAAGAAATATTCAGCTGGATAACAAAGAAGACTTTATCACGAACTCAAATAAAAGTACATCAAGAACGTAAATCAAAAAAATAATTCAGAAAATTCTCGTCGTTCAAGTCATAAATGTGAATTTGAGTCTTGCAGAGATATCATTATAGATCAAGATATGACTAAAAGAAATCATGATATGCATCTTCTTCATTTAAAATCCGTAAATTTATTCGACGATGAATCATTTGGGCTTTAATTAGATATAACTTCTAATTCAAACTACAAATTAGTTAAACAGTTAAGAGGGGATGATATTATTACTTTTAGATAAATTTATATGGAATTTAATATTATAAAAGGGATTTTATTGTGATTTGATTTATGTAAAGGATAACATTTCTTATTACATGGTTTCGACATTTAATATAATTATGTCATATTTAACATTTTATAAAACATTTTTTAGGGTATCAAATTGAAGAAAATGTAAACTATTTTATTTAAAACCGTCCGAATTAGTAAACTATACCACTAAATGTTTACGATAATGGTGGTCCGTTAATTATTCAACCAAAATACTCAGTAAAGTAAAATACCTGAACGATCGATTCTTGTTATCTAACGTTCGTAATTGTTAGACGAATCGAACGCTAAAGTAATAAATTCTCTAACTCTTCTAATTAATCTTTTTAAATAATTTAAAAATGAATATTTATTAAGTATATAATTTGTCTCCACTTTAAGAAAATAACATCACCTAGAACTGATTTTACTTTTCACTTTAGACTGAATTTTAGATTTAGTTTTAAGCATATTTATTTTGTTTAAATAGAGAAATATCATCTTTAAAGTGAAAAATAAAGATTCTTAGCGGGTTATGGATTCTAAATTGACAAGACCTGACTTTATAATCCTTTTATGTTCCTTAACTGTCGGTTACTGAGACTACACCCCTGTAATTAATTAAAAATTAAAAATAAAACTTTCAATTTATTTTTCGGTAAAATTATTTAAAAATTTTTCAATTTAAAATAAAAAATTAAACAAAAAAAATTTTAAAGTTTGAGTTTGGATTTGATGTAACCAAAAAAAAACGAATATTGAGTTTGGGTTTTTGAGGTCGAGTTTGAAACTCGATTTTTTCTCATTTTTGATGTCTTTGTACACGTAAGTGCTTCTATCAGAGAAAAGATTCCTGATCAGCATTTGAAAATATAGTTGGCAGCTTCTAGAAACTTCTCGATTCTCAGATAATTGACAAGAATATACACCTGAAGCAATATATAGCAATTTGAATTTCTTTTACTCGTCTGGTAACATCAACACTGGAGGAGATGTAAGTAGATCTTTGACTAGTTGCAATCAAATAATTTGTGTATCCATATGGTTTATTCTTTTGTGTTCTATAACAGTTTTACCTACAAGTTTGAAATTTCATTAGAAAAGAGCGANAGCAATAGCAGTATCAGGCCGTTGGATAAAAGGAGCTGATGGAGAATGGGGTTTTGATTTTGATATTCCTGCAAATGAAGATAGTTCTAAAGCGAAAGCAAGTGATGAAGACGATGAGGACGAATTAGACAACGGAGTTACTTATACAGATAATGTAAATAATAAGCAACAACCAAGTTTGAGTGATATGGCTAGAAACATGTCCTCTCAGAACAATGCATCAAATCTAAATAATTCGTCTTCCAATCAGCAAACTATTTCTTCACAAAGTCAATTGAAATCAAATATAGCATCAATTAATTTAGTATTAAGAATGAGAGATGAAAAAAAAGAATTACAAGATATTAAGTTTGAGTTTCTACCGAATAAAGACACTGTGGATGAGATATCACATGAATTAGTAAATGCTAAGTTAATAGATGCTATAGACATGATAGCAGTATCTGCTAATTTGAACAAACTCTTAGAAAATCATTCTTTATCACCTATTACTTTTCCACTTGTAAGATTTTTTAAATTAATTTTAAAACTGAAATATTTAAAATTTAATTTTATTCAGAAATCTGGCGTTGGACCGAATGAAATGCCAGATGAAAAAACTCTGATAGGTTATGCTCAATTGTCAATTAGTAATGTAACGACAACATCATGATTTTATCGTTATTTTGTATGACTTCTTCTGAAATTTGAACTAATAGAGTTTCTTCAGTAATAAAATTTGCAAATAATATATTTAAAAAACGACCGAAAAGAATTTAATTATTATTATTTTATTTATTTTTTAAAAATTTTTATTAGTAAATCTTTTTCGCTTTTTTTTAATTAAAAAAAATCCTTCTCGTTTATTTAAAATAAAGACATTCAATGATTTATTTGTATTTTTTGAAATGGCTTCAAGAACTTACTCAAATTTTATTTAGAATGGTATTCCTCCTTTAATTTTCCCCAAAAAATTCTGACTTGAAAATTTTCACTTTTTTTTTTGAAATTTTTTTTTTGAAGTCACACTTTGTCATATTTAGTCACACTTAAGCTTTTTTTTTGAAGTCACACTTTGTCATATTTAGTCACACTTAGTCTTTTTTTGTAGTCACACTTTGTCATACAAAGTCACGTTAAGTTACACCCCAGACATAATGTCTTAAGTTGTCACACTTAAGACACATAAAGGGAACATAATAGATTTATTCGTCACTTACAATTCTTAAAGGTATTAAGGATAAAATATATCTAAAGTGTGACTCTATGTTCTGTTTATGTTCCCTTTGTGTCGATTACTATCCCTCAAGCACCCCTGTAATAGTGGAAAAAAAAAATTATAAAACACTATTTTGTTTTTTTTTTAACTCTCCGAATTTCAATATCCCGGAATTCTCGAATATTTGAAAAATTATTTCGATTAATCGACAATTATACCAATTTTTTAAGTGTACAGTTTATACGCCAAATTTCAATTAAATTGTTTAATATACATATAAATTAATTTTTTTAAGTTTAAAATGAAAATTTATTTTATTCTTTTTTTTTTAAACTTGATATATATTAATTGATTTGTTATTCTGTTTCATATAAATTAAGGAATTTCAAAAGATGAAGCAAGTGCTTTTGTTCTTCAAAAAAATATATGTTGAAATAGAAGAATTAAATTAAAGTGATATATCAAATAAGGAAACATTGGTTGAGAATTACAATCAATCTAATGAAAGGATTACTTCTGAAGTTGATGACGAATATAATGAACAGAATCAATACTTACTACAAATGAACAGATAAAGCAATTTAGTCTTGAAATGGCTGATGTAAATTCATATTTTGAAAAGAAAAAATTTGATATTAAGTAAAGTTAGAAAGAAATATTCAGCTGGATAACAAAGAAGAATTTAGTCTTAAATAGATGAGACATTACAGTACAAATTAAAACTAACTTGTTCGTTTCTTTTTCTTTCCTCTTCCTCGACTCTTCTTTAACTCTTCCTTTCCTCTTCCTCGACTCTTCTTCGACTCTTCCGTTAAAAAAAAACGTTAAAAAAATATTAGTTGTTTATTAAATGTTTCTCAGAGGAAGAGGAAAGGAAGAGTTAAAGAAGAGTCGAAGAACAAAATGCGTAAAAGTAAGTTTTAATTTGTACTGTATGATTTTAAATATGGAAGTGCTCTAATAAATGATTTACTTTTAAAGGTTGGTTCTAAGGAAACTCCAAGAACATCATTTGCTTGTCATAAATACAATATAGGTGTTAGAATGGCAATTGAATAATCAAGGTCTTTAACAAAAATATTTAAAAAATCTTCTAAATATGCTTCAAAACATAAAAATTCAATAAACAAATCAAAGTTCTATAAAGAGAAAAAAGCAAGTTTAAGAATTAAAAGCTAAAAAAATTTCCACTTATTCTGAATATATTCCCATAAGAAAGGTATGGCCCTTCATAGTAAATATATATTCCCTTCAATATGGAAGGCATGGCCCTTCATTGGAAATATATTCCCTCCAGTATTGAAGGCATGGTCCTTCATTCTTACCGTATTTCCTCAAATACAAGATCGAGTCGCTATCTTTTGAAGACTTTCTATTTGATATTTTTTTGGTCTTAAAAAACAACTAAAATATAAGAACAAAGATCTTTTATTTGAATCTTTTACAGTAATAAAAAAATAATGTTGTTGAAAATTTTATTTATTAGAAAATTATGGGAATTTGAATTTTTAAATAAAAAAATCTTTTGATCGAGACACTATTTGAATCGAAAAAAACTCAAATAAAAGCTCTTTTTTGCCTCAAACACAAGCCTCGCGCTTTTATTTGAGTGAGCTTGTATTTGAGGAAATACGGTAAGACATTACTTTTAATATTGAAGGCATGGACATTAAAACTTAATATATTACGTTCAATATTAAATGTACGGTTTTTTAAATATAAATTGATTAAAAATTCTTTTATTTTTTTATGATTTGAATCTCGTTTTTATTTTAGCTAATCTAACTTTAAATTAATCAATTAATAATAAAAAGATTAATTGCCAACAAACAATTAAATTCTTCAAAAAAAAAACAGTTCTTGAAAAAAAGGAAACTTTCTATTATTTTTTTAATTGTCAAATATCTTTTTTTTTCGTTTAATTCTTTTTTTAAACACAGTAATTATCTTTTTTTATTTTTTAAAGTTTTTTTATCTATTTTCGTTAACCAATCAATTTTCCATATTATGTAAATTTTTTTACTGTTATCCAATCATTTTGTTGGGTTTCAGAATTTTTCAGTCAAAAAACGAACGGTCTTGTCTGGCTTATGAGCTCATCGCTTCGTTCCTCGCAATAATCAAGACAATTTAGTTTTTTTTTTAAAAATTTTGAGTTCCAATAAATTTAATTCATAATTAATTATCTGTTTTATAAAACCACATATAAAAAAAGTTTTGATAATTCAAAGAAAAAAATAGTTTTATTATCATAAACTATTATCCTTTACATAAATTCAAGTCAAGGAAATTTTCAAGTCGGTCAATATTAAGTAGCGAAACTTATTCTCAAAATTAAATTTTTTAAAGATTGTTCTTTTTTACTGATATAATATCTTTTTGAAATAGATATTAATAGTCTTTAAAAACTTATATTTTAGAACAATAAATTAGTTTGTACCAACAAATATAGAACATATGGTCCTTTCCAAAAGTACATCAAGAACGTAAATCAAAAAAATAATTCAGAAAATTCTCGTCGTTCAAGTCATAAATGTGAATTTGAGTCTTGCAGAGATATCATTATAGATCAAGATATGACTAAAAGAAATAATGATATGCATCTTCTTCATTTAAAATCCGTAAATTTATTCGACGATGAATCATTTGGGCTTTAATTAGATATAACTTCTAATTCAAACTACAAATTAGTTAAACAGTAAAGAGGGGATGATATTATTACTTTTAGATAAATTTATATGGAATTTAATATGGGATGATATTTTGTGTTTTAATAAAAATTTACATACAATTTTGAAATGTTTCATTTTGAAATATTCTGAAAAAAAAAATTAAAAAAAAGATGGCATTTAAAAAAAAGAATAAAATTTCGAATTGAAATGTATTTTGATAAAAATTAAATTCATCGTAAGAATCAGATAAATTTTAATTTTACTTTTAAACAAATAAATATTTGAAAAAAAATTTTAAGACATTCTCAAGAATTCTGGCATACAGTTAAAATTTTAAAAATTTAAAAATTAAAATTCAAAGTATTGAATTTTCTCATTAAAAAAACGGTACAAAACTTTAAATTTTTTTGAGCTAGTTTAAACCTTAACTAGCTATGCCAGTATGTTTCAGCATGTCCAA
>NTPY01000303.1:261994-278390 GCA_002922825.1 Brachionus calyciflorus | reverse complement strand
CTTATGCGTGCATATTAGAGGATCCATCGAGACCCCCCCCTCCCCACCAGAGCATCCTCTATGTATTTAGAAACAAATAATGTAAATCCACCACCGCATTTTTAATGTCCTGGCGCCGCCACTAATTAAATAAAGCAAGAAAAACATTTAGGTAGAATAAAGAGAGATAAGCAGATTTATTCTTCGAATTCAAGTAAAGGAAAAATCAGCATCATAACCGTACCCTTGCAAAATTTAATGGAGTACGGTTATTCGGGAGCATCGCAGTATTTCCGATTAAAATTTAATAACCGAAAACAGTCAAATTTAAAATGTTTTTTTGAGATGGTAAAGCCTTTTGAGACCCTCCAAAATTTACAAAAATAATATTCTCTCAACTATTTTTAAACTTAAGTATTAATCTTACAAATGATGAACCAAAATCTCTATACTATCTGAAAATAAGTGAACCTTTCTTTGGTAAATAAATCTAAAATAACATAAAGGAATAATTTTTTTAAATTATTTTGCAAAAAATTCGCATTGATACAAAAAGATATTATTGACCTATATAAATTGGAAAATTCATTATCCTTATGGCAACAAACCTTAAAATTGGTAAAGTTCATTGTATGTTTAATATTTTATTTTGAAATTATTAAAATAAATAAACAATTAGAAAAAAATAATCATCAACAACAAAAAAAGAATTCCACCTAATAGTTGCTAAGCTATCAAAAGATACAAATGCAAAATTAAAAAAAAAACTATTTGTATCGATCTTACATATTTAATAGATAAATAAATGAAGCATAAATGAAGATAGAAATTAAGCATATAAATACTTGGTAAAAATTTTCAGATTCGTCACAAAAAGTTTCAAATCATATAAATAAAAACTCATTTTCAATAAACATTTAAGACTTTAAAAATGTTTCCAACTCCATTAGACGGTATAATTTTAGGAATTTCAATTAAAAAAAATGATTTTTAAGAATAACTTAATTTAGGTTCATGCGGTAGCCCATGTGCTCCAGCCTGTTTACCACCTCCACCACCACCACCAGTCCCAGTACCAGTTCCATGTCCAGTTAGAGTACCAGTACCAGTTCCAGTTAAAATTCCACACCATGTACCTCAACCAATTCCAACTCCAGTTCCTCAACCAGTACAAGTACCAGTTAGAGTCCCAGTTCCACAACCAACCCCGGTTCCAACTCCAGTACCAGTACCACAACCATGCCCAGTTCCAGTTCCATACAGAGTTCCAGTAAATGTACCAGTCCCAGTCAGAATCCCATATAGAGAACCAGTACCACAACCACAAAGTGTTTGTCTACCAATAAGAGTTCCAGTTCCACAAGCTGTACCAGTACCAACACCAGTTCCAACTCCAGTTCCAGTCAGAGTACCAGTTAGAATACCAGTTCCACAACCATACCCAGTTATCGAAAATGTACCAGTTCCATACCAAGTTCCAGTCCCGAGACCATATCCAGGTTAACTATTTTATAATTTTTAATTTTTTTTTTTGAATACCTTTTTTACTTGTGAATTTTAGTTGCTGAAAGATATTGTGTCCCAGTAAGACAACCAGTACCACAACAATATCCAGTACCAACCCCAGTTCCAGTACCAGTTCAAATTCCAACTCCAGTACCATGTCCACAAAGAGTCCCAGTACCAACCCCAGTTCCAGTACCACAACCAGTGCCAGTACCAGTCCCACCACCATGCAATCCATGTGATAGTGCTCCTTTAGCCGCTCCTTTGGCTGCTCCATTTTCTGGTCCATTTGCTGGTTCATTAGATGCTCCATTAGTCGGTGCTGATTTTGCTTCTTCTCCATTAGATTTAGCATCATTGGCTACTGGTTTACCTGGTCCAGCTTTTTTCTAAATTATTTTCAAGAATAGAACAAAAAACTCATCCAATTATTCCTTTTATTCCTTTCCTTTGTAATTTTTTTTTTATTAGGAATTAAAATTAAATAATCATTAATTAAAAAATAAAAATATTATATCAAAATATTTATAGTTTTTTTTTAGGTTATTACCTCGGTCCAAAAAATGGATTCCTCAATTTTTTTTTATTTTTTCAAATAATTTCAAAATAAATTTTAGTAAGCTAAAATCTTGGTACCCACATATTAAAAATATAAATCAGAGTTGTTTACAAGTCTCAAAAAACAAGTTTCTTAAGGCTTCAAGTTCATATTTTTTGAATTTTTTTTGTTTAAGTCAAAGCCAATAAAATTCTTTTTTAGACTTTAAAAATATTATTTTTAGTTAAAAACATGAACTTGCAGAGACTTGTTTTTTGAGACTTGTAAAAAACTCTTATATAAATATTTTCGTCACAAAATGATAAAAATTAGCCGTGTAAGCTAATTGCCTTTTTATCAAACCCTAAACGAGAATTCAGTAAAATATTTTCGGTCATAATATAAATATGGAATATGTGTAAAAAAAGATTTTCGTTTCAATCGATTAATTGATTTCTGCATAAATATTTTATTTCTTGAATTTGGCCACCATCGATCCAAACTAAAAACCATAAGAAATTTTAGAAAAAATGCAAGTCTAAGACTATTATAGAACAAGGCACATTGTATTTGCATTAATTTTCTCATTTCAAAAATAAAAATTGCAACTCGCACATGCTCAATATATATATTTACTATATACCTATTTTTGCTTTTCAAAAAAAAAAATAATGAATAAAATATTTTAATGAAAAAAAAAATTCATTAAAAAAAAAAATTTCAATTTAAAAAAAATGATTCGTAGAGCTGCACGAGAGCGTAGAGAATTTATCTACCGTAAAACAATAGAACAACGTCAAAAAGCCATTGAAGACAAACGAGAACGTTTGAAACATGCTTTAGAAGAAAATCGCCTCATACCAACTGATTTACGAAAAGATGCTTTAGATATACAAAAAAATATTGATTGGAAAGATCAAGGTGCCGATGGTATCCTATCACATTATGACGATGAATACAAATGGGCCGGCGTTAGCGATCCAAAAATAATAATTACCACTTCGCACACGCCTAGTTCACGTTTGAAACAATTTGCCAAAGAACTAAAGCTTATTTTTCCAAATTCACAACGTATAAATCGTGGTAATTACCAAACAAAACAATTAATTGAAGCATGTCGCGCTAACGAATGCACAGATTTAATTATAGTCCACGAGACTAGAGGTCAACCAGATTCACTTCAAATATGTCATTTACCATACGGACCAACAGCTTATTTTACATTATACAATGTAATAATGCGACACGACATAGAAAATGTCGGTACTATGTCTGAAGCTTATCCTCACTTAATTTTCAATAACTTAACATCACAATTGGGAAAACGATGCATGGATATTCTTAAATATTTATTTCCTGTGCCCAAAGAAGACTCGAAACGTGTAATTACATTTTCGAATAATCAAGATTACATATCGTTTCGACATCATACATGGAAGAAATCGGCTGAAAATAAGAACGAAATTGACCTTAATGAAGTTGGTCCAAGATTCGAAATGAAATTGTATGAAATTAAATTGGGCACAATTGATAATGTCGATACGGCTGATTCCGAATGGAAGTTAAAACCCTATATGAATACAGCAAAAAAGAGGGAATTTTTAGCAAAATAAAATTTATTTTTTATTTAATAAAAGAAATAGTAAAAAATGTATAAAAAAAAATTTTTTTTAATTTTTTTTTTAAAGAATTAAATGCATTAAAAAGAATTAAAATTTATTAAAAAAATTCGCCCGACATAAATTTAATAACGTAATGTCTCGATTTTACTTTAACCCTAGACATATTATGTTGTTTTTTGTGTAAATTTTTAAAGGAAAAATAATTAAAGATTTATCAAAAATCTGGATAACAAAAACAATTTTTTTCATTTTTCTTAAAAACTACTCGACAGAATTTTAAAATCCTTTTAATGGATTTTAAAAATATAAAAATTTTAATAATCTGATTAAAAACGCGGCATTTAAATTTAAGAATTTGAAAAATTGGTCTTTTTTTTATCCCTTTTTTCTACCTAATTGTTTACGGATACTTCCATTTTAGGTATCAACAAAAATAGAGTTTTAAAAATTGGGATTTTTTTGTCGACGGAACCAAATGACAAATAATTTTTTATTTTTTTGAATAAAATAGCCACGCTAAATTAAGTTTTGTGAATAATAACCCATTGTTATTATATGAATTTTTAATTAAAAACGCACGTTATTACTCAAAGTTATGAATATAGTGCGTCGCGCTTTTAACACTATTTTTTTAACATGGGAAGAGTCATAGTCATTGCGTGCACTAATTATGTTATTTTGGGTTAAAGTGCATGCCTCTCTCAGCACGGAAATACGGTAATATATAAAAAAAATTTCACTTGTTTTGTCGCCTGATCTTTTGCACTTGAAAAATGCACTTGACGTCCGTAGCAAAATGTCACTAATCTTAAAAATTAAAACAAACTAAATTTTTAATGAAAAATGATAAAAAATGAAGTTATGTTTACAAAATGATTCAAGTCCTGACACAAAACGCACAATATGCACCTTTCTCTTCTTCACTCTTTTACTAAAGCTGTTCACTGCCTTTTTTATTTGTTCAAAATGGACACGCTCCACAACTCTTCTCATTTCTTATATAAATTCTTTCCAATTTAAATATTTTTTTGGTCACGTAATAAATCATGATAAAAATAAGATCATTAGCTCATTTTAATCAGGATTTTATTCTCTGCAAAATGACAAAAAGACTATTATTTTCGGAAACGACAAAATTATGTATAAGATAGTAAATTTTCATAATTTTATCAAGATCCGACAATAATTTTTTTTCTATTCGAAGAAACTGTCAAGCATTTTTGGGCACCCGTTAGTCTCTATAAATAATAAAAAAAAAATAAAAAAAAGTGTATTCCTGGCTTTATGAACTCCGCTTTGATGTTTCTTCGAACTTATGAAGTAAAAAAACTTCAATTTTTTGAACTTACCGTAATACCTTACAAACAAATGCATGTATTAGTAATCAAAATTTTAAGAATGTGCCAAAAAAAGCTATTCTTAAAGCGATTGACAAAACCTAAAAATAATCAAATCTTGGAGCATGATTATCTATATAGAATATTGAAATTGAAAATCCAATTTTAAATTAGACCAGGACTCATTACCTCTAAAATAAAAGTGAGGAATCAACCCCTAAAGCTAAGCTGCTTTGTTTATACTGACAGTCCACTATCTTTTCTTGTAATTAATATAGAGCAAAATATTTCAACTAAAATTTAATTTTCTAAATTAAGATTTAGATTCTTAACTTTTAATTAAATTTGAAAATTTTTGAAGCTACACTTTTAATTATTAATAAAATTTTTATTTTTTAAAAGAATGTCAAAATTTTTAAAGTGTTTTTTAAGATAAAGAAATACGTGATGCGATTCGAAAGACTGTGAAAACTGTTTAATTTCGAACGGCAACTTTGTCGGCATTTGGTGGTATGGCTTTTGGTATTGTGGCAACCCAGAGTCAAATGAATAGTCCGATACACAAAATTTTAGTTTTCTCATATGGCTTTGTTGCTGGACAGTATTGCATGAAGCACTACAAACTCCATGGCCGTTTGTCAGTATATCAAGAAGTGTTGGGTGGATTGTTTTCGATATTTGGATGGACTGTTTCAAATAGATTATTTGAAAGAAAGGAGATAATTAAAGATTAAAGTTAATGAGTTAATCAAATAAATATCATTTAAAAAATATTTTTATAAAGTCTTTTTTTATAAACTAAATTTATTTTTTCTAACTTTTTATCCTTAAAATCGAATTCGCAGAAAAAAGCAAAAAGATAGATGACCTGAGTTTAGCGAACTTAACTGAGTTTTAATTATCAATTCTAACAAATATTTTCTATCAATAAAATAATTTTCTATATTTCGTATCGCCATATCACTAAAACCATACCTTTTTATCATTTAAATAAAAAAATCCTCGAATTGTTCCAAGAAGATAGCTCAAATTTTTTAGTTTTATCCTCAGATAGAATCAGAAAGTTTTTTTAAACAAGGTATCGATAAATTTTAGTTTTAAAATTGACTTTTGAAAAATTAAAATTCCAGATGGCATGTTCACATTTTTTACGGAATTTTTTTTAAAACTAAAATTAATGATTGGGTGGTGAGATCAAGCCTAAGCAAATTTTTCATTAAAAATTTAAAAAAAATTTTAATTAAACATAAAGAAATTCGTAATGCAATTCGACATAGTGTGAAAATTGTTTCATTCCGGGCAGCAACTTTATCGGCATTTGATGTTTGGTAAGGTGACAACCCAAAGTCTAATGGAAAATCCAACTGTTAATCTTTTATTACGTTTAAAAGGTTTTTTTAGCTGGACAGTATTGTATGAAACATTATAAACCGTTTATCATTAAATAAAGAACTTTTAGGTTTAGCCATTTCAATAAATGCATAGGTTGTTTCAAAAAATTTATTATAAGAAAATCATAGCAAAAAGTTCGCATTATAACAGAGTTCGTCATCTTAGATGATCAAGACGTTATGTGTTAGTTGGTTATGTGATCAGCTGATCACCTATTATGAACACATATCTTGATCACCGGTTTCGTGATTATCGATGATCTCCTAAACTTTGATCATCTAATATGTGGTCAATTATGATCACCTAATTTTGAATTTGACAATTTACTTTCCGGTCAATTTTTTTCCGTAAACTAACACCAGATTTTTTAAAAGAGAAAGAACCCCCCTCTTTTTGCTCTTTTAGTCCTATTTTGGCAATACTTTTTAAAACTCTGGTGGTAGCTAATGAAAGCTAATTTCATTGGCTTAGCCTGGATTTTTGAACATGTGGGGCAAGGTAGTTGAATTGGCTGTAATGGGAGAGGGGTCATCAAGAGCGAGTCATTATGTTTCTCAACTAACTCTTTATTCTTTATGCTCTTTATTTAAAGCTTTGTCTATAAAACTGAAATAATAGATAAAAAATATTTAGGTTGATCCAGATTGAATTAAGCTGACATTTGAGTTATACATTAGTGTATTTTTTTGTTCATCAGGTTTGCTAATTTATTCAAATTCGAAGGCCCTCCATGAAAAAACTTTAACTACTAGGCCAATCCAGTTGTTATTTTACCTATAAAGTTGGTTTATCACGTTTATATAACGAATAAAAACAAAAGGCGTTTTTTTATTTAAAAGGGAAATTACATCCCATTTTTTGGGAGATTTTCTGAAATTTCAGACCTTTATTTAGCGTGAAAGAAAAGCTTGACACAGAGTTTATCTTTCTAGAAAAAGAATCACGCAAAAACACAACACTGTTCGAAAACATGTTTGAAAATGTTCGAACACGCCGTTAACTTATTTTAGCTTTGTACTGTAGGAAACATTAAATACATATTTACAATTAAATCGCCAGCACTGAAGTATTTGTTTTAAAAACAAAAATATTTCCTAATCTTCTGAAAAAAGCTAGCAATTTTTGAAAAGCACTGATTTGATTGAAAAATAATAATATGAAAAATTTAGTTTAACTCGAGCTATTTCAGTGAGACACATATTAGATTGTTGAATTAAGAAAATAAACAAAATTGATTTTTTTTTTCAAAGAAATCAAGATTCTATTGTTCCTTGACTCAATTTAATTTTATTTCTCTTTTTTTTAAATATAAATAAATAAAAAAAAGAGGTAAGAACTTGTTGAGTAATATCCTCAATTAATTATTTTGAAAATGTATTAAAATCAAAAATGCACGGTTCAAAATCTTTAAAATTTGGAATACATGTTATTCTCGTTAAGTCAATTTTGGTAAATTTTACTTGGTACGTGTTTTAATGTATTTGAAAAAAAGACTTTTTGACAAAATTTTGACTTTTTTTATAGAAAAGCTTTTAGCAAAAAGTATAAAAAAAAATTAATCCGACTTTTTTGAGAAAGAAAAAATCGCTTTTTTATTATTATACATATTTCGCCATGGCTATTACATAATTTTTGCAATAAAAATAAATAAAAATTTAAAAAAATCAACTGCTTTCATGACCAAAAATAATATAAAAAAAAAATAATAAATTTTTTTTTATATTTATTACTTGTAATTCTTACAAATTTAATTAAATTTGTTTCAATAATTCAAAACGTCATGTTAATTGGTGGCTTAATTTCATTCTTTATTTGACAAATAAAATTTTTTTCTCATTTTAAATTTTGAATTTTTTGAAAATTCATGATGGACTTTTTCCGTATTGCAAAAAAAAATCAAAATTTCTTTAAAAGAAATCCCAAGCAAATAAGTCTCGACTTGTCTTGAGATTCTTAAATTTGAAAACCAAATTTAAGAACTTGGAATTGAAATTATCCATTTTTTTTCTTGTAGTTGTTGTTGTTGTTCGTCGTTGTTATTGAAAATTTCGTATTTTACTTTTTAAGGTAAAAAGAAAACCTTTTAAATCAGCAGCTTTCTTTTTACTTTTCTTTTTGCTGATATAAACAATTTAAATAAGAATAAATAGAAAAACAAGTTGAGAAATGTTGAATTTTTTTTAGTTACTTTAATATTTATTCAATTTACATTGTTCTTGGACCATTTTTTTTACATCTCACTAATAAAGGTAACACAACAAAATTTAACAGCCTTTGTAAAGAATTACAGGATTCAAAAAAAAATGAATTAATAATGTTTGTTTTTTTTTTAAAAGTTTTTATAAATTTTTATATTTTTTTGCTTGATTTTTTTATTTTACTCGAAAGTAATAATAAAAATAATAGAGGTTTCAGTTTATTTAATTTTCGTTTGATTGTTCAATTAGAATTTAAAAAAGAAAAGTTTTTAAAAATTTAAATTTATTTTTTTAAAGTTTATTTTAAATTTTGAATTGTAGATTTTAGAAATATATTTTGGAGTAAAGATGTCAACGCTAGTTTCCTCTCTGGTACCAATATTGGTTTTAATGTATCTACAATGTGTTTGTAAGTAACTTCTTTTTAAATCGAAGAAAAACTAATGATGAAATAAAAAAGAATATTTCCTGATATAAAAAAATTTTATTTTTATTAAACAAATATCTTTCTAAAATTGTATTCACATGTTCAATAGCATAAATACTAGAAGGCACGATTTTTTTATACCTTTAAGGCTCAAACAGTATTTTTCGGTTCTTTAATTTAAATTTACAGTTTCATGACTAAATTTTTGAAAAAAATATATTCCACTTTTTCAAGTTATTATTAAACCTTACAATCTTTTTTTGGTCATTTTCCCTCAATACTTTCATCGCTCAAGTTATACATTTTATTCAAAACAAATATCGTAAATTTTAATAGAGAATCTAATAAACAGTTTATAAATAAGTTTTGATTATTCTTTCGTTTTGCCGATAGCTTTAACAATAGCTTTTTTGACGCATTTATTCTTAAAATTTTGATTTCTAGTGCATGCATTTGTTTTCAAGGCATTACGGTATTAAATTTCTCGTTAAAATACACGTCACTTTTTTTCAAATTTCGCTGCTTAAAATTTTTTAAAGATCGATCGCCGGGGCTTTGTATTTTAAAGAACTTTTTTATTCAATCAGATACAAATCCATAAGGTAATTAGGAAGCTCTGGTAATACAACTCTATGAAACTTAAGGTTTTTCAATCAAAATTATTTTAAAGCTTTTTAGTTTGATCAGTTTATAAACTATCCGGGAGCTAAAATTTTGAATTAAAAAAAAGTACAGTAAAGTCATAGTAAAATAATGAAAAAAGTTCAAGTACGGGTACAGTATGGGTAAAATTTTAATTCGGTATCGGAACAACAAAATTGAGTTGTTATTGCTTATAAAACATACCAAAAAGTCGACGAATAATTGAAAGAACAAAAACTGTTTTTTAAATTTTTAGCACGTGTCATGCCTGCTTTAATAAAATTCCACATATGTCTCATGTTTTTCATATAAACTTTTTCGGCAAAAGAAGCGGTCATTTTCAAGGAATAAAATTTTTCTTAAAAATATAGTTTAGTTTTTAAAACTAAAAAGTTAGAAATTTTCAATGCAGTTATTTATATACAAAAATTGGAAGTAATTTTGAAATTAATTCAAAATCACAGTAACTTTGTACTATCGTAAAATGTAAAATATCAGCAAAAATTTTTGAACTAAAATGACTTCAAACAGTGGGGTTTGTACAAGTTATAAATAATTACTTGTAACCCCACATAGAAAATAATAAGTTAGCTCTCAAATAAGAATAAAGAGAAAACCGAATTTATATGTAATAAACACTGTGATTTTATAGTTTAAATCTAAACAATTATAGACTTTTTAGCTAATAAGTATAAGCACAGCTAAATTAAATGCATTAATGAAGAGAAGTTGAAGTCATAGATGAGGAATACAACAATTAGAAAAATGGGGATCGATTGGAGGGTCAGTAGTTTTAATTTGTAAGAAACTTTCTAAAAAAAATAATTAACCATTAAGAAAATGAACTTGATTTTCGGAAAATTTCACACGAAATGGCATATCAAAGTTATTGATAGTTGATTTGGAAAAAAAAAGGGAAATCAATAGCTCAACATCTTGCTATTGCAAAATTGCTACGTTTGGAGCAATAAGAGAAAAAATAGAAATTTAAAAAAGTTTACACATTGAACCCAACTGAAATTATTGAACAGAAATTAACTTCACAGTCCCATAATCTTTGATTTTGTAAATTAACATTATTCTTATTAAAATAATAATCAGTTTACTTATTCTTGTAACTTTTTCTTTAGGAATGAATACATAAAATCAAATTGTTTCTATTATATTTCTAAAAATTAAATTTCAAATATTTTTTTAAAATTATTGAAAAAATTTTTGTAAAAGATTCCCAGAATCCATGTGATCAAAATCCGTGTTCAAACAATGGTGTATGCACGCCAGAAAATTCACTAATTGCAAGATGTACATGTTTTGGTAAGCTTCAAACATTAAAAAAGCTAAAAAATTCAAAACTAAAAAAAAAATAATTAACTTAAGCCGGTTATACGGGTACATTTTGTCAAACACCCATTGGTTGTACATGTCAAAATGGCGGTACATGTGTTTACAATTTTTTGACTTTTAGCTATACTTGTCAGTGTCCAGGAGATAGAAGCGGCCCTAATTGTGAACAAGGTAAAATTTAAAATAAAATTAATCTTTAAGAATTAAAATTACAAAAGATTAATTTAGTTAATCCATGTTTCTTTAACCCGTGTAAAAATGGTGCAACTTGTTCATTAGCATCTAATAATGATCCAATTTGTACATGTTTACCAGGTTTTACTGGTAATTTATGTAATATAAAATTAGGACCAAATGGTTGTTTAAATAATAATGTTTGTTTAAATGGGGGCACTTGTTTTAGTGAATTGTCTTTTTTTGGTTCAGTTACAGAATTCTGTAAATGTCCAACAAACATTTTCGGCCAGTATTGTGAAATTAGATTGACTAATGACTTATGTAATGCACCAGATTCAAATTTTATTCTTTGTCCCGTTTGGTTAATGTTTGGTTTTTGTGACTTTCAATATAAATATGGTTATACACCAGTTCCAGTTACATGTCCATCGAGTTGTAGTTTATGTAAAAATTTCCCATCTTGTCAAGATTCCCAATCGAATTGTATTTTATGGTCAGCATTGGGCCTTTGTGCAACAGTAAATAATATTGATCCGAATCTGTGCAGAAAGTCGTGTGGATTATGTCCTTTAAATATTTTATAAATTATAATGTATGAATATAGGCTCTTAATTTGATTTAATTCTGATTTCAGATGATAAAAATACATTTAATTTAAATCTAGAATAGCCTTTAAAATTTTGATGTAATTGTTTTTTTTTATTTAATAAAGATTAATCTCTTTTAATGTAATTTTCTTGAATTACATTATTGATCGAGAAAAACATGTCCTATTCGATTTTAGAACAAATCAAATAATACAAGAATCTCTAATAGAAATTTAATAATCTAAACTTAACATTAAAGAAGCATAATTCTTCAACGAGTTATTCAATAATATAATCATCTTCTAAAATACAGAATAGTTTTCGTCAAAAGCTATAAATTATGTGTCATATGCATTACATAAAATCCAATGAACTTTGTGGACGTCCCGAAGTCTTATTGCGATTTTTTATACTTTTTTTATTTTTGAATTATTTTTAAGAGATTTTTAAAGTTGATTACATTTAAAAAAGGTTTTTTGGGGTCTATTGCAATATGTGACCATAAAATCCTATTGAATAAGGTGACCAGGACTGGTCAGATATTGCAATAGACCCGTTTTTAGGAATAATTATTGCAGAAAAACTTAGTGGGGTCAAATTTACATCACCAGTCTATGTGTATATTTTTTAATATTTCTTCAATTTTAATTTATTTTCGCATTTTGATTATATGAATGCAAAAAATTAAAAAAAACAGAAAAAAGTATTCAGATTAAAAAAATTTGATTATACAGTATGTTTAGAACAAGTCGGCAAGTTAAAATTTTTTGTCAATTTTCTATTTCTTTTTTTTTTTCAACAAAAATTGCTCTGCAAAGCACTTAAAAGTACTTTTTCCAACAAAAAAAAAATTAAATAGGGAAGCATAGTTTGCTCCATCTAATTTCAAAGTCTGATAAATTTTGTGCAATTTAATTGTGTATTTAAAATATAGGCTTTTTTTGATGGTGTGCAAATTTGCAGCAAATTATTTTTCTAAAATTTTAGAAATCTAGTAAGTTTTTTGCCTTTTTTCTTTTTCAATGTTTTTTATTCTTCCGAAAAAATTAAAATTTAAAAGTTTTTTAAAAAATTTGTATAGAAAAATTTTGAAGCAAATTTTGCTTCATCTGGTTATTGACAAAAGAGTACTAAATTTTTATTCTGAAAAATTTAATTTTTAATTTTCTAATTTTTTAATATATTCCTGTTGTTAATTTTTTCAAAGAAGAAATCAAATTTTTACAGATATCTTTCGACCTCTGTCTCATCTTTCAAATTATGTAAAATTTTTAGTCGTTTTAGGTCTTGGTTCTATTTTCAGACTATTTTTTGTCTTTTTTTTGGGAATTTTTTGGTAATCTTAACTAGATAAGGTGTAGTGATAGGTAAATTGTATTATTTTTTGTCAAGCTTGGTCTCAAATTAAAGATAATTAAGTTTTTCATCAAATTCCGGGGGATAATTCTTTGGAGCATCGGATCAATTTTTTCTTTCAAGTCCAAAAAAAATTTCATGATAAAATAGGCGATAACAATGATGTATATTATGTTATTTTAAATCGTTTTCTCTTTCTAATAAAATATATTTTTATTTAGAAACATACTTTTAGTCTTTAATGGGCAAATTCCGAATTTTGTGAAAACCATTATAATCCACCCTTTAAATTTTATTTTTAGTTAAATAAATTGTTATACAAAAATAAAATTTTTAATTGAAAAATGAAAGTTTTTTGAATGTGATCTGATTATGATTTAAAAATTTATCTCTAAAGTTGAAAATAGACCGTTTAAATGACATTCCTTGAGCCTTTCAAATGCTTATTATCTTGTCAGTGTTGTCTGCTACTTCAATAACAATCAATTTAAAAAAAAAAGGTTATAAAATTTTTAACAAATTTTTATTTCACGAAAAATAGTAACAAAAAATAAATATTTAATAGATGACTAGGACGACATATAATTTCGGGGTACAATTTTTTTAAGATTTTTCTCTTTAAAAGATTTAACACTAAAATACAATTTTAAAAAGAAAATAAAAAAAACTAAATTAAATGTAAAATATAAAACAACATACCCTAAGAAAAAATAGCGGTCTAAACGTTTTATACTTGCTAGGTCTTCGCTAAATGTTCTTGAGCCAATCATCGAATGCCATACAAACGATATGAATAAAAATATTATACTACCAATTGAATATTTGTCCAACATGGTCAAATATGAAACAGATGGTAAACGTTGCGTTATAACCCAACGAAAATTAACTAGTGTCAACATTAGTAACGCTATTACCTGACAACGAAATTGAGGATCTAATGGTTTGAATGAAAAAGCTGTAAAACTTATCGATGTTATTAAAAATATTAACGTCAATGCACTATGAGAAATAAAAAAAGTTTTTAAATTTGATTTAATTTTGTATTAATTTGATAAAAAAATAATAGGTATTCAATAATTCCGGGTGTTTAAAAATATTTTCAAAAGTTTAAATTAAAAAAATATGCTTACATTGAAAAAAAAATAGGCTTATTTTTTTATAAGGCTGTCTCAACTAAATACATAAAAATATTGATAATTCAATTTATTTTTTAAGAGAGTCGACTTGTAAGTGTATAAAGCCTCTTGAGATTTTTCTAAAAAAATATACGTTTAAATAATATATTTGATTAGTCATTGGTCATTTATGTTGAATTGAATTACAGTACATTTCTGAAATAAGTTTACAGGCTCGTTTTTAGCATAAATATCAGCATTCAATATTAAATAAACTACACTGTAAAAAATAAAAGCGACTAAGACACTTTTCAAAAACGCTTAGATTTTAAAAGCGTCTAAAAATTAAATTTTTTAAAAATTTTTTGGAAAAACTAGACGCTTTTTTTAGCCGTCAAAAAAATTAGCCGTTTTTAAAGAAAAAGGCGTCTAACTAAAAAACGGCTAAAAAAAGGTCTTTAAAAAAAAATCGAAATTTTGTAATGAAAACTAGTCGCTTTTAAATTTTAATTTAATTTAAGAAGTTTTTTTTATTAAGACATGACTAAATAAAAGTGCTTTAAAAATAGTGACTACTAAAAGCGTCTTGAAAACTCTCCAAGGTGACGTCTAGTTTTAGCCCCTAAAAATTGTGTCTTAGTCGCTTTTATTTTTTACAGTGTAGTCAACCTATTTTTATGATCTTATGATCTTGATTTTCTTCTTACCGTAAAATTAATCTTCATACAAATACAATAAAAAAATTTATTTTGATATACTCGCCAGTGAATCATTCATAAATTAAATCAATTTTGTCTTTAAATTTCGATAATAATACTCGCCTATGATGTGCTCCAAAAATGAAATAAGTGTTAAATAAAAAACTAACCAAAGAAAGAGTGCCAACTTAATTTCTAGCTAAAATGTCTATGGTTTTGGAAGCTTATCAAATTAATACTTTTTATAACAAAAATTATTTAAAAAAATATTCTTACTTGTAACAATAGTAGCCAATTTTTCTGGCCACAAATGCACTAACTATAAACTGAGATCGAACAATTTTTCTAAATTCATCTTTTTTCGTATCACGTTTAGATGTTACATGTTCAAAAAGTTCATACTGTTGACCATCGCAAAAGCTATTGATATCAACCGTAGATGGTTCTTGTCGATTTTCAATTAGTAATACTTCATTTATACTTTTTTTCGATGACAATCGTACAGATATCTCTTGTAAGTCAAGAGGAAAATCATTAAGCTCCAAACGTTCATAAAAAATACCCTTAACACGACGTATTTCTTGAACACGCACAGTTAGATTATTTACTAGATTTATAGGTTTTTGTTTTTTAACTGATTGTATATACTTTTGATAGAAGTTACGATCTTTTTCAATAATTTCCATTTTGTATTTAATCATTTCGTTAACCGATATGGCATTTTCGATAAATATTTCAGGTGACCAAAATTTAGATGGATCATAATCTATTTCATCAATGTTGTCTAAAAGATTTTTTAAATTTGCATCCGTTATTTCTAAATTGCTTGTATCAATAAAACCTTTTTCCTCTTAATTAAAAAAAAAAATTACTAATACGAATTTTAATATATAAGATGCAAAACACAGAATATCTTAATTGAGGTAATTTATAAATTTTTCCCCTTGAGTTTTCCTCCCTATTTGGCAAGTTTTCAAAAAGAAGAGGCATTTCCCAGGCTTTAATTTTAAAAAGAACTTGAATAAGATCGATATATGCAACTTAAAAAAATCTTATCAAGATCTTTTAAGTTTTGTAATCGATCTTAACAAGTTTAGTAATGGATCTTGTAAGATATAATTAAGAAATTTTAAGATTTTGAATTTTCATAAAAAATTTTCAAGATTTTAGATAAGTTCTTAAAACGTTCATTAAATATCTCAAATAAATTTTTTGTTGTTTATTTTAAGATACTCGATAAAATCAGAACAGAATCAAAGACAACGTTTGTCAAATAATTAAATTTTATTTTCCAATCAAAATAACCTATATGTGTTAAATTCAACAAAATGTAATTATCTAACGGGTGTTCAATAAAGCTTGTCCGAGCGCTATAATTAAAAAAAAAATATGAAAAAATTTTCCAAATTTTATGATATTTTACAGGTATGTAGAGGAGACTATCTGGTATCGAAAATATATTTCTTCTCACCTATAGC
>NTPY01000303.1:244712-260306 GCA_002922825.1 Brachionus calyciflorus | reverse complement strand
ATAATTATTGCCCATGGGGCTGAGATTTCAATTAAATAAATAAAATAACCCATGGAAAAAGCAAAATAAGATGTTACTTAATTTCTTATTAGATCTTAATTACTAATCTTAAGAAAGTTGTTAAGAAAATCAAAAATCTTAAAAAAGTTCTTGAGTATTTCTTAAAAATTAGTTCTAGTAAGATTTTTTTATAAGATCTTAAATTGAAAATTCAAGTTTTCTTGAAAAAATTTAAGAACACAAAAATTCCAAACCTTATACGATCTTATAAGTAGGGTTGTTAATTGAAAAATGCTTCAAATAACTTCAAATAACTTTTTAATTTTTCAAAAAATGTATAAAATATTTCATTTAATTTTCATATGGATAAAATTTACTTTAACTTGAAATTTTATGAAATGAAAAAAAAATAAGGGCCTAATTTTTTTTCTTTTTTAAAAAAACTTATTTGATTCAAAAATTTCAAACTAAAAAAATTTTCTTAAAAAATTTTATTTTCGTTTCTTAAAATTTTGTTTCTTTGATGCCAAATTGCTTAAAAAACGATGATTTTTGGTCCAGAATTAGTCTATGATGCAGAATTGGTCTTCTAAAATATAGATTTTTTGTTCTTAAGTCTAGATACAATATTAATTCACAGTTCAAGGCTAAACAAAAACAAAAAAATTGTACTTTAAAGTTTTTTTCTGGAAAACGAAAATCTTTTCAAGATGTTTAAATTGAAATCAAAAATTTCAAGTGAAATTTTAATTTTGGTTAAAAATCTAAAAATTTTTCATAAGTTCTACCAATGAAACGAAGCATATAAATTAGACTATAACATAAAAATTATAACTTATTTTGAAATGAAAAAATTAACTTGAATTTCGAATTTTTAAACTTCGAAATAACTCGTTTTACTCTTTTAACAACCCTACTTATAAGATCCATTTTAAGAATCAATTCCTGTGTTTAAAGACAAAAAAAAATTTTGAAAACAAAAATTTTAACCACTATTTTTAGCTCTTTTGTAATATTTAAAAATTATTTAAACATTATTTATTGACTCTTTAAGCTCCGTTTTTTTGAAAACTTGCCATATGTAAATCGATATTTAATCGAAATTTTCGAATTGTATTCTGATATCTATCGTTTGTTTACGATACTAATATTCTTTACTTTTTAAAGTTGTGTTTTAAGATTCTATTATTTTTAATAAAAAGACTTAGATTGTTTAGAGTGTTCAAATCCGTTATCCAAGACTTTTTTTTTCAAGTCAAAATAAAATTTACATTATCAATTTTTTAATTTTTGATGATTTTTGAGTAAAAAAAATGTCACATTCGGTATAAATATACCCTGATACTCCTAGATTTACTCTTTTTAAAATGTATTCAGTATTTAAATTAACAAGAAAAATTATATTTACGTTTGGTTAAAAGATCAGGATCCAGAAGAGCCTTCATTAATTTATCATCGTTCCAACAACACTCTACAATACATTCAGCATCAAATTTTTCATTTTTTGAATCGACTTCGACTATTTTAACAAATAATATTTTGCATTCGATTCTAATCGGATTTGTTTTTATTTTTTTAGGCTTTTCTGTTGCCATTACACAATTAAATCCAATCAACAAAAACCAACACTTCCAAAAAGCCCAAAATCAAACAGAATTTTTATTAAAAGGATTTCACTTTGAAAATTTTCGAAAGGTATTTATTCATTTAATCATTTAGATATGGATATTAGCTCTTCTTTAAATCAAGTAAAATAACAAATAGAAATTTGTGAAATTCGATCTATTTCGTAAATAATTCACTCTTGAACAGAAAAAGAAAATTTTGAGTTTAAAAGAAAAAAAAATCAAGATTTTCAATCAGGGAACATAATTAGGAAAACGCAGAAGAAAAGATAAAAACAAAAAATTTTCTCATATTTTCTACTTCTTTATCTTATACTAGTTATTCAATTAGTAAATTGCGTAAATATGAGATTCCTTTTTTTTTTCTTTTTTTTCTTTTTATTTTTTCAATTTGTAAAGATTGTAAAGTTAAGTCTAGATAAATAACAAATGCTGAATCATTTTCAAAAAAAAATATTGCTGATATAATTAGACGATTTTTATTTTACGAAAACAATTAAAATAAATAAGAGTACTATATAAAGCTCTTTTATTGTTGGTGCTAAAACTACCATACATTTCCCAATATAACTTAAATTTATACTTTTTGTTTAAATATATAAAAGTGAAAAAAATGAACTACTTTTAATGGTAAAAAAAAATATATTTTAAAGTTCTTTAAGAAAGTAAAACCAGACCAAATCAACTCAAACTAAACCAAAATTAAGTTTATCAAAATAGATTTAACTCCCGATTCTACAATTTATTTCAAAACGTCACTTTCAGAAAACAGAAAAAAAATTCTATTTTATAGATTAAAAAAAGTTAAGGTCAAACAATTTTAAATCTATGTCTTTTGAAATTTAGGCCAATTTTAGGCCTGTCAATTGAAGTTTTTAAACTTTAAAGTTTTTCAATTTTTTTCCAACATTAAAGTAGAATCTAAAACTTTGAAAAATCAATTTTTTGAGCTATTTAGAAATTGACTTGAATTTTTATTTGGCTCTGAAAAAAAGTCATCATTAAGGTTTAAAAAAATTTACTTGAAACTTTATTGACTAAGAAAAAAATAATTTTTGATGGCCCTAAAGACCGCTGACACTATGTCCTCTCTTATTTTAGGTTCAATTAAAAAATTTTAGCATAAAATAGAATAATTATTAAGTAGTTTAAAAATGAGAAAAATTAATAAAACTTCGAAATATTTATGTATCTTCATAAAAAATAAATTACATTTAAAAGAAAAAACCTTGAAAATACCAAAATTATACTTGAAATTTCTTTAGAAACTTCAAAGTTTGTAATTCAATTAACACCCTTAGCCAATTTATCATCATTGACCGGCTTTTTTAGACTCGGTAATCAAACCGACCCACTTTTCTTTATCGATGGCATCATTGGTTATTTTAGATGGTGAAAATTTCACTCGATTATCATTTGTTAAAAGAAATTGGAATAATATTTTTTTTTGTTGGAAAGGATACCGGCTTTGGGAAAGTTTAAAAGGGAGGTGCTATGGGTTAACTAACCATATTTTCTTGTAGAGGACATTCAGGGCTATCTATTGATATATTATAAAGATTATAAGGTGAGCGTAAAAATTTTGAAAATTTTTTTTTTCTACCCGCCGGTTACCTTTGTTAGTTTTTTGTTAGTCTAGGCCAATTTTGTTTAGTTTTGACCAGAGTTTGGGAATCAAGATGAGTGACTCGAGTCGTAAAGACTTAATTTTCTATTAATCAAACCAATTTTGACTTTGAATATAATTTTTTACTCATTTTACAAAAAAACTTTAAAACAGGTTTATCTGACCTTTCAATTGAAAAAAAAAAATATTTATAACGCCACAAAAAATAAAGGCAGGGAAATTTTTATTTTTTTAGAGAGTCAGACTTAAAATGTCTTAAGTCTTTTTATTTCGCATGACTCAGACTCGAAAATCTGAGTCATGTTCTTTTTCTAGATGATTATTTGTGAAATTCAAGTTAAAATTTGCAATTTTTTCAAAAAAAAATCTTTAGATTGTAACCATAACTGTTTAAAACCCAATAAAACTAATCGTTTTTAAACTTAAGGAAATAATAATAAATCGAAAAAAGAAATTTTTTTCTTTTGATTTAAGCAATATGTAATTCCAGGCACTTAATTATAAATCAATCTTATTTAGGCAATATATTCCTTTGTTTTTATTTTTTTTAGAGATAAAACACATAAATATGTTCCTTATAAAGTAATTTAAAGTTACGTAGAAAAATTCAGCTTCTATCTATTTTTGTTGTTGATGTTGTAAAACAGAAGGCGAATTTTACGTGCATCTAGGTTAAGGTAACAAATAATCTAATCAAACGCATTAGCTAAATTTTGTTTTATGTTAAAATGAATTTGAGTAACAAGAAAGAAAGCAAATTAAGTGAAATTGAAATATCTTGCCAAAAAATAAAAAATGCTTGTAACAAAATTACAAAGAAAGATTTAGTTGAATGCAATAGCAACAAAATTATTCTAAGCGTATTGTAATCGTTATGTTTTTGATACATTCTAGTTGAATCATTAATTAAGTTATTCAACATCAATAAATCTTTCAAATTGATAGAGTTCTAGTGTAAAATTAATTGTAAAAATTTTTGTTAGTTTTTTTTAAATCCTTTTGTTAAATGATTTATTAATGAAACAATTAGCTATATTGATTCTTAATAAAGATTGAATTCTGCAATGCTATTTTTGTAACGTTTTTTACAAAGTTTGTTTCGTTTATAACTTATTTTGTCAATACATTTTTTAAGAACAATTTTGACATAAAAATATGGAAGCATATTGATACTAATGATACCCCTCGTACTAATAAGAATTTAGAAAGATATAACTTAAAATTACAGAGGTTCATGAACGGGAATATACTGTAATAGACATTCAATATATGTCCAATTTGTTTAGGTAAGTCAACTAAAAGCTTCACAAAAGCAGTTTTAAAGATTCAGGAATAAAATATATCTAACCACAGAGGTTTCTTTCTTATTTTTTTTTCTTCGTTTTTTACAACCGATGTTCATAAAACCGGGGATTCACTGTATTAAATATTTTTAAATACTAAATTTTGATTCAATTGATATTATAAATCCAGAATTTCTTGTTAAACTTAAATAGTTTACTATTAACTTAAGTATTTTTAATTTGTATTAAAAAAAAATCTTGTGTTTGAAATAAATTTGACTAACTGATTGTAACCTTAAAGCTTAATTAAGGGATTTGTTAAGTGAATATTTTTTAATGCCGATGGCTTCTTTAATTAACATATTCTGTCTTGTATCAAGTTCTTTTATTTTTACACATTTATCAGGACAGCATCAAGATGATATCTAAATATGGACTAGGGTTGTTAAAATTCAAAAAAATTTAGTTTTGGAAAAAAAATTTTTTTTCATATAAATGCTAAGATCGTGAATTTCAACTTTTTCGCAAAACTGACATCAAATTCGTGATCTTCGACCCGAAAAACCCCGAAAAATTACTAACTTTACTATAGTTAAAATTGAAAACTAAAAATTTACTAGGGTGTATCTCCAAGGTTTTTTAAAACCATTTTTGGCATTTTTATCCAGTTTTTCTCAATCGGAAGCTTTCAGGAATATTTTTCCCAAACATAATTTGAGCTTCTCTTCCAGAATCAAAAGGGTGTGAAAGGGTGTTTCATATAATTTGATAGGGTGTTTCAGGATGTATCAATTGTAAAAACCTTTGGGTTCACTTTTCTTATACAAACAAATATCGCCCGATAAAAATAAAAATTTCCCAGGGGCTTTAGACTATGAGGAATATTTTAAAAGAAAAAAAAATAATTCTAACTAGTAGTCATATTTCCCGATTTACACCCGGTGTAACTTTTGAAAAAATTTTGAGGTGTGCCTTTTAAAGGATACCCCCTAATATGGACTGGAAAAATTGTTCGTATAAAAAACTGTTGATGAGAGGTTAGAGGTGTACATGGCAAGTTTTTTTTTTGTCAAATTTACTTTTTAATTTAAAATGCGCTATTATAATTTTCATTTTAACAAATTAATGTATTTCAAAAAAAAATCAACATCGCATTTAAAATTTCTAAAAACACTAATTGAGAAAAAAAGTTTAAACATTTACTTTACTTTACTAGTAAATGATAAATTAAAATTTACCAAATTTACATCTCAACGGGTATAAAAAAAACATGCTCTTATACTTATATAAGTCAATGGCAAAACTTGCTCAAAGAATTATACAGCTTCTTCAAGACCGCAAATTACGACAGTAAAGAACTCTACCATCTCCTTAAATATAACAGAACTGACATGATAGCTAATTGTTTTTTAATAATTTTATAGATTTTATACAACGCCGCCTTATTTGAAGGGTTGTGATTCGGTCTCAGCCTTAGTTTAAATAAATAAATATGGAATTGAAAGTGTCTCTAATTATATGTTAATATTTATTATGATGGAAAATAAAGTTATTGTTTAGAACAAAATATATATACCAACTATTTAAATATATTTTTTTTTTGAGGTGTTGATGAATTTTGTGTTTTTTAAAAGTTCGAAAAAAATTTTTTTTAATTTTTTTTTCAAAAAAAAATTGAAAAAAAAAACAATTTATTTTATCAAATTAAACTTAATTATTAATAATTGAATTATTAATTAAATTAAATTAATTTTTTGAATTTTTTTTGATGGCTGATCCATTGTTTTATTGTTCAGCTTGTCTTTGAGCAGTGGCGGCATGTTGTTGTTGTTTGACTTGATGAGCTTGCAAGACAACAACAGCTTCATCTACTTTAGCTCTAAGTGATTCTCTTGATTCTAACATGTGCAATAATTCAGCATTGTCGATTTCGAGTAACATGCCTGTAATTTTACCAGCCCAATCTGGATGCATACTATGAATTAATGGATATAATCTTTCACCTAACATTTGTTTTTGTTCTTGTGGTTGAGCAGAGGCTAACATGGCACTAGTGAGTGGTTCTTGACCTGGTACAGTGATAGCTTGAGCTGGATTAACACCAGCAACTTGTCCAGCTGGTCCTTGTTGTGGTCTGTATTTTTGCATTTGAGGTCCTCTTTGAACACCTTGTTGTTGGGCTTGAGCGGCAGCTGGTTGAGCTCCATTTACAACTGGCATTCTCATATTACCCATTTGATTGTAATTCATTCTTACACCAGTAGCTCCATTGGTTGGACGGACCATAGCTGGATTTACTGGAGTGTATGGGAGTCTAGCGCGTGGTTGACCCGGGTTGACCATTTGATAATTTTGGTAAGTATTACCTGGTACTTGAGCACGGGTTTGACCTGGCCAACGTGGTGTTGGACGAACTGGACCTGGGAATCCGGCAGCTGATGGATAAAATCTAGCAGCAGCATTTTGCATTGTTTGTAAATAAATACCAGAGGCACCAGCAGCTGGGAATACTTGACCCATTTGTTGATTTTGTAAACGAGTTGTTGTCAATCTTTGCATGTATTGTGAGGCCAAATGATTTTTACGGTCTTCTTTACGTTGAGCCAAAGCAACATAAAGTGGTTTTGTACCAACAATACGACCATTCATGTCAGTAACAGCTTTTGTAGCTTCTTCTGGGGCACTAAAGCATACGAAACCAAAACCTTTTGAACGACCATTTTCAGTCATAACCTTAAAATTAATAAAAAATTAAAAAAAAAATTTTTTTTTTAAAGAATTTCATTAAATGTTTCTGAGCCATGAAGCAGGTCAAACTATTCTAATTAAAAGTTTTCCTGTGATTAAAATCTCAGATGAATTTTTTATAGTCTCTATTGATTAAAAAATATATCCTCGTAATATCAACTCCATATTTTGCCCATAGAGACAAAAAAAAAAAATAATAGAAAAAAATATAACTGAGCCATGAAACAGATTAGACAAAACAATCTATCTGGGATAAACTCTCAGTATTTTTAATTTAACCTCTATTGATTAAAAAATAAATCCTTGTTTAATAAACTCCTTATTTTGCCCATAGAGGTGCCTAAATTAAATTGTAACTAAGCCATGAAGCAGGTTAAACTATTTGAAATATTAAAGTTCACCTGTGATTAAAAACTTAGTTTGAATTTTTTTATTGCTATTATTGATTAAAAAATATATCCTCGTTTAAACTCCATATTTTGCCCATAATAGCGCTTTAATTAAAAACCTCTTATTTAGAAAAAAAAAATTTACCTTGGCACTTGTAATTGTACCGAAGCTCTCGAATTCTTTTCTCAATTTTTCATCATCAATTGTATCGTCTAAATTTTTAATGTACAAATTGATACCCATGTATCTGTTTTGACGTTCTTGTTTTTTTTCCTCGTGCATTTTTCTCAATACTGAACTACGTTCGGCTCTTTTTTGAAATCGACCGACGTATAATTTCTTGCCATTGTACTCAGTTTCATGATATTCCTTGACGGCACGCTCAGCTGATTCGGCATCTTTGAAATTAACGAAACCAAAACCACGTGATTTACCTTCAGGATCTCGGACAACTATGGCACTTGTTATTTCACCGGACTTCTCAAACATGGCTCTAAATGTGTCATCGTCCATTTGGTCACCAAAATTTTTCACATAGACATTAGTAAATTTTTTATTGGTGGTGGCATAGGTCTCAGCACGTTGATTTTTAGTCAAAAATTTGCCTACAAAGACTTTTTTGTCATTTAACAACATGTTATTGACGTGTTTGATGGCTTGTTCGGCTGCTTCGTTTGTTTCAAAGTGAACGAAACCATAGCCTTTGGACTGGGCACTTTCGTCATTCATAATTTTACATGATAAAATATTACCAAATGTTGAGAATGTATCGTAAAGTGCTTTGTTGTCAATGGATTTGTCTAAATTTTTAATAAATACATTACCGACACCTGATTTTCTCAAGGCTGGATCACGTTGGGACCACATTATTCTCATTGGTCTACCTGATACGTTATCAAAGTTCATTGTGTCTAGAGCACGTTCAGCATCGGCTGGTTGATGAAAGTTGACATAGGCGTATCCGAGCGATTGTTTAGTGATTTGATCACGGCATACACGGATTGAAAGTACTTGACCGGCGGCTGAGAATTTCTCATACAATACGGCTTCAGTGATATCAGCGTCTAAGTCACCGACATACAAGCTTGCTAATGGATAATTTGGTTGAGCTGGATTGGCCATCGTAATTTTTTTTCTGGTTTTTTTTTCGACTAATTAGTTTTTTTTTTTTAATTTTTCGATTTTTTTTTGGATTTTTTTAAATTTTTTTTAATTTTTTTTTGCTTTTTTTTCTAATTTTTATTAAAAAGAAAAAATATATTGTTGTAATTTTTTTTTTGTTCAAAGAAACGAGGTTTGAAGTATTTATACTAGTTTCCCTAAAGACAAACACGTGCAATCTCTAGCTTTAATAAATATACAATGGTACATAAGTATAAGTAAAGTACGAATTTTATATATATATATATTTCTTTAAAATTTTGAAATTATTTGCATGTAATTTTATGAAAAATATTTTTATTGAAAATTTGAAATCAAACCACTCAAAATTTTGTCCTTTTTTTTATCTCGGTTTTTTTTTTTGCTCAATCTCACTTTTGACTTAATTAATAGTCAAATGATAAAATTCTTAAATATAATTTTTTGGTTAATGGTAAAAGTATATCGACTATTATTGATTTCAGATATTGACATAGCGCCTTTTTATATTAGATGCAATTTCAAAGTATACTTCCCTAAATTATGAAATAGGTTTACAGAAATAAGAATAAGAAAAAAGGCTTACAAGTATTAAAAGGTGGTCATCTTTATTATAAATATAGAATAAAGAAAGGGAGCATTTATTGGAAATGTGTACAAGTTAAGGTTCACCAAACTACTGTAAAACCTTGCTTATAAGCGACTAAAAATCGCTGTTTTGAAGCGCTAAATCTTACTAAAGAAAAATGAATTTAGTTTTTTGCGCGCTTATAAACAAGGTAATATGGTATAAACTTCAGGGCCGGCGCTAAAGTGGATCGAACTATGGCACCGCCCCAGTGACATTATATAAATTTGGGTGAGGTTTTCAAAATTTTTAACTTTAATCTTAAAAAAAGTTCTCAATAATAACTAATTTAAAAAATTAAATAGCTGATAATTTAAGATGTCAAACAAAAGAGTCCAATTTAAAATTAATTAAAATTTATTAACAAGTTAACACAAGAAAAAGTCTCAATCTGTGTAGATTATTCTCTAAAAATTATGAATGAATTATTTTTGTAAGATGTCTTTTAAATTTTATTATAAGGATTTGATGCTTATTTTTGATGAATTTTCTCACTTATATGTAACTAATTAGAATCTTTAATTTGAGTGACTTTTTTGACGGGAAAATATTTCGGATAGGGCAAATCTTATGCGTACCACAGTTTCTTGTTTTCTGGAAAATGGTTTGAAAATTCTAAAAACTGACGAACTTAAAAAAATATAACTTGCCTTGTAAAGGCGAATGTTTCGAATTTTTAGATGGAAGATCTCAGATTTTGAATTAATTAGACTATTTGATTCAACTGCCCGGTTAAAATTTGCGAGCCTATTCTTTTAAAATTTTAAATCTATTTGTTTTAAAAGATTAAAATTATCTGTGACAAATCTCACCATCCGTGAGACCCATTCTTTTGAAGGATGAACAAAATTAATATCATGTACATGTTTTCATGGTCATTCACATGAATATTCATTTCGCTTCAAATTTATTCATAACATTAGTCATCGTTTATGAACGTTCATAATTAATTTTGAATATTCTGGAACGTTCAAATTGGTTCATGAATAGTTCTGAATATTCATGAAACTTCATGTACGTCCATCCTGACAATTCATAATTCTTCATGAATATTTCTGAATTTACAATAATATTCATAGAATTTCTTTAATATTTATGAATATTCACGTTATTTTTTTCATAAATTAACAAAAAATTATGAAGGTAAATGATAAAAAATGAAATCTTAAACAAAAATTGAAAACAATTTGTATCATCTAATTAAATTGTGTATCAGATGTTAAAATTTACAGAACTAAAAAGTTATTCAAGGTTTTTTTTTAAAACTTTTACTGTGCTTTTGTACTAAAATTCACATTCAATTGAAATTGAGAATAAAATTAGGAAGAATAAACCAAACTTCAAAGGGTTAATTTATTTCTTATTTTTATGTCTAGAACAATTAATTTTTCTGAATAGAACCTTTGATTTTTTGTGACTAAATGGATAAAAATTTTTCAATTTGCATTGAATGTCGAACCTTGCCTATTTGGTCTTTACTTCGGCTTTAAAATATATCCTTTAACGTATTCGTAACCATAAAAGTTCTCTAAATTTTCTTTCTCTTCTTTTCTTATTTGTTAAATTTTATGTTGACTGAGAGGAAAAAATAAAAATTTTTTTATTTCGATGGGTGATTGCCCCACGTCACGAATTAATTTACCAAGATTTGACGAAATTTAGATAAAGCTTTGTTGCATTTATTGAGCATGAAACCGCGGCTTAAAAGATATTTTTGATTTTTGTTTTTAACTTAATATTGTACTGTGTTCTTTTGGCTTTCGATATTTTTAATTTAATTTAGGGTATTTTTTGTTAGTTTTTTCTATTTTTCTCATGATAGATGTTCTTTTGCCTGTGTAGTGTTACTTAAAGTAGACAATAAACTGCTGGGGAAATATTTAATACCAGTAAAGAGAATAAGGAAAATGGAAAAACAATTTCATAGATTTTTTGTTGTTATAGTAAAGGGTTTTTTAGTCAAGTATAGTGTTCTTTACTATTTCATTGTCAATTCATGGGGTTTATCGTTTCGGGAACCTTAAAAAGGAATCGAAATTTAAAGGAACAATTACAATTTACATTAAAAATATTTTTATTAATTTTCCCCAATTTCAAAAAGGTACTTTTTCACCGAAAATTTTAAAAATAAAATTATGTGTATTTTTTCTCCGGTCCAAATTTTAGAAGAAAAAGTATCCCTCACGAAAAATTCTTATAGAAAACTTTCTTTAATTATTTATCTAGAGATCTTAAGATATTTTAAACAATTCAAGATAAATTTTTAAGACAATTTTCTACTTAAAATTTGCTCTTGAACTTTTAAAGACACTTTAAAATATTATCCATGGAATGTTTAAGAGCGGCTTGAGATTTTAAGCTAGCTTCGACTTCTTCTTTAAACTTATCAATTCGTTTGTTTAATAATTTGCTGTTGTATCGTTCTTTTTTTTTTATTTGTTCGCTGAGAACCAAAAGATAGAAAGATATTTTTTAGGTAATAAATTTGACATATTTCATCTCCAACTTTTTTTAGGAATTTTGATATAGTTACTTCAAAAATTTGACCTTCTATTTGAATAAATTCGTTGTTGACATATTGGTACTTAAATTTAGGGGGCTCGTCAATTATATGACCAGCTGTTCATAAATTTTATCGAAAAAAAATCGCCAATTAATTTCTAGACAAGATGGTCGTAAGATTAACGTAAGAAAAAAAACAAATTTAATCTTATGAACAAAAATATTTTTTAGCAGTACCCTTATTTAAAAAATTTTTCCTGATCACAAAATTTAATCATAAATTTGGTAGAAAAGCCAAAAAATTTTTTAAAAATACGTAAATTAAATTAGTTGTTATTTTTAGTTTTTTATTTCAATTATACATTATTCTATATTGATTCCCTTCACTTTCAAAGTCACTTTTCAATTTAGTTAGACTTCTTAATCTTTGTCTTCTTTCAAATTTCTTTGGAGCTTTTCTTTCTTTTTCGATTTCTTTTTCAAAAAATGATGCGTATTAATATCTTCAAGGCGCTTATTAGGTAGTTAAAGTTTTTTTAGTGTTTTTCTTCTTACTCTTTCATTAGTAATTCCCTATTATTAAATTCTTAGATAAAATTTATGACCAAAACAAAAATTCAAAAAACTAAATTTTTATTCATAAGATTTAATCTTACGTTAATCTTACGACCAGCTGGTCTAGAAATTAAATGGCGATTTTTTTTTCGATAAAATTTATGAACAGCTGGTCATAAAATTTATCAGCCCCAAATTTAGTACATTTAAGTTCTCTATGTTTAATAACATTAACTTGATTTATGAAAAGGTCGCAAAAAATTTTGATAAATCAAAAAAACAAAACAATTATTTTTTATTAATTTTGAATAAATGAAGTGTTAATAAGTCTAGGATAACGACACTAGCCTGTTGATTAACGTTGAAACTTGACTTCTATTTGACTTAGAATTCCAAAAGCGTAATCAATCGAATGTTCAAGGCTTAAAACTCGAAATTTGAATCCATTAATTTATCCCAACTTTGAAAAAAAAACTTGTTGGGAAAAAATCTTTTAATGATTTTAGTCTTTAGTTTTTTTTAGAATTAAATTCTATATTGATGTCTCCTTGAAGTATTCGATACGTACTATATTTTCTTATTTGCTTTAGTCCTTGTTCTCTTTCAAAGTAATTTTTGTTCGACTTTATCAGAGTCTTTTGTTTATTGTTATTTTAGCAGAAAATTTAGAAGCTGAATTCTTTTCTAAACAACAATCTTGATGTCTATTTTTCATTGTGTTTTTTCCACTCTAGAGATTTTGGAAATTAGACCAGAACGAGTATCTATTTTTTATTGAGCAATCGCGCTTTCAGAATTTATTTTAAAATTACTTATTACAAGAGTCAATTGGAAGTATTAGTTTTTTTTTTTAAATCAAATGATTACATTTCAAATTTAATATAATACTTAAGGAATTAAATGCAAAGAGGTACAAAATATTTTTTTGTATAAGGGAATTTTTTCAAAAGATATTTTTTAAACGGAATTGCTTCAAAAAGGAATTAATTACAATTTACCAAGTTTTTGCCCTCCATCACTACTTAATTATTTGCCAAAGACCATTTTAATTTTTGTACAAAAATTGAAAGATTCGAATTTAAGTTTAAACTTAAATTAAAAAAATTTAAATTTTTCATAAAAAAAAAGATATTTTGACTTCGATTTAAATAAAAATTCTAATAATAAACTTAAACAGATAATTAAGATCTGCTTTTTTTCGATTCTGGATTATTCAATAAAGGATGCATAATTTGAAATTTGAGTGTTGGAGAAAATAGCTCGAAAATTGAAGGTTTTTAAAATCAGCTGTTAGAAAACCTCGAGCCTTTCTTTGTGTTAAAGAATTAGAAAAAAAAATGAAAATTTCACTAGTGAATTTTAGTCATTTTTTTTTTTTAAACTTGTTACAAAAAATCCATGCTTTTTAAAATTTTTTATTGACTGTTAAATTTCAGTTTTTCTTATAACCATTTGAAAAAAATTTTCATTTTATTTTTCTTTACTTTCAACCAAAAAAAAAGCTTCAGTTTCAAATTTGAAGTAATTTTTTTTCCTTTTTTTTTCTCAACAGTCCTTAAAATTAAATGGATGCAACCGAGCAGTGTCTAAAGCTTTGGCGAGATAAAATATGTAATTCGAAACGTAAGGAATTGTCACCTGGTGAACTATCCTCCCTCTTTCAGACTCCAGAACTTCAAAGTGCATTCTTTAAATTGATTGATCATGACAACAACGGAGCCATTTCTCTTGAAGAATGGACCGGATGTTTTACCAAATTACTTGGGTAAATTTTCACTAATTAAATTTAAAAAAAATTTTTTAAAAAAATTTTTTTTAGTGATACTGACCCTCAAGTAATGAATTGGTTTGTTGATAAATTTAATAATTTTTGTACTGAAAATGAAACTGTTTACGTAAAAGAAGAGGATTTCTCTGCCATAGTCACAGATGTTGAGGTAAAAAAAAATTGAAAACTTAAAAAAAAAAAGAAAATTTTTCTAATTAAAAATTTTAGTTTGGTTATAGATTTGCCTCTATAATATGTCCAAAATCAAGACGAGTTAATTGTTTACAATTAATTTCGTCATTAGAAATAATAGCCTCGTTGAGCACTGATGCTAAATGGCTATCATGGTTAAAATATCAATTTACCGATGCTATAAATAAGAGAAGCCGTGTTGACTCGAATGAATTACACGTTACTTATGACGATTTTATAGAGAATTTTGATTTCAAGGAGCCTTTTCTAGCTCAACGATTGTTTGGCTATTTGGACAAGGATGGCTCGGGTACATTGAGTTTACGTGAATTTATAAATGGTTTAGAAGTGGTTGTTAATGGTAGTCAAGAGGAAAAAATGGAATTTTTATTTAAGGTCTTCGACGTTGACAACGATGGTGTTATAGATTATGACGAAATGAGAATGATGTTAAAGTGTTGTCTAGAGGACACGCCTTCTTTAGACAAGAATGAAACTATAGATGACTTGGCAGCTGTTTTATTCAAAGACACCGATTCAGATGACTCTGGTACAATATCCATAGACGAACTGAAAAAAGCATTCAAGAGACACGAGAGTCTATTCAAGACTTTATCAATGAGCACTTCAATATGGATAAAACCAAAATTCATAAACAAAAAAAAACAAAAATGGCACGGAAAAATAAAAGAAAAAATTGTGAATAATCGAGCTCATGTTATTTTCTGGTCTTTGTATAGCGTTGTACATTTTCTATGTGCCCTAACAGCTTTAATAACATATAGAAAAGAGAATATATTTGTCATATTTGCTCGTATGTGTGGAAATAGTTTGAATTTTAATTGTGCTCTTATTTTAACACTAGTACTTAGAAAACATTTTTCTTGGTATAGATCAAAAGGCGCTGCTATGTTTTTGCCCATAGACGATTTCATCGAGATACATAAAATAATTGGTGTGGTTATTTTAGTCGAGAGTTTAATACATACGGTAGCCCATTTTATTAATCTCGATATTGTTTGTAAACAGAATAAAGAATGCTATTTGGATGGTCTATTTACTTGGAATGTAAATCTTGGCTTTCCTACTGGAATTATTGAGCTCATCCTTTTGTTTATAATTCTATTTTTTGCCAT
>NTPY01000303.1:222209-239304 GCA_002922825.1 Brachionus calyciflorus | reverse complement strand
TCTACATAATTGATTTTCTATATTTTTTTTTTTCTATGTTTTGATAGATCCCCCTACTTGGTGTATCGCCTTTACATTTCAAACATCTTTAGATCAAAATTTAATTAGGTTTTATATTATCCTTATTTATTTTGCCATATGTCCCTAAGAGAAATCATAGCAATTTTGTTGAAAAAACAAAACAAAGGGAAAGCTTCCCAAAAACACATATCTCAAAAATTTAGAAAAAATATCATTTCAAACGATTATACTAATTTCGAACTTGAAAATTTCATGATTTAAAGATGTATAGGCGATACACCAAGTAGTAATTTAAGGTATAAATAAGCAAAGCTCAGAAATAACATATATTGAAGATTCAATATTAAAAGAAAGACAAAATTCTAGGATTTTGAAACAAAAAAATAAGTTTTTAGTAACTCTAGGGAGTCATAAGTCAATATAGAATATATGAAAATTTTGAAAACATGATGAAATGTTACTTTAAATTTAATCGGAAATAAAGGATCAAAGAGCAATATATAGAGGAAATTAACTAAAAATTCATAAAAAATTAAATAATTTCTTAAAAAATTTACAAAAAAAATTTTATTTTTTTCAATTTTGTAATATATTAACACATCTTATTCGATATTTAAAAAAATACATAAATATTTTTTCAATTGTTCTCAAGTAAAAAAAATTTTTTTCAAAAAACTGGCTCGATAATTTTTTTCAAAATTTAATTCTCTACATTTTAATGCCAAATACTTAGTTCCAGAGTTACGTCTAGTAGGAGATCATTAAAATAGTTTGAATGGAACAGCTAAAAACCTATTTTTTGAGGCTTTTTTTGACCTGAATTAACCTTATGGCTGAAAATTTATTCCCTTATGTAACTTTAGACGCTGAATCAGGAAAAACAAAAAAAAAAGTAATATATAACTATAAAAACAGTCAAATGTTAAAACAATTGAAAATTAGGTCCTTTTGTTTGAACCTATGAACAATATGAAGATGATTTTTTTTTTTTTTTTATCAACTTTTCTGAGATAAAAAAACATGATAAAAAACATGGTGTAATTTGTTTTTGGAAAAAATAAATATTTAAAAAATACGAATTTATGGGGCATTGGCCTTTACATTTATTATGAAATAATTCCAAAGTTTTTAAAATAGACAATCTTTTTATGAGTGAATGAAACCTTCACATTTCTATTGAGGCTAGAATATCCAGATGCTATAATTTTCAATTAGAAAAAAAGACCTTCAATCCATTCTTTCACTAATCTGTTCAGTGAATGATTACAAATTGATTTGATCTAAACAATAATTCAATTTTCAAATTTTTTTTTCGAAATTATATTTTGATTTTTGGCAAATTATGATTAAACTACCAAAAATACTCCTTTGGTTTTTTTAACTTAAGAATTAAGCTTATATCATCTTATTCCTGATTTACTCGGCTATTTTGACTTTCCACTCGACCCAGTTTTCATTAATAATAATTCTGAAATAAGTTGACAGTCTTAAATATGCCGTATTACCTTGTTTATAAGCGCCCCCCCCCCTTAAACTTCTTTTTTTTAGAAAAAGGGAAAGCAGAAAAAATTTAATTTTTTTATAACTATATATCTTCTTAAGTATTATTTCACCCTTAAAAAGAGCTATTTTAGTGGCTTATAAGCAAGGTTTTACGGTATTTGATACATTTTTTAAAAGCATCGTAGAGAGATGCTAGACATTCAATATTTAAGAAGTGTTTAAGACGATGCCTACGAACAACTTTTTAAAAAATATACTGTATACGGTCAGACCTCGATTTTGTTAACCGCTATTTGTCAAGTCAATTTTGTTTTACCAAAGTTAATTTGTTTTGTAAATTTTCTTCGATTTTGTAGACTTTTTGTCGAGAGTTTACAAAATCGAGTTGTGACTGTATTCACTGCTCAAAAAGCTGAAAAAAAGATTTCTCTAAAGTTACGCGGAATTAAATTGGGATATAAATGAAATTTTCATTTAAGTTACCCATGTCAAAATCTCACATGAGATTTTCGTTACCATATTCTCATGAGATCTCAGTTCTCATTACAATATATTTACATGTAACTCTATTTGAGATCTCATGAGATTATGGTCACCTATAGAATCTCATGAGATCTCATTGAGATTCTTACAGCGGTACATTCTTTATAAATACCAGATGAATATCGAATAAAGAAAAAAAATTGAATTTCTTTTATAGTTTTTTATTAGTAATATGAATTCCATTAAAAATTTTTTTTATTTTTTATACGAAAAAAAAATCCAAATTTTTTTAAAGTTTTTGAGAAAAGAACAAATCCTGAAATAAAAAGAGAAAGAAAGAAATAAACACCTTAAATGACAATATTAAAATTAAAAAAAAAAAAAAACACTTAAATTACAACAAAATTATAATTTTATTTGAATTATGATTTCTTTTAATTGGGCTGTTTATTTTTGTTGATTTTATTGGTTGTTGTGTGTTTGGTATTTTCTTAGAAACCATGCAATTTAAGTTGTTCTTGTTTGACGATGCCAATTCGTGTCAAGAACTCGCATACATTATTACGTTGATCGCCTTGTAATTGTACGACCTCGCCGTATTCTGGATGCTCTACTACAGTACCATTGCAAGCGAATTCTTTTTTGAAAGCACGAACCAATTTTTTCTTGTCGAATTCTTCGCTAATTCCTTGTACAGTGGTCAATGTTTTGCGACCGTTTCTTTGTTGAATACGAATGTGGACTACGCCGCTGCCGAGGTTGATATCACTTTTTTTCTCTAAGTCTACACCTGCTGATGCATCACCAAATGGGTCAGTAGGTCTTAAATTTAGAATTTGAGAGTCTGAGCTTGTCATTAATAGAATGAATGGCAAAATAAAATCTTAACAAAAAAAAAAAAATTTTTTTTATAAGGTATAAAAAAATCGAGAAAAGAATAAAGTATTGTGTTTGGAAAAAAAATTCAAAATTTCTAATTGCAAATTTTAATATATTATTTTAATTTTGCTCTTTTTTTTTATTATTGCTCGCTTTTATTTTTTGCTCTTGTGGAAAATAAAAATAAGTTGATAATACAAGAATTAAATAGCTCTCTCTCTTTTTCTATAGACTTATTTATATAGAAAATTTTAGAGATTAGTTAGCTTCTTATTTTTAACATATACACCCCATTTATCGTAAGCCCTCTAAGCTCTGTATATTTTTTTAGTTGTTATAATTTCAAGTCTTTTTGCAATTATTGTATATATAGAGAAAAACAAATTTCGAAATTAGAATTTTCTATATATTTTTTTGTTTTTGTTGTTGAAATTATAGATTTTTTGCTCAAATTTTATTAATCACTTAATGAAAATGTGAATTTTCTTATTTTTTTTTTTGCACGATGCAGAAAAAATATGATTTTTAAATTATGATTAAATTGACAAATCTATAAGCAATTTAGTTCAGATTTTTAAAATGAGTATAATTAATTACATTTAATTCTAAAATTTTATTTTATGTTGGACTTTGCCGACTCATATTGTCGGATCGAAACTAGTTTTATTTTTTTGAGAAGACTTCTTCTTAAACTTCAAATGCAAGGCTATTTTACTGATAAATATTAATTTATATTCCGTGAAATCTCTTTATTTTTATACGGCTGTCCCTAAAATCTAACACTTGCCGGGATGGATTCTGTGGTGACTAAAAAAAATTATTTCTAAATTAACACGCACTAATTTTTAACAATTAAATAAATTTTTTTAATTTATTATTTCAAAATTCCGCTGTCCGTACTTCAGCCTTTAAAAAAAATTACTCCGGGTCCCGATTTTAGATAGGTAAAATTCCATATCCGGCTGTCCATGTCCGTTTCCGGATTTTAGGGATAACTTTATACACTAAATTTTTGTGATTACCTAAAAAAATTGTAAAATTAATTACATAAAAAATTTAGCTAAAGGCCAATGGATCATAAATATATTTTTTTTTCATGTTTTTTTTTCTTGGAAAAGTTGGAGAAATAAAATCAATTTTAATTATCCCGCAAAAATTATATTAAGTTAATAAATCCAGAAGACTTAAGTAGCTCTAAAGAGAATCCTATAAATTTATCATAATTCAACTGGCTAGTGTCCAAAAAGCTAGAGCTGTTTAACAGTCATAGCTTAGAATTATGTACAAAACAATATAAAAAAAAGAAGAGTCAAAAAGAAAAATAACATAAAAATTAATAAAAAAGAATTAACTATTTTACAAAAAATGTTTTGAATAAATATTAAAATCAAATTTAGGAAAAATTTTTAAGAAAATTGGTAAAAAAGGGCAAAGTAAAATTTTTGCTCATTTTTCAATTTTCATTTTTGCTCAAAAAATTTAAATACGCAATTACTTGCACGCTGAAATTTTAAAGAGCCAATCCTTTTTATTAAAAGCTTTCAAATAATATTTTTTAATGTGTTTAAAAAAGGATTGGCTCTTTAAAATTTCAGCGTGCAAGTAATTGCGTATTTAAATTTTTTGAGCAAAAATGAAAATTGAAAAATGAGCAAAAATTTTACTTTGCCTAAAAAAGCATCATTATTTTCAAAAATAAAGTTTTTTACTGTTTTAAATAAATTTGGATCGTTTGGATAATTTAGTTCAAATTTTCTTAGTAATTTACCAAAAAAATATTCAAAAGTTAGAGTAACATGATTATTTATAATTTAAGATTCTTGTTTCATTGTGAGTTTTACCATTTCTAAGATCGAAATTGATTTTTGGGACAGTTTTTTGTTCATACATAAAGTCACATTTTAAATATTTTGAAAACTAGCACTTGGGAGACTATAGCCCCAGTTCTCTGACATACGGATACGGGGAATACGTTAATTCGAGAGCAGCGCAGTATTAGTTTCTTTGGAAATTTATTTATTTTTTTAATTTTAAACTTAATTATTAGCCCATTATTTGTTTTTAATTTATTTATTTTTACTTTTTAGATAAAAAACCTAATTTTAATATTTCGAATATCAAAGATTTAACTTAATTTGATAAAAAGAAAAAAATATTTGAATTTGAGTCTTTGTCTTAAAAAATAATTTCGGGTCAAAATCTTGTCTTGCTCTAAATATATTTGCTGCAGAAGACTTAAAAAAAAAGATATCATCAAATTAGAACCTTGAATTTACAGTACAAATTAAAACTAAATTGTACGTTTTTTTTCCTTTCCTCTTCCTCAACTCTTCCTCTTCTTTTCTTTTCCTTTCTCAGAAAAGGAAAGGTTTCAAAAAAATACGTTATAAAATATTAGTTTTTATTGAATGTTTTCTTCAGAGCAAGAGGAAAGGAAGAGTTGAGGAAGAGTCGAGGAACAAAATGCGTTCAAGTTAGTTTTAATTTGTACTGTAGAAAAATATTTTAAGTTCAAAAATTTTAATTTGTTTAAATAAATTTCAATGAAAAGCAATTTTTTATTTCTTTTCTTAACAAACGCCAAAAGACAAAACATTTTTTGATTTTATTGCAAAAAAGGAAAAAAATCACGTTTTAACGGGAAGAAAACGCTTTTTTTTATTGCCCAGTAAAGGAATTTTGTGACCAGTTTTGTTTTTAATCCGGTTCACAGATTTGGTGACGAGCGTTTTTGTGCTTAAAAAACTGTCGCTTGGTTATATTTTTTTTGCAACGCTTTTAAGTAAATATCGAGCCAAGCGTCAAAAATTCAAGACAAAATATCAAAATAAAATTTCTAAAAACCTTAATTTGAAAAAAAATCACGTGATTATGGTTTAAAAAAAATATAATTTTTACTTTGACTTGATAAATAATTTATGAAATAAAAAAAAACTCAAAAAATTTTTGAAAATTAAAAAACAAGAAAGATGGCTTCATGTATTGCACTAGTGGCTAAAGAAGTAAATTAATATTCTTTTTTTTTTTAATTTTTCAACATTTAAAAAAAATGTCCCAGAGTACAATACCAAGAAGTGTATTTAATCAAAACATCATAGAAATATACGAAAAGTCAATTAAACTAGGAGATACCTGGCAATTAATAAAAGTCAATGAAGACGTTTATTACTTGGAAAAAAAAGACCAAAAATTTATTAATAATGAAATTTTAACCTTAATCTTTCATATAATCTATTCAGAAAGTTACAACGTACCTGTTTTATATTTAAACATGTTTAAATCAAACGGTAGTATCGCTAAATATAACGATATTTATTCTTTTTTTAATCTAAATAACTTGAAAAATGAAGAAAGAGATTCAGATTTGATATTGACTCAACAAGAGCATCCGATTCTATTCAAACCATTTTATTATATGCATCCATGTAAGACTTCTCAGTGGATGAGTGCGACCAAAATTGGCGAAAATGATAATTTTAATTTCACATTAAAATGGTTAAGTTTTGTTTTTTCAGCACTAAGAATTCCACTTGACATTAAATACGCTTTATAATAAATAAAAATATTTATAAAAAATAAAATTTAATTTTTTTTATTGTTCAAGAATTATCCACTTTATATAAAGACTGTAATATCCCCAAGTCAATCAGTTTTAAGCGAACAAAATTTAAAATATTGGTACTTAATTCACACATGTTTGGATGTAATCGATGAAAAATTACGCAAAGTAGATAATAAAGATTTGTATTTAGGTCTACTTTATTTGATAGAAGACTATAGAATGTAAGTTTTATTTTATTTTTTCTTAAGTTTTTAAGGTTCTCCAAATCATAAACATTTGTGGAAAATTCAGAGCCATCTTAGTTAAATATTTATATAGAAAGTTTTCAGGGTCGTCTTTCATATCAAATTTTTAGATACTAAAGTTTATGATTTGGTGAACCTTACAAGTTTAAAAAAGGATCTATTTTTTTTTTCTCTAAAGTTATGGTTATGTAACAAATACCAAAATTAAAATTTTTATAGTCATCGAATCAAGTAATCAACAATTTCATGATACAGAAATTAAAATTGTAAATTTTTGAAATCATCTTACGTAATGAAATTTTATTTTATTCTAATTTTTTTTGTTTTGTTATGTTTTTTTTAAGATGTTTAAAAAATTACATGCAGGTTATATTAGTACAATAAACAATCCTTTTTGTGATATTGGTAAAACAATTGTTTCAAAGTAAGAGTAATTTATTTTTATCAAAAAGAATTTCATAAATTTAGAATTAAGCCTGTTTTTTAATTTTGATTGTCTAATTTTTAAATTCATTACTGCCGTTCATTTTTTCAAAGAAGAAATCAAATTGTTACAGATATCTTTCGACCTCTGTCTCATCTTTTAAATTATCTAAAAATTTCAGTAGTTTTAGGTCTTTTTACTTTTTTTCAGACCATTTTTTGTCTTTTTTTGGAATTTTTAGGTAATCTTAGCTTAATAAGATGTAATGATAGGTAAATTGTCTTATTTTTTGTCAAGTTTGGTCTCTTATAAGCGATTTTTAGTCGCTTATAAGAAGAATTTAATTGTAATTTAAATTAACGTAGACCGTCAACTTTAAACCGTAACCGGAATCCGAGCTAATTAGCCTTAACTTTCAATATTAAATGTTTGAGCTATGGTTAAGATTACGACCAAAAGTTACGGTTGGTATAAGGTTCATTTATTTTTATAATAATGATACACTAATTTATTTGCTAATTAGAATAATTTTTAATTAATTGCTATTATTCTATTAATCTTGAATTATTTATTTTTTTATAATAGAAAATTTGAAGAATTAGTTAAAACAATGCTTCAAAAAGTAACCAATCCAATTATGAATTCATCTCAGACAGCAATTCTTACGTCAAACAATTCTCAACAGAGTTTAACTTCAACAAATAGTGGTCAAGGAACTGGAGAATATACAATTTAAATAATTTTTCAACTTTTTTTTTGATTCAAAACTTTATTTATTTTTTTTAATTTTTTTTTTAAATAAAAAAAGAGTAAAAACAATGCTTCTCAAAAGTTTAAGACATAATTTTTTTTGCAATAAGTCTCAGGCAAAAATTTGTGGGATAATTGTTTTGTTAAGCTCCAAAAATTATTACAGTACAATCAGAAACAAAGTTTACCATTTTAAAAACATGTTTTTGAATTAAAATTGTAATAATTATATAATAGTAGTAATAGTATAGTTATTTCAGTAATTTTTTGTATTTAAATTTCAGGACCAGCAAGATTGTCATCACTTATTTTGGCGGTTCAGTGGTAGCCAGCGTACACAAACACTAATTTTAATGACTTTCAGGTTTGATCTGAATCAATATAAAAGTTCACAATTTTCAAAATATTGTTTATATTTCCTAATTTTTCGGCCTTTTAGTGCGACGTTAAAAAACAAATATTTACGGTAAAAAAAAAACTCCGATGTCCTAATAAAAATTATTTTTAAAATAATTTTTAGCGCATCTTATTTTTTGCTGCTGCATTATCTAGCAAGAGAATATGGTTATAAATTATTAGCTAGCCTGGTGAAATTTTTTCACCATTAAACTTTAAGAGGGTTCAGATAATTAAATTTTTAACATAAGCCAAACGAGGTTTCTCATGTTTATGCAATGTTATCAATTTTATGTCTTAGCCGAAGCGTACCGTAGAATTAAAGAAAAAAGTTCTGGAATACAGCTAAAATACATTATGATAATTTTTATGAATTCAAATTTTACGAAAAAAAATTAAATTTAGGTAATGATTAATTTTTTTTATTAAGGTTACATTTTAAAATTTGTTAAAAAAAATTTTACACAATATTCAATTTAGATTAAGATTCATTTTTTTTTATTAAAGTTACCTTTTAAAATTTATAAAAATTTTTTTTTCAGCGATGAAAAAATTTAGAAATCTTATTTTTAATTAAAAAAATTTACTCATAAAAGAATTTGACTTTTTTTCAGAAAAAATTTATGAAGATCTAAATTTTTCTATGGAATATTTTTTATGAAAACCATATTTATTATAGAGTACAGCACTTCTATAGAATTTAACGTCGATAGAAGTACTGTACTCCATAGAAGAAGTATTGTAGTAGAAAATGTATTTTTCAAAAAATCGGACCAAAAATTTCTCAAATTTGTAAGGTTTTATTTCTAAAAACTAATTTTAGACCCGACACTTAAACCGAAAATTAAGAATTTTTTAAATAAAAAAATGATTTTCTAAAAGCAGAACAATTACAGAATTTATATTTCTGTATGATAAAAATTATGTATAATAAAGTTAAAGTTTGAAAATTGATTTTTGAAATTAGCAATAAAAGTAATTAAATTTTGAACTCTTAGTTAAATATTTTCCATAATGACTTTTTATTCTCTCGAAGAGTTCTGAAATTTAAAATATTGATTTTCAAGACCGTTTCTCTTGACCATAAAAATGCATAACAATAAATTTCTCTAGAAAATAAGCTCAATGAGTTAAAATTAATTTATAAATTTCAAAATTAATCATTTTTATTTTTATATTATTTTGTTTCTCAACTTAAAGTTTTAATACTACAAAAATGGTAAATTAAAGTAAAATGCATTTAATAATAACAAATAGTTTAAAGGAACTTTCAGTTCCTTTAAACTATTTGTTCCGATTTGTGCAGAAATTCGATCGTACAACAAAAATTTTCTATTATAAATATTTGCATATTTATATTTTGTCAATAGTAATTTAGACGTGCAAATTATGGTGCAAAAAAAATAAAAGTTGATATTTAATTCTAACAAAACTAAAATAAATATTTCTTTTAAAAACGAAAATATAGATTTACAAAAAAATTTCTTATTTTAACAGAAAGTTAATTTAATACTTCAAATAAAATTAATTTTTAATTTTAACGTATTCAAATATCTCATACACGTACCTCCTCTAAAATTACCGTATCCTCAAATAAAGCTCACTAAAGAGCTTTTATTTCAGTTTTTTCAATTCAAAAAAATGTCTAGATTGAAAGATTTATTGTTTTATTTCAAATTTTTAATTCCTATAACTTTATAAAAAAACAAAATTATCAACTAGATTAATTTTTTCAAATAAAAAATATTTGTTCTCTTATTTGAATCATATTTTAGGACCAAGAAAATTTCAATTACCGTATTCCCTTGTTTTTCAATGCAGCACTTTATCCCGAAAACTTGGTATTTATCCAATTTTCTGATTGGTTGAAAAAAAAAATTGACCAATCAGAAAATTGGATAAATACCAAGCTTTCGGGATATAGTGCTGCATTGAAAAACAAGGGAATACGGTATAAGGTATTTATTTATTTATCAAAGTAAAACGAAAACTAAATAATTAAGGCTTTTGCCTGTCCATCAAAATTTAAAAAATTTTTATGGTTAGTTTTCTAACCCATGTTTGAACCAACTATTAGAATTGGCTCAAATCTTATTTATTTATTTATTAAAGTAAAACGAAAACTAAATAAAAGAAAAAGACCTGGACTTGATCTTGTATTTGAGCATTTCTTTCAGAGTCAAAAGGATCAAAAAAAAATTAAACGGTATTTTTAGTTTTTTTGTAATATTCAAATTTTTTTTTATCAATTTTTTTTCTTTTTTTTGAAAATTTGCTATTTATTATCGTATTTTCTTTTAAAGAAACCCGACATTTAAATTCGAGCTTTTTCATACGCATTAAACGCGTAGATTTTTTAAAAAATTAATCAAATAAGTAAAAAAATCAAATAAAAAAACCAAAAAAATGGCGTATACTAAAATTATAAAATTATGAATTTCGTAACGTTATTTACGGTAATTGAATAAGAAAATTCGTTAAAAAACAAGGTAAAGTTATTTAACACTAAAACTCTTTGATCCTTGAAAATACAACCAAAAATTTCTAAGAAAATTTGGAAAAAATCAAACTGGGTTTATGCTCATAATTTGAGAAAAAAATTATAAACACAATTTTAGTTTTTACCACCGGGTTGAGCTGCATTTTATTTGAAAAAGATATGGGGTTATACCCTTAGATTAATAGGGGTGGGGATCATTGAAGAATAGTAGAGCCCCGTGGCTAAAAGCAATGTTTTACGGTATATCGAACTCCCATTGTTTTCTGATTACACATTAGGAAAGTATAAGTAGAGTAAAAGAAAAAAAATATTGTCAGATTGAACGAATAGCAATGAGGTAAATGAAATGAATTTGACAGCCAATTAATTTTCATTACCAATTATATTAAATTATCACTCAATAAAATGAATTTTTTAAAATCACTTTTTATTGAAAAAAATAGATTAATGAATACTTGATATTATAAGAAAATGGAAGAATTTTTTTAAAATCACTTCCATTTTCTTATAATATCAAGTATTCATTAATCTATTTTTTTGTTTGAAAATCTAGAATTTAGTTTGGAATAATTTTTTAAAATTATTTCATTTCATTATTGTTAGTTTGTTTCATTTTAATGAAAAAGTAAGAAATATGAAAATAATTAATTCTAGCTTTTCGTTGAAAAAAAAAAGTCGGGTCATTTTTGACCTATTTTAGTCTTTAATGTAATTTTTTATATATTTCAAAGTTTTTATATTTTATAAATGTTAAAATTTCTGGTACTATTTCTATCAATTCGCCGAGTGATCTTATTTTGCAAGCTCTCTGTCTAGAAGTTTCCAATACAATTTAAATCTAGACTAGACTGTTGGCTGGCCACTTTAGGCATTCTATTTTTTTTTATCGGTGAACAATTCGGTTCCTATTTCGGCCTTAAGGCAAGTTGCATTGTCTTGCTGAAATATGAACGGCTAGTCTTGGTGTAGCTTTTCCATCGATCCAATCAAGTTTTCATTCAAAATTTGTATGAATATGGTTGCATTTATTCTCCCATCAAGATACAATGAATACCAAAAAAAAGTTTCAAAATTTATTCCATTATGCATGAATCTAGACGAACTTGAATTTCACTGGCCATGATTTTACCATTTTACAAAATGCTTTTCTAGCTTTAACATGATTTAACGAAAGTCGAGATTTCCTGACAGCTCTAGTTTATTTGCTTCTGACTAAAGATGAAGATGCAGTCTTATCGTTAGACAATTTCTATTTATTTGCTATTGAAGTGTTGGTTGTAGGGCTGCACACTTTACTTTACTTTCATTTACTTTACCAAGTAAAGTAAACAATCTTCTTAACTAATTTTCTTTTTTAAATTAAATTAAATTTTTTAAAGTAAAGTTGAATAAAACAAAATAGCTTGAAGTAGGACAAGTATAAGTAGTTTTAACTCAACAAAAAATACTTTTGAATACCAAAGATACTTGAAAAACTAAATATTTCCAGTTATTTTCCCAATTTACTTTAAAAAAGTAAATTTTTATTTTAATTTTTACTAGTAAAAGTAAAGTTTTCATTTACTTAATTTACTTTTAAATATAAAAAAGTAAATTTTCGATTTTCTTTTTACTTGTAAAAGTAAATTTTTACTTTACTAAATTTTCTTTAAAAAAAAAATTTGGTAAAGTTGAATTTACTATTTACTAGTAAAGTAAAGTAAATGTGCACCCCTATTTGGTTTATTCAAAAGCTGATACGAGCAGTTTTAAAATAAAAAAAAATATTCCGAAAAGTTTATTCATTCGAAAACGAAAATTTTTAAAATTTTAAATTAAGAAAATTTTAATACAGTCAACTCTCGTTAATCCGAACTCCGATAAATCGAACTTTTTGAACAAAAATGGAAAATTTCTACAACCTAATTCTAATTTTTCATGCAAATAAAGTTCTTAAAATCGAACAAAATTAAATCAAACCATTATTTTTTACTCCCAAAAAGTTCGGATTAACGAGAGTTGACTGTAGTCTAATTTGTTCACAATGCTGTTTATTCCAAAAAATTCGAATATCGATCTCGCGTTTTTTTTTAGTGTTTGCCAATAAAAAAGTTTATTATCAAAAAATAAAAATTTGAAATTAACTTTTATTGCTTATTCGTTTCAAAAATGAATACTAATTATTTTATCTAAAATTAAAAACGCTCAATTTAATGTTGCGCTTTTTATAAAAAAAATTAAAAAGCTTATAGAAAAGTGCTCTATTTTTATTTTCCAATCTTTGAAATATTTATTTAAATTTTGATAGCAAAACAAAATATTGATTTTAATACTTATAAAAAATAATTATTAGTCGTCAAGTCAAATCCGATAAATTTTATTTTCCCATTTTTTTAAAATTTCTTTTTAATAACGTGATTAGATAAATTTTTTTACAAAAGATAAAATATTGTCTAAGGAAAATTTTTTCTAATGAAAAAAAATAAGGTTACAAAATAAAACTCAATAATGAATTTGAATCGTCGTTTACAAAAAGTTAAACACATTTTTTTCATAAACCGGAAATTTTCTCGTTTACTTTTTGTCATAACTCTTTTTATTGTTTTTTTTTATAACTTAAATTTCTTTTCTACTTACCAAAATGAGCATACAATGTTTTATAAGAATAAAAAAAGAGAACACAGACATGTTCCTAAAAGAGAACAATTTATCTCAGACAATTGCCTATCAGCTTTTGATTTAAATAATTCATCAATAAATAAAAAACCTTGGAAAGAGCATTCAACTTGTTCGGATGATTGGGTAAAAATAAATGAAGATGGAACTTTGTTTTTTAAAAATGAATTTAATATAGATTCGTGTTCTTATGCTACTGTAGAATGGGGTTCAAATGATTTTAATTTTAAAATTTCGAAATTCAATCAAATCTCAAACAATTCTAAACTTGATACAAGTAAAGATTTTTTTCATTTGATTTGTAAATCTAAAGAAAAAGAATTCTACACTGCATTTTCGAGAATTTTTAAAAAAGAACCTTCATCTTTAAATACCAAAGATAAAATTAATGTTTTTATGTTTGGTTTGGACTCTGTATCGAGGGAAGATTGGCTTGAAAATTTACCTAAATCCAGTGATTTCTTAGTAAATAAAATAAAAGCAAAAATTTTGCATCGATATAATATTGTTGGTGACGGTACACCGGCTGCTTTGATTCCAATTTTGACATCAAAGCACGAACATGAACTTCCAAATACAATTAAAAATAGTGCTAATTTCAAATTTGTTGATGAGGCCTATCCTTTTATTTGGAATAATTTTAAAAATGATTTAAACTATACGACTTTGTTTGGTGAAGATTGGCCTCATGTTGGTACTTTTCAATATAGACTTGCAGGTATGCGAAAGCAGCCTACCGATCATTACACAAGGTAAATATTTTCTTTTTTTATTGTCTAGGAAATATGCTTTATGTTTTTCTTTCAAAAAAAATGGCTCGTAAATATTTAATCAAGGGTTTAATCAAATATAATTACCTTCGTTGCGAAAAGATAACACAAAACGGAAAAACGAAAAGAATTTTTTTTATAGTAGACAAAAACGAAAAACTATTTGATGACTAAAAAGGCATAAATCATTTTCTTTAATAAATTCATGTGTTTTTAAACACTCTACAAATGAAAAAAAATGACACAATGAGCAGATAAAGTCGGTTTTGAGGTTAACATTGTCACACAAACTACAAGATTGATCTTTTTGTATTGAAATCGATAAATGGGGATTATGTCTGATTAAGTTAAAATCTTAATCAGGAATTTCACTCCTCCTTTAGAGGAAAATCAATAATAAATAAATAATTTTAAGTATTATTGAAAAATTTTTGCGAAAGAAAATGTAAAAAAAAAAGGATTGGTTCCTTCAATCCTTTTTTAAATAAGACGAAGTTGTTTTAAAAAGATAACTCGTTTAGAATCTTTTTGAAAGCCATAAACTTTTTTGCTCATGAGGTATTTTTTTATTTTAGCAACCTAACTTATAACTTTTATAAAAATATAAAAACCAAGGTTCGATTTTTTTTCATATTTTTTCAAAATCATCCATTCTAGAATAAAAAATTAATTTGGCACCGTTAATTGAAATTTTATTAAATTGAAATATAAAAACAATAATCAAAGTCTGTTGTAAAGTCAATTTTAAAAAGTTTGTCTATCTTTTATTTCACTCCACCCATTCTCGTATACTCATCTTTTATTATTGCCAAAAATTTTTCTCATTAAATTCAATAGAAAAAGTATTTTATAAATATTATTATACAGTATATTTGTAGTTAATTAATAAAATTTATTAGATTTTTTGTCAACTAAGGTTCATGATGATTTGGGGCACCTTACAATCAAAAAAAAAGTCGCTCCTAGGATTTTTTAAAGATTTGGATTTTTTTAAATAATAATCTCGGTTTTAAATTATGCTATAAAAAATTGCTAATAAAATAGCCTCGCTAAATAAATCATCGAGCTATTTCAGAGCTGGTTTCTCGGTATCTAAAAACAGGTTCTATTTGCAGATGATTTCTAAAAAGTAACTGTGAGAAGATTCTTAGATATTTAAAAGCCTTTTAATTTAGACCATTTCATATATCGATTCAATCAATTCCAAATAAAAAGCATTGTATGGCTGGTCGACGAAATATAAGAGTTAACTTGGAATATGGCGAGAATTTCATGTCAGCTTATAAAGAACATGGATTCTTTGGATTTTTATTTTTAAATGAATATTCGCATGATTCAACAAATATTTTAGGAATGGTCGATGAAGATTTACTTAAATTTCTTGAATTCTTTTACAATGATAAAGACTTAATGGAAAATACAATTCTTATATTGATGTCTGATCATGGTCCTAGATTCAATGAAAATCGTAAGAGTGTCAAAGGTCTTTTAAAAGAGAGAAATCCTTTTTTCTCCATGTACATTCCTGAATTATTCAAAAAAAAATATCCTGAATCTTACGCTAATTTCGACGATAATACAAATAAATTATTGGTCCCTATGGATATTCATCGAACTTTAATCGATTTAATATCACTTGAAAAAAATAATAAATTAAGTGAAATTAACGATGGAAGATCATTGAGTTTATTTAATAAAATTCAAAATGATAGAACATGTAGCCAAGCTGGTATTGATCAACATTGGTGTGCATGTTTGAAAAGAACAGAATTGGTAATAGACAAATATTTAGAAAAAATGGCTATGGAATTCATAAATTATATAAATGAAGTTGTTTTAAAGGATCATTTAGACAAGTGTGTTAAACTCGGTTTGGATAAAATAAATCGAGTTGATCAATTAGAAACTTACATTAGCACTGATAAAAGAAAAAAAGCTAAGGAAAAATTTTCTTTTTTCGGTAGATTGCTTGAGGAACCAAAAATAGAAAAGGATTTCAACAAATTTTTCTTTCAAATAACAACAAGTAATAATAATGGTGGTGTGTATGAGTTTACCATAACAGATGAGTTTGATTTTGTAAATGGAAAAAGTAATTATCTTATTGATAAAAGTAGTATTAGTCGTGTAAATAAATATGGTAATTCTTCGTATTGTATTTTTAATGATTATCCCGACTTGAGGAAATTTTGTTTTTGTAAAAATAAATAAATTTTTTTAAAAAAATTTTACTTTTTTAATATTCACTGCATTAATGTTAAATTTGAATTTAATTTATAACTTTTGATAGGAACATTGTAGACTTCTGAAAATTTACTCTCTTCAAAATGACACATTTAACTTTTTGTTATTAAGATCGAAAAAAATTTTACAGGGAAATATGTCAGAACTTAGTATATTCACAACACTAACTTAAACGGTTTCATTGAATCTCATTTTTATTATTTATTCGAAAATTAGTAATAAATTTTTTAAGAAAGAAAATATACAAAATTATTCAGGTCCTTTAATTGTTTTCATATTCTAAACTTAAAAAAAATAAATAATTTATTTTTTCTTTTTCAGAACCAAATTGGCCACCAATTTTTATTAATATATCATTAGAAAAGCATAATGATTTTTTTAATTTTAACTTTTTTGAACGAGGACAAATTTCTTGAATAGTCAGATGTATATAAGAGGCTACCTAAAACATATAAAACATTTTTGAAATTAACTTAATATTTTTTTTTCCACAACTCATACTCAGTCATCAATGTGCCAAATTTAATTTGTCTTCGATATTCCTATCATCATTTTAGGTTAAAATTTGTTCAGGGCATTATGGTTCACCCGTTATCAAAAAAATAATTATAAAAATTTAGCTGAACTAATCTTTTTCGTACGAAAGATTGATGCTTAATTGAA
>NTPY01000303.1:203164-213725 GCA_002922825.1 Brachionus calyciflorus | reverse complement strand
CAAATTTCAAAAAATTTGAAACTAAGAATTTTCTTAACGTAGGTAAGTTGTCTTTAATATCGGAAAAATAAAAACTTTTAAAGTGTGTTTCAAAGTTTTAACAAATGTATTGAAACGTCTTTTGAGTCTGCTGATTAGCTAGACATCTTATTAAAATCAATTACAACAATTCTCTAAATTTTTTGAATATTCTTCCAAAATGGATCATTCATCCAAATTAGGGAATAAATTGGCAAAGTAAAATTTTTGCTCATTTTTCAATTTTCATTTTTGCTCAAAAAATTTAAATACGCAATTACTTGCACGCTGAAATTTTAAAGAACCAATCCTTTTTATTAAAAGCTTTCAAATAACATTTTTTAATGTGTTTAAAAAAGGTTTGGTCTTTTGAAAATTCAGCGTGCAAGTAATTGCGTATTTAAATTTTTTGAGCAAAAATGAAAATTGAAAAATGAGCAAAAATTTTACTTTGCCGAATAAATTTTGGTTCTCTTTCCTAAAATTAATCGACCTTTAAATCAGAATTTCTAATTATAAGATTTAAAAGGGCGGACAACTTATAAAGTTAATTTTTGAATGGTTAAAGACGCCTTAATTTTTGTTTTCATAGTTATGTGGAAAAATACTTATAAGTACTTGTTTTTTAGTACTTGTAAACAAGTCTGCTTTTATATTTTATAAATGTTAAAATTTTTAAATATTTTTTTAAGATAGAAATTCTTTATAAGGCTATTAAGTCCAAAGCTAATTCTCGTGATTTTATACAATCAACCCCCTTTAATCCGGACAACAAAATTTTATCAAAATTATGTTTGAAAATTCAGATTACCAAGTAGTTTTTGAATTGAAAAGTGTGGATTATTTTCGAAAAAAACTATTCGGGTAATCGAGAATTCCAGAATATCATAATTCGGATTAACAAGAGGATTGTTTCGAAAAATATAAATAAAGAGGATTGTATATTCTAAAATATTAGAATATCGATAATTAAATTTTAACTCACTGACTTAAATCCTTAAAAACTCAATCTTGCTTTTATTTTTAGTGTTTGTTAATAAAAAAGTTTGTTATCAGAGACTAAAATTTTAAATTAATTTATTATTGCTTATTACACGGGTGATTGCTTCATAGTAACCCGCGGGTAGAGACTTAAGATGTAACATAAAGTCACACTTTGTCCTAGCTTTATCTTAATGAGCATATTAGATTATGTTTATCTAAATTAGGATACGATATCCTTTCTTTTTGGGAAACCTGTGGCAACTTGGGAAATCGAAAAATGACCTGACAACGTGTGTCAAATATGGAAAATGTTGAGGACAAAGCGTGACATTATAAAATTAAAAATGTGACTTTCTGTGACTAATCGTGACTAAACGTGACAACAAAAAATTTGTTGGAAAAAATCTAAATTTACATTGTTTCCTTAAGATATTTTTATTAAACAGAACAATTAAAAATTTTATTTTACAATAAAAATAGTGAGTTCTGATATGAAATTTGACATAAAATTTTTTCAGATCGGTCCTTGTTTTTTTATTTTAAACTTTATATAATTATGAAATCTTTAATTTTTTAGACTTTTTTTGTTGTTGTCACGTTTAGTCACGATTAGCCACATAAATTCACATTTTAAATTTTATAATGTCACGCTTTGTCCTCAACATTTCCCATATTTGTTCATTTTAATTAGTATAATGTTTAAAGTGAAAACTTTAAGCATCTTTCATTGTGTGTCGAGATAGTACACTTGGCTGATGAGCTGCAAAAACAGCGAAACCTCGAGGTCCCAAGTTCTAGCCCCGCTGGGAGTAAAAAATTTTTCGAAATTTCCCTCAGATGTGAGGCAAAATAGACTTAGGATGACCGTAGAAAAAAAAATTATCAGCTAAGTATTTCATAATGAGAAAGGAAGTCTTCAAGACTCGTTTAAGAGAAAGTTCAAAAATTATAAAAATTCATTTTAATGAAGATAATAAAATTCCTAATGAATTTAAATCGTCATTTTTAAAAATGAAACACAATTTTTTCATCAATCGAAATCTAATCAACTTTTAATTATTGTCAAATAATTAGATTTTATTAGATAAAAACAAAAATTTTGTAAATGATTCGAATTAAAGCCATAAATCACAAAAAATTATTCAAAAATACCATTTTAAGTTGTTTATTGTTAAATAAATGAAAACAGAGTGTTCTTTTTTCTTTCCGGTCTAAAAGTTTGGCTTAAGATCGAAAAATCAGAAAAATGGTATTTTTGAATAATTTCGCAATAAAATAAAGAGGATAAGGGTTAAAAATAATTTTTCTAAAATATTTTCCCAAAATTTTATATTTTTTGATACTTTTATTACTAATTTTATTATTTTCGAATGATGAAATTCGGTCAAAGGCAAATTTTAAAAATTGTGTTTATTTTTATTTAAATTTTTTGAAAATTTAAAAAAACCTAAATCTAAAAAATCGGCTATCTAACTTTGTTCAGTTTTGAATGAGGAATCAATTAAAAAAGAATCTTTTCAATCGAAAAAGAATTGAACCTTGAATAAAAAATTTTTGAATAAAATTTTTATTATTTTTATTTTTTGGAAAAAAAGCTCAAAAAAATTTTTTTTAATTTTTGTAAAGAAATTTTCTGCTTATTTAGAGGACGGAGAACACGAATTTGAAATGCCTTTTTCATTTTGAGGTTTACTTTTTCAAATAAGAATTAAATAAGATTTTAAAATACCGACAGAGATGGGGTCAGTACAGGGGTAACCAGTACCAGTACAGTACCAGTATTTCAATGTTCAGTACTAAAATCAATCAGCAGTACTTTGAAAAAAAATTTTTTTTTATTCTTTGAAACCAGGGTTTGGCTTTCAATGCAAGTCGAATTTAAAAATTAGGCATAATAAATTTCTTGAATTCTTTTATAATGATAAAGACCTAATGGAAAACACAATTCTTATATTGATGTCTGATCATGGCCCTCGATTCAATGTAAATCGTAAAAGTGTCAAAGGTATTTTAAAAGAGAGAAATCCTTTTTTCTCTATGTACATTCCTGAATTATTCAAAAAAAAGTATACTGAGGCTTATGCTAATTTCTACGATAACACAAATAAATTATTGACCCCAATGGACATTCACCGAACTTTAATTGATTTAATCTCACTTGAAAAAATAATAAATTAAGTGAAATAAACGATGGTAGATCATTAAGTTTATTTAATAAAATTCAAAATGATAGAAGATGTGACCAAGCTGGTATTGATCAGCATTGGTGTGCATGTTTGAAAAGAACAGAATTAGTAGTAGATAAATATTTAGAGAAAATGGCTATAGAATTTATAAACTATATAAATGAAGTTATTTTAAAGGATCATTTAGATAAGTGTGGTAAACTAGGTTTGGATGAAATAACTCGTGTTTATAAATTAGAAACTTATATAAGCAATGATAAAAGAAATATAACTAAAAAAAATGCTTCATTAATAAAAAGATTTCTTCAAGAACAAAAAATAGAAAAGGATTTTAGAAATTTTTTTTTCCAAATAACAACAAGTAATAATAATGGTGGTATATATGAATTTAGCATAACAGATGAGTTTGATTTTGTAAAAAGAAAAAGTAATTATCTTATTAATAAAAATAGTATTAGCCGTGTAAATAAATATGGTAATTCTTCGCATTGTATTTTTAATGATTATCCGGACTTGAGGAAATTTTGTTTTTGTAAAAATAAATAAATTATTTTTAAAAAATTTATTGTTTTAATATTAACTGGATTAATGTTAAATTGGAATTTCATTTATAACTTTTGATTGGAACATTGTGGACTTCGAAAATTTACCGAGAAAAAAATAAATTTTAGCCTCTTCAAAATGACATATTTAACTTTTTGTCATTAAGATCGAAAAAAATTTTACTGGGAAAAATGTCAAATCTTAGTATATTCACAACATAAACTTAAACGGTCATTTGAATCTCATTATTCGAAAATTAGTAATATATTTTTTAAGATAGAAAATATACAAAATTATTCTGGTCCTTTAATTGTTTATTTCATTTTCTAAACTTACAAAAAATAGGTGTTTTTTTGAGAACCAAATTGACCACTAGAATTTATTCTTTTCTCAGTAAATTTTTAGAAGTCTCCAATGTTTCAATCAAAAGTTATAAATTAAATTCCAATTTTTATCCATTTAAAAAAAAATTCAGAAACCGGTCATTTTTTAAAATTTTTTTCATAAGCTTTTGAACCGCTAGTGCTATAATTTTTATTAATATATGATTAGAAAGGTATAATGATCTTTTTAATTTTAACTTTTTTGAACGAGGGCAGATTACTTGAATAGTCTGATGTTTACAAGAGACTCCCTAAACCATATAAAACATTCTAGAAATTAACTTAATATTTTTTTTTTCGACAACTCATGTCATAAATCTGCAAAATTTCATTTGTCTTCGAAAATACTATCATAATTTTTTTCATTATGGTTCACCCGTTATCAAACAAAAATTATAAAAAATTTTGCTGAATTTTTCTTTTTCGTACGAAATTCAAAAATCTAATAAATGATGTCACATAAAGTATTGGGGACATGGGTCTCTAATCAAGTCAATTTTAACATCGTAAAATTATGAAGTAAAGTTAATACATTGCGATGGAAAATTACCAATATAAATTACTCTTTAATAGTTAAAAAATGTAATTTTTCATAATTAGTTGTTCATTAATGTAATGATAAAATCTCAAGTGATCATATGCTCTAAAAGATCAAAATTTATTTTTTTATAAATTTTTAAAATACTGCTTAGCAAATTGTGATTTGTAAATAAATTGTATAAACCATAAACAAATTTAGAATCAAAATTTATTGTTGTATAAACTTTTAAAACAAAAGACAAACATCAAAGAAATTTGCTAAGAAAAAATCGATTTGAAACAATTCTTTAAAAAATGTATATAATTTTCTTTTCATCGTTTGCATATAAAAAAAAATGGTATTTTTATATTTTTGCCTAGAAATTCCATTTTTGAATCCTTGATAGTGTGTCTTTTCTAAACAAACAAAAAAACTTCAGTATTCAATATATTCAGTAAAATAAAAATGATAAACTTGAATCACTGAAAAATTTTAAAAAAAAAATTTTTTTCTTCATTTTGGAGAAATCTGGAACTAATAACCATAAAATTTTTAGAATACTTTTTTAGTAGTTTTGTTTACCTAAAATTTATTTCTATCATCTATCGTTATTTTGTAAAAAATAAAAAAAAAAAAAAACATTCAAAAACATTATAAAAAAAAGTTAATAAATAGCAAAATAAATTTTTCATTAATTTTAATATCGCAGAAAATTCAAATTTAAGGGTCCTCATTCACTTAATTGAAAAAAACAAAATTTAGTGTCAAAAATAAAATTAACGGAAATTTTTGGAAATTTAATTTGACCAAAAATTCTTAGAGTAGAATCGACCTTGAATTTTTAATTAAGTTAAACCTTATTGAAAACTCGAGAATTTTTATTAATATGAAAGCTGGATAATTTCAATTTATAATTGGTTTATTCTTTTGTGTTCTATAACAATTTTACCTACAACTTTGCAATTTTATTTGAAAAGAGCGATGTTTAAAAATATTTCAAATATTTTTTAACAAACTTTGTTAAAAAAAAATTTGAATGTTTTTTTTCAATGAAGGTTAATCAAAACAAAATATTTTAATCTATAAAGCAGAAAAATTTTACTCATCTCAACTAAGTAGCGTATTTAGTCATAGTAATTTTCCAAATATTAAGAATAATCTGAAGGTCTATTGCAGCAACTTTTAAATTCAAAGGATCTTTTAATTTTTTTTTAATTTTTTTAAAGGGTGTTTAAGGTGTCCCAAACCATAAATAAACCCTGTTTTCAGAACCTAAGTACTTCTCGTAATAATGACAATTTCGGACTCAAACTATTCATTTTTTTAAGAAGACACTCGGAACTATAATACTTACTAAAAATTTAATAAAACGAGAATTTTTATTGAGATGTTAAACAGGAAATTAGACAAGTCTTACGTTTACTTATCAGTTTACTTATCTAAACTAAGGAGCGTATTTAGTTATAGTGATTTATCAAATATTTAAAAAAAAATTAAATTATTTTTTAAAAAAATTAAATTATTTGGAAAATTTACTATAATGCTTTACTTAGATCAAGCATATTTAGTTTTAATACATCTTCATTGCAAAAAAAACACTCAAATATTTTGAAACATCACTCTTTTCTAATGAAATTTCAAAGTTGTAGGTAAAATTGTTATAGAACACAAAAGAATAAACCAATTTTTAATTCAAATAAAATCTCATTTTTTTATGGCTAATTTTTTTTTATTAATTTAATGGTTAAATATATTAAAAAACGATTTTCTAAAATTTATTTAATTTGTCTAGGCCAAAACTTTTAAATGTTTTAAATGATTGTATCCATTAACTTTTATGAAAAAAATAATAAACAAACTGAGTACAAGGATTATTTGATACAATTATTAAACTTAATTTTCTTGTTCAAGAACTGGTAAGTTTTTTTTCAATTAGATTTTTTTGATGTCTAATTTTAATCAAAATTCTAAAAAATTAAAAACCTAAAATTAAATTTTATTAATACCAAATAAATATTGCCAGAGTTAAGTTAGAATAAAAAAAGATGCAAAACTTTAATCTCCGAATTTATTTCGGCATTTTTTTCTTTGACTTTGGAAAAAATTCTCCTTTTAAAATTTTTAATTACCGTAAACCCTTGCAGTATCGTGCGTGCACTTAAACCCGAATTCTCGGTTTGTACCCAATTTTTTGATTGATTGAAAAAAAAATTGACCAATCAAAAAATTGGGTACAAACCGAGAATTTGGGTTTAAGTGCACGCACGATACTGCAAGGGTTTACGGTATGAGTTTTATAGAAAATTTAATTCTCTTTCAGGTATATTGCATATTAGACCTCGAGGTGTCTAACGATTCCGATCGGATCGGGTAAATGTATTCGAAATTTTTTGATATAAAAGCGCTTGTGGATTAAAGGTTAAATTTGAAAGATACTTTTTAAAAGAGGACTTAATTCTCCACAATACTCAGAAAAAAAGAATTTCAAATTCGAAATTATTACTAATTTTTTTTTTTACAAAAAATCAATTTTTAGCCGATTTTAGCAATCGCAATCAAAAAATTATTCAGCATACATAAGTTCTCATCTTGACATTCATCACTTTTTTACATACAAAAATATTTTCATTAAATATGATTAACGAACATTTAAAAAATCTTGACAACATATATTTTCCAAGTTTTTTTTTTAACTTTGAATTGTTATAATATCATTATTTGTTTAAATATGTAAATTGTGGTCTTAAAAAAATTTAAAATAAAAGATAAGCTGATTAGAAAACCTAAGCGTCTCGGTCAAAATCGAATTTTATTGAAAACTTACACAATAATATTTTTAAGGCAGAAATGTACCCTATTTCTAAGATGCTATAATGTGAAAAAAATACTCTTATAAAATGAAAAAGATTTTATTAAAGAATAAATTACCCTAAATGTGAATTTTTTTATAATTTTTTTTCAATTTCTGATAAAAGCGTCTTACAAATAGGCGGATTTTCTCCTAAAAAAATTACAGTGTACACTGTAAAAAAAATGTGTAAAATTTAACACAATTTGAGTTAGATTTGGACTTATACATTTTTTTTACAGTGTAGGTTTCAAAAAAAAGTTCTAGGTTATGTTTTCGCTTTCCAAAATACCGATCATAAAAAATAAAGCATGAGAACTTAAGAATTGAATTTGTACTATTCTACATCATTCCCTTTTCTAATGGTTTATTTATCAAATCAAAGTCTTTAATATTTGATGAGACATCATTTATTGGAATTTCGGGATTTTTCAATAAATGACTCGGAATGAAAAAATTTAAATTCTATAAAATTTTTACAATTTTTTTTTATCTATGTTTGGTTCAACATCAAAAGTTTTTTCATTGCATTAATGGTTTTTGTTTTTTCAAAAAACAAATATATTTGAAGAGAACTCGTCGAATAATATGTGGTTTTCTATGTGGGTGTCTGGATGAAAATAAGGAGTTGCTGTGGACTGTATTGACTTTTAAAAAAATAACATAAAAAAGCCTTCCAAGTTATCAAACAAATATATCGTTTTGTAGACCTCCACTACCTTATATGAAAGTTAGTTTTTGTTTTTTCAAGGATCCGAATTTTTCCATAATTGTAATTGAATATTTAAATATAATTTTAAAATTAAAATTAGCTTCTAATAGAAATAATTTTTCTTAATTCATATGTAATTTAAGACTATTTTGTATTATTTGATTACAGTTTTTTTATAAAATATAAAGGGTCTATCAAAAGTCAAATATATGACCTCTTAAAATTTTTTAAAAACTTTTATACTTTTTCAAGAAATCCCAGAATATTCTCAAAAATTGCAGAAATTTTAAATTTAAAAAAATTGTTGCCATCAATTATTTTATTCAGAATACTAACATTTTAAAATAAGAATTTTAATTCACATAGTTAAATCATTTTCTGTTTTTAGAAGAATTTTTCAGCAGCTAAAAGATAGTTATTCTAATGAAAGATGTTTAAAAATAAGCGAGATGATATTTAATGAATGAGCCAAAGTTGTATTTGAAGTAAAAATATAAAATTTTTAAAATAAAGTTAAATTTTTTTTTACTATTTTTAAGCATTTAACATAAGATTGAATGTTTTTAAATTTTAAGTGTGGAAAATAATTTCCAAATTAATTGCTAAAAAAAATAAAAAAATTTCCCTTAAAAAAAACTAGAATAAACATCTTGTCTAACAAAAAATAATTAATTTTAACAATTTAAAAATTCCGAAAACAAACATTAAAAAAAAGGGAAAATATTCAGAATTTTTTTCGATGGGCTTCAAAATAATTTTTGGGGATGTATATTCTAGAAAGAAATCTAAAAACCAAAACTAAGAAAAAAAAACTTAAATTCAATGATCTATTTATGATCAGCTTTTTCAGTAATCTTTCGGATATCACAGGACTAAATATAATTTCTAGTACATTTTTATATTTTTACATTGAAATTTTTATATAAATAAACATTTATATAAAAATTTCTTAATCACAAAATTTATAAATTTTTCATTCAATAATAAATTCGCAGAAACTTTTTAAAATTCATTTTTAATTAAGTACCGTAAACGCTTGTGCATTACTCCAAGAATAAACCTGAAGATTTTTGTTAATTCCTCTGGAAACTTCCATCGACCATATTTAAATACTTTTTATTTTTTAGAAAAAAAAACTAGTGATGCGGCGATATCGATTAATCGCGATTAATCGAGCGCTGACTTAAAAATCGAAATCGCGATTAATTTAAAAAAATAATTTTTTTTTCATAAATTGGCGATCAAAAAAAAAAAATTTTTTAATAAAAATAATTATTACAAATACAGTAAAACTTTGATTATACATCAGAATTTTTTTTCATATGTGTAAAATGAATTGAGTTTTAATCCGGGCCTAAAAGGGAAAAAAAAAATTAAGGACCAAATTATTAGATTGAAAATTCAGTTTAATTATTTTTTTTAGATTACAATTCATTTAATTAAAACCAAATTTGGAACTAAATCAACCTGTTCTTGATTATATGTAATAGTAAAGCTGTATAGGTTTTTTTTTAAATTTATAATAAAAAAAATATCTAAACTAAATCAGGTAAAGTTTTTCTTTCTTTTATTTTAAGAGAATTTGCTGATAATTTTATATTTTTTAGTTCAGCGCACCTCCAATATTTTCACCTCATCTTACTCAATTTTCTATGCTCTATCTGAATATGAACTTCTTTTTTCACGTCCTTTAGCAAAAAATTATGTAAAAATTTATATAGATAGTGCATAAAAAATTGAGTGAAATAAGTGGGTTATTTTAAAAGTCTGAAAATATTGAAAAATACGGAAACCGCAGCCGGGTGCGTTTTTTTATCGTAAATGGGGGGGGGGGGCTTTTTCAAGGATCCAAAATTTAAATTAAAAAATATTAATTTTTTTTAATTTAAAAATTAAAAGAAATTAAAGAAAAATAATATTTTCTTTTAATTTTTAAAATATTTTTCGATTAAGTCCCATAAAATAAAATTAACGTAACAAGTGGTAATTGTTGTACAAAACGTCATATTTTTGCAATAAAATTTTCAATTGCATTTTTCAATTATATTCATAATGATATATAAAGAATACAAACTCTTATTTGGATAAAATTCACGAAAGTGATGTAGACTTTTTATTCAAAAAAATTTCATTCAAACAAATTGTTTAGGGTATCCAAAGTTAATTAATATGTAGCAAGCATATTTTTATTATACATATACTTATTTTAATTAAAATAGTCTATTAGCGCGTGGACCTATTAGTTAGGAAAAAAAAAGCACTACAAAGTTTAACAACTAAAATTTTATGTAAAACTAGCTTAATAATTTTGCTTTCATAGACCATTAATTTTCTTCTTTGGCAAAGAAAAAAAAAAAGAAAACAACA
>NTPY01000303.1:177982-193153 GCA_002922825.1 Brachionus calyciflorus | reverse complement strand
TGTCGGATTAGAGAGGTTTGTTGTTATGGTTTTGTACTGAAAAAGGAGTGGAAATTCATCCTGATGTCGGAAAAAAGAGGTTTCCGGATAAAAGTGTGGTCGGATTAACGAGGGAAGACTGTACTTTTAATTATATCAAACAAAATTATCTCAAAATAAAAGATCTCTTATCGAATCAGATAAATAGGGTCAGGTAAATTTTGTGACCCACTGATCATATAATTTAATTTAAAAAATCTTCAATAAATTTTCAAGAACAATTGATCTTAAAATTTAATAGTAAAATTTTTCAAGTAAATTCTATGAACAATTATATTTTTTCAAGTCAAAGTTTAAATTGTTCATAAAATTTAAATAAATATAAGTTTTACGGCGAAATATTTTCCTTTTTTACTAAATTTGTTTCATGTTTAGAATTAGAAGCTCAATTTTTGTTTGGAAAGGCATATTTTTTAAGAAGCAAGCTGTTCAAAAAACATTTTTCAAAAAAAATGAAATTTAATTTTATGAACAAAAACAAAGTTCAAAAAAATTTACCGTAGTGCCTCACTATAGCGACCCGAGGTAATATCCAATCTTCATATAAAAGACCATGGGGGAGTCCTCGTTAAGTTACACTTTTTAGAAATTTTAACCCCATGGTCTTTAATTAAAAACCAAGGCTAATACCTGATCTTATAGTCAAAGACAAAAGTTACTCTCTGGTCTTATATAAAGTATTTAGCAAAAGATTATTATTTTGTAATTTTCTTTATTCTTTTTTACACTTTTTTCACTATTTTCAAAAAAAGAAATAAAAATTTAAGCTATCAAAAACACATTTGCTATTTAAAATGATTTAAAATGACTTGAATAAATAATATATATTAGACAGGGTGGTTTATAAATGATTAATACTCATTTAAAATAAATTTTAAATAAAATAAATATTATTCTAAATATTGTGAAATTTAAGTCAATTTTAATACACAACTCCTAAAAGCAAGCTTTCAAATTTTAAGTTTAGGAAATGGCAGAATGATTTTTCAGGCAAAAAAAAACATCAACAACAAACCAATTGTTTAAGGATCAGACCAGAAACAAATTCAGAAGCTGAATTTCATCCATTGGGCGCTAACAAAAAAATTGAATATTTCTTTGCTTCAGATGCCAGCGCTGTCATTGAGCACACAAATCAAGTTATATTTTTGGAAGATGATGACGTAGCTGTTGTTCGTGATGGTTGTTTAACCATTCACCGTATTAAACGCGGTGATGTTAACGAACCATCACATCGTGAAATCCACGAATTATTCTTGGAAATCCAACAAATCATGAAAGGCAATTACAAATACTTTATGCAAAAGGAAATTTTCGAACAACCAGAATCAGTATTTAACACAATGAGAGGTCGTGTCAACTTTGAAAAATCTCAAGTTGTCCTCGGTGGTTTGAAAGATTACATTGCTGAAATAAGACGTTGTAGACGTTTAATTTTTATTGCTTGTGGTACTTCATATCACAGTGCTGTTGCCACTCGTCAATTATTAGAAGAATTATCTGAATTACCAGTAATGGTTGAATTAGCCAGTGATTTCCTTGATCGTAATACACCAGTTTTCCGTGATGATGTTTGCGTATTTATCTCACAATCGGGCGAGACAGCTGATACTATTTTGGGAGCGAATCATTTTAGCATGTTTTAATTTAGCACATTTAATTTAGCAAATTTTTTTAAACTTTTACCTTTATTTTAATTACTAATTAGGACTTCAAACTAATTATAGATTTTCATTCTATTCTTCAAAGTTTTTTGTTTACGTTAGAATAGTATTATGTAAAATCGTTTAAAATATTTAATCCTTTAGTCTAACCACTTCGTATCTAAATTTACATTATTCCAAATGTTTTTTAAATTTTCGAAAAAAATTTTTTTTTTCAAAAATAATAGGTACAGAATAAAAATTTAAAATTCTATTAATCCAAAACAATAAATAAAAAAAAATATTTTTTTATGGCCATCACCGGCCACCAAAATAATCGATTGATCAAACAAAAAATACTTCAATTAATTTTGCTAAATTCAGTTGCTGAAATGAATCAGCTGATTAATTTTTTGCTAACTTTTTTGCTAATTTATTTATTTGCTAAATTATTTACCTACGTTATTTTTTTTCTCAATTCTCAATATTCTAAATTCTAAACTTGATAATTTAGAATAGAAAAAAATTCAATTCTAAATTAAATCTTTATTTAGAAAACTTATTTTTTGGCGGTTCTAAATGATTCTAAATAGCAGAAATGTATTTTTTCATGTCTTATATTCTAAATAAAAATTGACTGTTTATTATTTGAACGTGTTTGTGTATCAAAATAGAATAAGCTTTTTGTAATTAATTTTAGTTTTTTAAAATATTATTTCATAATTACAAAATTAATTTAGAAGATTAATTAGGAGTTCAATACTTTAATTTCATTTAAAGAAGAGATATTTTTGGTTGCTTGAGGTTGACTAAAACCAGAATCCTTAAATCAACTGAGCTCATAAATTAAAATTTTCTTAAAAAATAAATAAATTGTGACATGTTCTTTAATCAATTTTAAGTTTTTAAAATAAATTTATTTATATACAGAGGTGATTGCAAGGTAGTTACAAATGGGATATAAAGTCAAGCTATTGTGATATGATAATTTAAAAGCCAAAAGGACTCCAAATGACTAAAAAATGTCATAAAACCGTTTCTATAGCGCGACTTTATTTGACCTTGAGTCTAAAAGTTTGAAAAAAAAAATAAAATTGTGAAAAATTGTGAAAACAGAAGCGGTCTATAAGAGGAGTACAAGATAGTGAAAATGAGATATTTAAAATTTATGATAGAATTTTTTGGAAAAATTTTTATAAAATCTTAATTTTCAAACTTAATAAAATTAAAATTAAGATTTAATTCCTGGCTGTGATATCAGCATTCAGAACGAATTCGAGAGTATTAAATTTTAATGATGAATAATTATTAATTAATGATCTTTGGCTATTTGTACTGAGGCACATTAAAATAATAAATGTTCAATTTTTATTTAGAATATAAGACATGAAAAAATACATTTCTGCTATTTAGAATCATTTAGAACCGCCAAAAAATAAGTTTTCTAAATAAAGATTTAATTTAGAATTGAATTTTTTTCTATTCTAAATTATCAAGTTTAGAATTTAGAATATTTAGAATTTAGAAAAAAAATAACGTAGGTAAATTATTTTGTGCTGAATTAATATTTTTGCTAAATTGAATAATTTTCAATTAATATTGCTAAATTAAGTTTGCTAAATTTTTGTTTGCTAAAATAATACAGTGCCACTATTTTAGCTTTGAGATATTGCAAACAACGCGGTGCTCTAATTGTTGGGATTACAAACACCGTAGGAAGTTCAATTTCTCGTGAATCTCACTGTGGTATTCAGTCTTCTAATTTAGAATTTTCTCAAATTTTAAAACAAAAAGATAGACAAGCTCAATCAAAATCGTTCATTTTTTTAGTAAGAAATTGGTTCGGGGAATCTAACTTTTTTAATAGACCAGAGGTTTAAATTAAATTTCAATAAAAGACCATGGTTTTCTATTTTTTTAAAATGTCGATTTTTTTAATATAACCCCTGGGTTTTTGAGTGAAGACTACTGAAAATACCATGGTCGCTATAGTGAGGCACTAAGGTAAAATTGTTCATAGAATTTGCTTGAAAAATTTTACAAAATTTACCAGGCCCGATAAATATTTATAATTTTTCTCATTGTAATTTTGATAAAAAATTACTAAATTGTAACTTCACCATAAAGTATAAAATTGGTATAAAGGATCAAGCAAAACTGTCCGAAGCTTTAATTTTTGCTAATTTCATTATGATTATTTTGAATAGTTTATTGGACTTTATTGGTTTGATACAAAGTCTATTTTTGATAATTGTATTTAGCAAAAATAAGAATAAAAATGCTAAATTCTATTATATCAAAAAGAGCTATACCGGATTGATTAAACATTTGCGCCCTTTTTTTATTTTATCAAAAAAAGATAAATGCGATTGAAATTTTATATCATTTTAAAGGAAAAAATATAAAAATGTAAAGAATACGATTTTAATAAAAAAAATTACTTTTTAAAGTGAAAATTGATTTTTTGAGGTAAAAAAAGAATTTTTTAAAAGCATTATTTTCTTAACATATTTTTAGTTGGAAACTGAAAAGTTTGTATAAAAAATATATATATATATATATATTTTATTATTTTGTATGAATATAAAAAAGATTAAAAAAAAAAACAAAATAGCTTAAAAAAGAACTTTTTTTGAATAAAAATAAGTGGTTAGTTTGTTACTTTTCATATTAAAAAAAATATTGCTTATTTTAAACTAAAGGAATTTTATGGAAATGACCTGGAACAAGCTATAAAAAAAATTTTTTTCTCTAAATTGACCACTCATTATTACACAAAAATAGTTTTTATTGGTTACTTCGCATATTTAAATATTGTTTTCGTATTTTTTATATCTAATAAACAATACTTTTAATTAGAAGAAGATGAAATTGATGTGAAAAAATTCTTTAATTCCTTATTTTGCAAAGAAATGCCTTAAAAAATTCTTTTTTTCCCTAATTTCTTTCCTTTATAGCTATTTTTTATGTATTAAATCTTACAAGGTGAACTTTTGATCCACCTTGTCTGTAATAGTTAATTGTTTCATTAACTAAAAAATGAGCTTGTTTGCAAGAAGAATTTTTTCTATACCCAAATTGATTCGAATGAATATAATTAAAACATTCCATATTGGATAATAAAATAGATTAGAAATTACTGAAAAGGTTGAGGACACTGAAATCGGTCTATAATCATACGGACTATTTAAATTTCCTTTTTTTAGAATCGTAGTAACAAGGGATAGGTTATAATTATCAGGTAAATAACCAAAGCTAATAGCTAAGTTAAAGAAATAATAAAGTACGCATTGCAAATTCCTGTTAAGACCATATATAAAAAATTCATTTGTGACATTATCAAAACCTGCCGATTTACCCTTATTTAGCTTACTAAATATATTTTTTATATTTTCAGTTGAAATTAAAAATTCTTAATTAAGGATTATTAAGATTCATAATAGTCTTAAACTTCAATTTTTTTTTCAAAATTTTATGGTTTATTTTTATGAGAAAAAAGATCCTCATAAAAGTTTGCAAATTTTTAAACGTTCATTTCCTTATTCTCTACTTTATTGATCTTATTTTCATTTTGTTTAAATCTTGAAATAATTGACCAAAATTTCTCTTTTTTTAAGTTGAGCATTTTTTCTAAGTTAATTGATTTTTTTATTTCCCTAATAAATTGTTCCTTCTCATCAAATATTTTAATCTTTTTTTGTTTGATCTAATTTGACTCTTCACATTATCATACTCAACACTAAGATGGTCTAATAAATATATAAAACCTTTTTTTCATTATTTAAACTTTTCATCTCTTCTGGAATTATCTCAAAATTTTTTAATTTTCCTCTTTTTATTTTTCGATTTAAACCAAGGGTTTTTTCAGAATATCTTGCTGCCCTAAGCATTTAACGAGGAATTTCATCAAAAATATTGTCAAATAGGTCACAAATGCTCGGTTTATTAATTAATTATAAGTCAACAATTTTGTTGATTAATAGTTTTAAATTATTTGATAAGGATATAAATTTTGATTGATTTTTCCAATCGAAATGATGAAAAGATCGATGAGTCTTTTCGGTTTGCATGTCAATATTTTGAGAACAATTTATGTCAAAATTACAAAATATCAGATTATGATCACTTAAATTATCAGTGTCAATAATAATGCCACTATCTATTATTCTGCTCTGCTGAGTCTTCGATTATAGATCATATACTTTATCAGTACCGTAAACTCGCCCAAACAACCCCGCGGTTTAAAATCGTAAATTCGGTTTTATCCAATTTTCTGATTGGTCAATTTTTTTTCAGCCAATCAGAAAATTGGATAAAACCGAATTTACGATTTTAAACCCCGGGGTCGAACATGCGAGTTTACGGTATATGATCTATAATCGAAGTATATTCGTTTTTTTAATATGTATAATTTTTAATGTTCTTACTTAAATTAGCACATGAAACCAGGTTATTTTCATCAATAAATTTTTTAAATAAAAGTTCATACTTTGTATTGCGTTTTAAGTCACAATTACAGTCTCCAGTAAAAAAAATAGAATCACGACTTTTAGCCTCAATCAATTCTTCAAAGGCTGAAACCGTAGACTTAAAATTTAACAAACGCTCCTGACTTTTATCATTAAAAGGAATCCAAACCCCAATTTAAACCAAATTTCTATGACCCATATTTATTTTAATATAAAAATATTGGGATTCCCAAAGTCATATGACAAAACTTCAAAATGTTTTTTTATAAGCCAACATTTTCCACCAAAAGTTCTAACTCGTTTATTAAAGCTTGCTGTTAAATCCATATCTGATTGAAAAAAAATATTAAAATCAACATACCTATCACTAATTAGATTTGATTCTTCTGAATTAAGCCAATGTTCACATAAAAAAAAGCATCACTGCAGTTTGTTAATTTATCATTATAAAAACGATTAGATTTAAAATTAAAACAATTTAAACTCGAAATCTTCATATTTGCATATTTTGTATAATTTCAACTTCGTTTTGACTCGCTAATGATTGATTTTTATTAATCTTTATTTTTTTTTCGGTGCCACTTCTGTTACACTTTCTTTACGAGAGATGTCACTATCACCTCGAGATTTTCTCTTGTTTTCACCTGTAGTTCCAGCTGTATTTCCACTTGAAGTAGTGCCGTAGTTAACTCAATTTGAGTCATTTACACTTAAAACAATTTCTTTATGACCATAGTTATTTGAACTTGTAAATCTACCGGTTTCAATTATAGCATTAATTTTAACATACCCGTTTTGGGTATCATTTCTTGTTTCTAAACCACCATTTCTATTACCATTTTGTAACATACAAGGTGCTTTATTCATTGGAACACCATATTCTCTGTTTGTTACTCTATTTGAATTAAATCTACGGTATGGTCTTCTGTAATAGGTACTTTCTCTTTGACACCCTCTTGTACTATAATTTTGACCTCTTTTTACATTTGAGTTGTTATAATTTTGAGGATTCGATCTACTTGTGAATTATTTTCAGATTTTTTTTTGGCTCAAAATAACGTCTTACTTTAATGTTTAGATGCAAATTTGAAGGATCTAACATTTTTTCTTTGAAATTACTTACTCTTACATGAAATGATTTATAGTAATTATATTTTGGAGTTAGTTCTTAGATTTCTTCCACTGTTGCAAATTCTGATACGTGTTGTACTAAATCTTCCTGTGTTGTTTTGTTTGGCCAATTAGAAGTAAAGTAATCAAAGATTGTAAATGCGCCAGCCAATTTACTTAACTGCTTAGATCCCACAACAATTTTAGAATTAGATTTATTGCCTTGAGTGTAATAAGTTGTTCCAATTTTTACCACAAAGCTTAATGTGTTATTTTGTTCATTTATTCTTTCTAAACCTGAAGACATACCTTCCTGATTGACTTGACCAAAATTATCTGAATTTAAAATATTAAAATTTTTGAATTTGCTTAAATGATCGATCTTTGTTTTTAGCTGATTGTTTTCAATAGTCAATGATTAAATCGCCTTCAAAATTTTTGATTCTTCTTGACTCTTACAATATCGAACACAGCATCAAGTATTTTTTTACCATCATTAGAGTTTTCTAAAACATTTATTTCATTAAAGGTTTGGTCTAAAACATAACCTTTCGCTTTTGTTAAAATATCAATACATTCATTTGAAGGTTTCTCATCAATTATTGAATTAATTAAGTACCAAATGTCGAGTGCCAATCTACTTCATTTATTTCGATTTTGGACCATAATATTTTTTTTTTTATTCCAGTTTAGTTATTACATGAGATGCCAGTTTTATTCTTAAAACGTCTAGTGAAAATTTCCAAAATAGCAAGCGGAAAAGGCAATTTTGAAATTAGACAATTAAAAATAACACTCCATATTTAACAATTTTTTTTTAAAAGAGGGTGGTATGACGGACTGCTCTGAAGAGGGTTCTTCCCTTCAGCCCCCCTTTTCAGAAACGAAAATTATAAAAAGTTTAAAAAAAATATAAAGTAGAAAAAAAAAAAATTGTAAAAAATCGGAAAAAGAAATCGTTTTGATCAGTTGAGATACAAAAAACTTAAAAACAAAGAACTAAGAGACTATATAGACGTAATTTCCTAAATATTAAATTAAAAAAAATGGTAAAAGGTGAAATTAGTAATTCAAATCACATAAAAAATTCACTATTAGTATTAGAGTCGTTAATTATGAAAATTATTATTTATTTTTTTTTCAAATAAAAATAAAATAAAAACAAAACAAAAATTTAAAAAAAAGTAGTCGAATTTTTCTTTTTTTAGATTTGAATTAGGTCTAAATTTGAGTGGCTATTTCTTTTAATGTAGAGGGGATTTGCATGTGAAAGGTGGTTGTTATAAATTTTTGAAATTTTAATATTGTATTTTTTGGCTCTTAGGATATATTTTGTGGTTAGGTCAGTAAGGCGCTTTTCTAACATATCCATTTTTAATGGATGAATACTGTACTGGTCCGCTGTGGCAAGTTAAGTATTATTTTTAGACATTTGTTTTGAATTACTTGTAATTTGTTTTTGTATTTTTTTGTTGTCATCAAGAATGGAATGGAGCTATATTGAAAAAGCGCAAGTACAGTCGATTTGTAAATTGTTAACAGGTGATTCTTGTTTATGTTATTTGCTTTATTGATCATTATTTTAAGGTTGATTTTTGTGTTTGTTCTCTTTATTATAGTGTTGAAATGGGTTGTGGCAAGGTTGGTTAAACTCGTGCCAAGTATTATTGGGTTATGGTAGTGTTCTATGAGATTTTTATCAATTTTTAAATTTAAATTTAAAAACTTACATTCTTTTTTTAATCTGAACATTTATTGTTGACATTTCTTAGTATTTATTGCTTCCCCAATTTTTTTAAAGAATTTGTAGACTTTATTTACTCCTTTTTGTAATTCTTTTTTATTGACCTAAACCGTTTATGCGTGTACCAGATTGTTAGGTCGTCTGCAAATAGAGAAAATTTCCCTTTGGTTTCTACGAGTTCATTACCTATGTCATTAATAAAGATAGCAAGGAGTAATGGGGATAATGGGCTTCCTTGAGGTACGTCATTTTCAATCGGATGTTCATTTGAAAGTTCATTGTTTATTGAAATACTGAATCTCCGATTTTCTAATTGACTAAAAATGAATCCAAAGACCAATTTAATTTGAAAGCCTTGTATTAATTATTTTTTCTAGGAGCCGACTAATTACGCTAAGAATTGATATTGGACGATACGAAGATAAATCATTTTTATTACAGTTTGTTTTTGGTATTAAGTTAATTTTCGCTAGTTTCCATTTATTTGGAACATAATTCATATTAAATGAAGCGTTATAGATTTAATGCAGCATTTTTAGATCATTTTCAGGGAGATTTTTCAACATTTTGAAAGATAATTTGTCGGTTTCAGCCGATTTACAAGTTTTAAGAGCTTCTTTAATTTCTTTAAGGCTAATTTCCTGGTTATACCTTATGGTTGGTTGTAATTGAAGTAGTTCTTAGAACTTTTATTTGAACTAAGTGTGTTTTTGAAAAATTAGCAAAATGACTTGCAAATAAATTAGCTTTATCTCTGTCATTGGCTTGTAAATCTGGTAAAATTGCTAGGTTCTCAAATTCATCATTGTTTTCGATTTTAGAAAGAATTTTCTAGTATCTAGATTCAGAAGGTTTTTGACTCGAGAGCGAGGCACACAATTCGTTCCAATTTTTGTTAGTTAATTTCTTGGTTTCTCTTTTGATTTTGTTAGTTATAGTGTTTAGGTCGTTTTTTATCTCTTTGTCATGTGTTTTAACGTATATTCTTTGTAATCTTTTTTTTGCTTTATTAGTAGTCGGATTTCTTTAGGTAATAAAATTCGACATTTGTTCTTAATTGTAATAATATCATTCCGGTTAAGAAATGAGTCATAAACTATTTTTTCTAATTTACCTAATTGTTCGTCTACTTCATCAGGATTACTTAAAATAATTTGATCAGTGTTTTCCAGATCTTTTTAAATGCTTGTCTTAAACTTTACTCAATTAATTTTTTTTAAAGCATTTTATATCTTTATCTATTTTTAGGTTGAACAAGAATGGATAATGGTCGGATAAATGAAAGGCTTCGTCTACTTTAAAATCATTTATTAACTAATGGATGTCTTGAGTGCTAAAACACAGGTCGATTACGCTTAGACTCTTTTTTGAAGTTGGACAGTTTGCGTTATGCAGTATTAACGAATAATTGTTAGAAAGTTCATCAAGTTTGTCTACCCTGGCGTTAGTTATGTTACAAAACCATGATTCGTGTTTAGCGTTGAAGTCCTTAGAAGAATTGTATTGTTTTTATTTTTATTAGTAGATCTTCGAGAAATTTATAATCAGTTTTACTTTTAGGGCGGGTGTAAACATTTATTATTTGGTTTGATTTGGACCATAAAGTGATTTCGATTGCAAATAAATTTAGGAAAGTTGCAAAATTTGCTTCGCTTGAACTTGTCTGAACTTGTTCACCTTTTGAGTTACTGAGATTATTGTTGAAGTTTGATTCTTTTCTATAAAACTTTTTGTTTTCTTATTAATTTGATCTTAATACGCTTTTTTGGTATCGGGACAAATTTTAGAGACCGCTGTGTGAGACTTTCTAGGGTTTGCACATTTTACTTTAGATGAGTCGTTTTTGTTAGGGCAACTTTTGTAGTCATGATCTTCGGCACAGATTATCTTACTTTATTTTTCAACTCTTTTGCGAGTGACCAAACTGAAGACATTTGAAACATTGTAGAGCTTTATCTTCATATTTCCATTCTTCGACTCTGTAGTGAGAATAATCTATAAATAGACCATCTTTGGTGAGTTCGAGGAAGGCTTGTGTGTTAAAATTTTGGGCTTTTATCATTGGAATGGCTTTATTTTCTTTTTTTTACTACTATCTTTGGATTTATAATGTAATTTTTAAGAGGTTCTCTAACAAAGTATTGATCCTTTTCTATATCAATTAGAGTACTAACATTCTAAATGTCTATTGTATGCTTCTTTGGCGTCTTTTTGATAACTTCAACACTTTTTTCAAATTCGTCTTCTGTCCAGTTTTCGTTTAATGCATCATTTGATGGTTCGTCATTTGTAAATAGGTATGGGTAGTCGTTATGCCTGTTGAAAAATGCTTTATTTATAATTACATTTCCTTTACATCTAGTTATTTCCGCTTTTAATTTTTCCGGTTGATAAAATAGTTGCTGATTTATTCCTTTTAATTTAATGATAAACTTATAATTTGTTATTTCTTTTCAGATTGTGTTTTCGTCTGTTATTTTTAGTTTATTGCCTGAAGGATATATTATTTGGGAGTAAAGTTTATTCCAATAGTTTTCGATTCCGCTACTTCTTATGATTCGGATGAATATGAAGATATTTCGACGTCTTTTAAATATTGCTCATCAGCGTTATCATCACTACCTCTTCCATCATGATCATGATCAATCATAACGTAATGATGGCTATTTCTCGTTCTTTGCTTTTTTCTTTTTTTCTAAGGGCTGTGAATCTCTTGAAGAGCTAGCATTTGCGATTAAAGTACCTGAAGTTCTTCTTTTTATTTTTTGTATTTTAAGATCTGATAGAAAAATCTAAAAGAATATTTTTTCGATTTTGGCGAAAAAATTGGAAAATCTGCAACGAGTTTATTCCAACGCCCAGGACTAAAACTTTTTATATTATTTATTTATTTACTCTTATACTCAATTACTAATATAAAGAACCAATCCATTTTAGTAGCTGAATATTCTAATATATTTTATTGAATCAGCCTCTTCGAATTTAACTTACTTGCTGGTTCAAGCTTTATATTAGACATTTACAAAAAATTTTTCTCTTCTAATTCAACTTCGTCGACATGTCAGCAGTATCATCTCATTCTTTCATTAGTAACAATTCAGGGAAACATTTTTTAAAAAGCTCACATATTTGTCTGAGAAATCTTCTCGGTTTTTAAAGCATAAAATTAAAATTCTTCCTATTCAATGTTTTATTTCAATCTAAATTTAAATTTTAACATAAGAAATTATTTGACTATATTTGAAATTTTAGTTTCAAATATTTGCTTCTTTATTAAATTATTAAAATTTGAAAAATCTTGTTCATTGTTTTTTATTACGAATGTTTCAAATCACATAAAACATCCTCAACTGGGTTCAATTCGCAATGAAATTTTATTTTATGACCATGCGAAGAAGCTAATCGCTCTAAATGAGTACTATCAGCACTATAAGCCGAATGCTTTGAGATTATTTCCCTTGGTTTTTTCTTTTGAATTTATATCGGATTCGATTAAATCTAGTTCATTACAAATGCAAATATGGCCCTTATAAATTCCGTCCTCATCAAAACAGCTTTATTTAATGAGGATAAAATTTAAATTTTTTTTTTAAACAAATACCTATTTTCATAAAAAGCGCACTTTCCACCAAAAAAACTCATCGTCAACAAAATAATTTTTTTCGATTTTAAGATTATTTTTTGATAAATCGTCCCCATTTGCTACGATCGTCTCTAGCATATTTGTATTTTCTCTAGCATATAATATTAATGAGAAATGGATGTTTAAAAAAAACGAAATCAACAAGTATTGATAAAGAAGCGCCAGTACGTTAAATAGAAATTAAGAATAAAAACCAATTTTAATGGTATGATGATGATCTTATAAGGCTAAAACTGGAAAAAAATTTGGCTTACAAACGTTACAGTCGAACATTCTGAAATGTAGACAAGGAAATGGAAAGTTTTCTAAAAAAGGGAATGTTTTTAGGGGTGAAAATAATTGAAACCAAAAAATTCTAAAAAAGTGGCGTAGAACACAAGGAGAGATCAAAGTTTAAAAGGAAAGATATTACATTAAGTAACACCACTTTTGAGTCGGTTTTATTGAAACTACTATAAAGTACCAAAAAAAACTGAAAATATTTAGAGTAAATTGATTTTAACAGTGAATCAGCCTGATACCCATGGGTGGATTCTTAGAACTATTAATTTGCTTTAGAAAATTATAAAACTCCTTATGAAATTCATTTAATTCATTTAATGCATCTTTTATAAAGAACTCACCGCTTGTTACCGGAGCATTCCAAAACCCTAAAAAAATTTCACTTATTTCTAAATTTTCGTCGACAGACCGTACACAAAAAGAAAGCTGTTCGATGTTTGTCGAATCGCTTGTCTCGTCTAGGATGATCGAAAAGGATTTGTTTTTTTTCAACTTTTTTACTTATATTTGCGCGCCTTGGTTTGAAAGGATTTCTAAAATTTCGTTTTGAATTGTCGGAGAAAAATAAGTGGCATTTTTTGAATTTATAAAGAATAATTTAAGTGATTGATCAACTAAATTTATTAACTTTATTTTTTGATTTTGTGATTCAAATTCGATTGTTTTTTTTAGGTTCGAGCGGTTTTCGGAGTTTATTTTTGCGTTATTTAAGAACTTTGCTTTAATGTCCATTTTTCCAAAGACCATTTGTGCGCGACGGATTCTTGATGACTTAATAATGATCTAATTGCATTTTTCCAGTTTTCAAATCCTTCCGTGGTAAACGACGTTTTTGGATTCTTTGATGGAAAATTTTAACATGGAAAGCAAAATGCCTTATTCAAAGAGGCATCGTATTCCAGCCATGAAAAATTGAATACCAGGTGGCTAAAAATTTCTTTTTTTCTGAGTCAATAGGAAAATCAATCGTGATTAGGGTTGTTAAACGAGCTTAAAGTGTAAATTTCGAATTTTTCAATTCTGAATTTAAAGTCAATTTGATAAATTTGAAAGGAAGCGAAATCAATCATTTGAACTTGATATAAAGATCTTTTGAAGTAACTTCAGAGTTGAAACCAGAATATATTTTTCATTTTGAAATCAAAATTTCAAAATTAATTTTACAAAATAAAAAAATACGAATAGAAAATTTCTTAATTTCGTGAAAATTTTTTTTTAAATTTGATAGTAATAATAAATTTTACATTATACAGTAAACAATTTTAATCATGGAATATTAGAAAAAAATTGCTAAATCTATTTTCTTTTAAAAGCCCGACTTAAAGACTCTTTTACCTATTTATATTTAAGTTAAGACACGTATATGTTAGAACTCATTTCAGTTTAAAAGTATTTTTAGTGTTATTAGATCAAAATATCTCATAAGCCTATTAATATTATTGAAAAAGTTTATTTTCTAAATCTTAAATTTGGTTCTGTTTTTTCATTTCTTTTTTTTACTTTCGAATAAATTTAATCGAAAAAAACTTGAAAATTTTTTAAAATTTATTCTTCATTTCTTTTATTTTCATTCGAAATACAAATTTAATCTTCAAATTTTAATGAAACATATTCATGTTAATTTTGAAATTTTTTTTTATACTCTGAAATCAAAAATTACGAAAAATTTCGAAAAAAAATTTCATTTTTAACAACCCTAGTCGTGATGGCTCGAGTTTACATAAATTCACATTTTGATAAATTTTTTGACTATGGAGGACGATGAAGAAGAAAAGTTATAATCGTGAAAAGTAGAAGTCTGTGTTGAACTATTTGAGGCGGTTTTATTGTTAGAAGATTAACTGATTAAAAATTTTCTAATTATTAAGTGGTTTATATTTCTTATTATTTTGAAAAAACGAAAAAAACAACGAACTTTTTTGTTTAAATTATTGTTAAATTTAAAAAGAAGGGAATGGGCAAATAAAAAAGCTAAACAAACTTTCATATTAATTATAATATTTAGTTAAAATTTTTAATTTATCAAGTACGGCGGTCCGCCGTACTTCGCCTCGCGTAGATACACTGTACTAATTAATATTTTGTATTTAAAATTTAACTTGTTGTTGTAACTCTCAATATAGTTACAACTATTTGTCTGATCAGTTACTTAATCTAATTGTTAAATGTTAGTTATGATTTGCTTATGATGAAAGCATAGCAAATCATGACTATAAAAACTTTAAATATTTATAAAAAAAG
>NTPY01000303.1:159003-173726 GCA_002922825.1 Brachionus calyciflorus | reverse complement strand
TTCAATACACATGTCGACAAAGCAAACACCATTTGAGATGATGTTTGGCAGGAAACCAAGAATTCCTGTTGATACAATTGTTCCAAGTTTAGAAAATTTTGATCGTGTACCAATTGTAAATGAGTACAAATTAGTCGAACAAAATAATCAAGAGGTTACAGTGTTGGAAGATTTTAATAAAGAAGTTGAATTAAAATTACCAAGTATTGCCTCAGATTACTTAGCTGAATTAAAAAATAAGCTAACCTTAAGTTACAGTGTGGCTGAGAAAAATAGAAATATCCGTATGGATAAAGCTAAAATCAATCATGATAGATTGATAAAAAAACATGAGTATCAAATTGGCGATCTCGTTTTATGTAACTATCCAAAATTAAAAAAAGGTCTCTCTCAGGGTATTGCACAAAAATACCACGGACCATTCGAAATAGTTGGAAAAAATGAGAATAATTGCGATTATTTGATCAAATTCTCATCAAGTAAACGTGCTCGTATGTTCCAAGTACATAAGGATAGACTCAAAATTTATTTTCACACTGGTATACTTTTACCAACAATTAAAGAAGAGCCTGAAGAGCCAGAAGTCAAGTCAAATAAAAAAAGAGAATACAAAAAAGACTCAAAGAATCCAAGATGGAAAGTTCAACAACAAAATAAACCATCTAGCGAAACAAGCGAACAGAGTGAAAATGAGTCAAGTGAATCAAGTAGTACCGAACAAAGTGATGGTGAAAATTCAAAAAATGCACCAAAAAACAAGTCAAAAAAGGCTAAAAAATGTACACCAACAATTAATTTACGCAGATCAACAAGACACACAAAGCCACCTGAGCGTCTTAAAATGTAATTAAAAAAATTAATGATAATTTAATTAAAATAATATTAAAAAATAAAATAAATCGGGTTAAAAAATTAATTAAAAAAATAAAAAAAATATAAATAAAAAATAAAAAAATTAATTATTAAAAAATAAAGTAATAGAAAAATTATAAAAAAATTAATATTTATAAAAATAAATAAGCCCGAAAATATATTAAAAAAATTTAAAATAAAAATTTTTAAAAAAAAAAAACAAAAAGACAAAAAATAAACAACCAAAAAAATATAAAATAAAAATATATTTTTTCATAATTTAAAAATTATAATTTGAAAAATTATTTATTTTTTTCAAAATTTGCAATCACGCTTAATTCAAAATTTTTTATTTTCATTCAAAATAAAAATAAAAATATTTTTCATTTCAATTTAACGAATATTTAAGCGTAACGTTATTTAACTATTAAAATTTCAAATTCGTTAAATAGGCACTTTACAACTACTAGGAAAAATTAATAACTTTAAATATAATTTTAATTTTTTAAGGAGATTAAGTGTTGTTGTTTTTTTTAGTAAATTAGCATCAAAATATTATGAAAATTAAAATCAAATTTTTCTGCTAGACAGGACAGTACAGAAAAGTTAAGTACTGTGAAGTTAAATTATATAAAAGGTACTCTTTACGCAATAAGTGAATTCTATCAAAATTTATTTTGTCTAATTAAATTTAAAATTTTCAATTATATTTGTTAATTTGGTAAGTTAGGTAAATCAAGTTTTAAACACCAGAATTATTAAAATTAAATAACAGTACAATTCAGTAACTGTGTACGAATCTAAGCAAAAATTAAGACATAGTTGTAGTTGTTTCTTCTAGTTGTTGTTCATTTTTTAATTAGAAAAAAACACAGCAAAATATCAGTTACTGTGAATATTACCAACTTAAGTGCCGTCTAAGTCTTAAATAAAAATTTAAATTTAGAAACAAATTTTTCAATTTGAAATTAAGCTAGGTAAATTACAATCAAGTCAATTTGTTTATAAAAAATAAACAGTAAAACTCACTGTGAATAATATTAAAACTTAAGAATTTTTTTCTAAAAAATTGTACTTAATTTTTTAAGAGAAAAAAATAAAAATTAAAAAAACTATTATTATGGACGATATATATGACATTTATTTGAGAAATATTAACCGAGTATGTAAGGAACATTACATATTGGCAAGTATACTTAAGTCGTATATTAAAGACTATTTTCAAGATCAAAGTATCAAAGATTTATTAGGCGAGATAGTGTTTGTAAAAATTCCTGATACTCAAGATGACGGTACATATAGAACGTTAAGAACTTGTTACGGCTTTTTGAGGTTCGAAAAACACTGGAACCACAAATATGCTCTTGAGCGTCTTAATAAAATTTATTTTCATAAATTAAAAATTTGCGCCGAAGTTAACAATTTACCTAGAGCGCCGTCGTTAGATAAAAAAAATATTGATAAACAGAAAATTCCTTGTTACTGTGAGACTGTTAGTGATTCGAGCGAATACCATAGTGTGTGCTCTTCTCTTAGTCACCTTAATTTATTCGAAAATCCGCAAAAAACAAGTAGTGAATTATTTAATAATAATGAGGTATTAGATAAGGATGATAGTGACTCAGATAGTGACTCAAGTATAATATCAGTTATTGAGGTACAAAAGCCTGAGCCAGACCCTCTGGAACAAATCCTCACGTATGAAGAATTAGTTGAGGAATTAGAAAGAGAAAAATCGGCTAGAATGGAGACTGAAAAAAAATTAAAATTATGTTTTGAACAATTAAGAATCAAAGATGACAATATAAGTAAACAGTCTTAGTGTTAAACATCAAGCTTTAATAGATGAAAATAATTCAATTAATGATAAACTATTATTTTTAAAGTCTCAATTAAATGAAATAGAGGCCGAATATAGTTACGGTGCCGATCAATTCGATTTATTAGATAATGATTATAATAATTTAAAAAGTCGATTTAGTGAATGTGAGGTAGAGAAAAATAGGCTTAAAAACGAACTTGAAATAGTCATGGCTGAAAAATTAGTTGCTGTGGAAAATTACGACGAACTTCACAAAAAAGCTAATCGAATGAAGTTCTTGTTTGAAGGGAGAGAGGAGAGAGTAGATTCTCTTGAAAAGCTTGTCGATCTTAAGGACTTAGAGATTAAGCAACTTCAGACCAAGCTCAACGACCTAAACGAGATTCAAAATTGTCGTGATGAGCTAGATATAACTAAATCGCAAAACGAAATCCTAAACGAAAAACTCAACATTCGAAATTCGTTTATCAAGAAGTTTGTTAACAGCAATTCAAGGTTATTCAAATGTTATATGGAGATGTTGAATGAAGTTGTGACTGAGTAAAATCAAAAAAAAATTAAAATCAATTTAGTTGTTATTTGTTTTTTTAATTTTGTTTTTGTATTTTTGTAATTTTTCTAAAAAGGTTAAAATATTAAAATTTGTAATTTCCGGTTAATACCTAGTTTCTGTGAGGGGAGGTATGTTGTAACTCTCAATATAGTTACAACTATTTGTCTGATCAGTTACTTAATCTAATTGTTAAATGTTAGTTATGATTTGCTTATGATGAAAGCATAGCAAATCATGACTATAAAAACTTTAAATATTTATAAAAAAAGTGTGTTTTTTTTGTTATCATTTTTCTTTATTAATTTTAAGAAATAGAAATTATTATTTTTTTTAGTTTTTTCTTTTCTTTATTATTTATGGCTAGAAGCGGCCTTTATTATTAAATAAACATTGTGAAATATAAAATATTCTTTTATTATTTCCTTTAAATATTAAGTTGAAACTGTTTCTTATACAGCCTAAGAAGAAGATTTACAACATTGTAATATTTGCAAATAATTTGTTCAAAAAAACTGAAAAGTTTGTCAAAAAACGTTATTAAAACAAAAAAAATAAAGACAATTTAGTAGGGCTATCTTTGAACTGTTTCTTCCCTTTTTTTCGACACATGTCTTCAATCCTTTAATGCCTCTGGGATCATGCCCTTCCTACTGGTAGTTTAGCTCTTATTAAGAAAAGTTTAAAAAAGATGACCCTATTAAATTGCATTTTAAAAGTATATTTAAACTACTTAAAATAAGTTCGAATTCGTCGAATCTTAATTTTTAAAAAAACTTTCTATCTAAATTCAATTAAATATTCAAAATTGGAAATTAACAGAATAAATTCCCAAATAATAACTTATTTTTCCATTTACTATTTGCGAAAAAAATCATTTCTAAACGAAGAAAAGTTTAGAAGGCAACCAAATACAGTTTGAGTGTGTTGACGATTGCCATATTGAATTATCGAGTACATTTCTGAAATAAGTTGACAGTCTGCTTAAGAGGCTCTTAAGACGATGCTTTTGCTTAAGCAAAAACTGCTTAAGAGTTGCTTAAAACGATTTTCTGCTTAAGACGTTTTTCGAATATTTTGCTATTAAACATAAAATAAATTATGTTAATTTTCTATAAATAATTACCTGAGATATTAATATTATTTTTACCGTATTCCCTTGTTTTTCAATGCAGCACTATAATCCGAAAACTCGGTTTTTATCCAATTTTCTGATTGGTCAATTTTTTTTCAACCAATCAAAAAATTGGATAAATACCGAGTTTTCGGAATTTAGTGCTGCATTGAAAAACAAGGGAATACGGTAATTAAAATATTTAATTGTTTTTTTTTTAAATCAAATTTATTTTTAAATTATTTTATCATCTATTAAAAAACAAAAAAATTAAAGGCAACGTAGTAAAATTACACTATTTTTACACTATTTCTAAAACTCCTCCCTCGCATAATGAATAGCGTAACTTTTACGATTTCGAGTGTCAACTAATTAAAAATTCATTGTGAAATAATAAATTTTTAATACTAATTAGGAGTAATTTTACACTTTTGCAATAATCTCAAATTTTAATCTTTATTCAAATTGCAATTATACTTCTTAAATGCAACTTGATGAATTTTAAACTTAATTAAATTAAAATTGAAATCAATAAATAAATTTTATGTAAATTATTAAAAAAATTGATGCTATTTATCAATAAAAATATTTGCAATAAAATAAAAACTTGAAAAAATTAGATAAAAACTTGAAATTTGCTTAAAATACCTTGAAACCAAAATGCAAAAAATAAATGCTAAAATTGTGTCAACATCACAACGTAGTAAAATTACACTATTTTTACACTATTTCTAAAACTCCTTCCTCGCATAATGAATAGCGTAATTTTTACAATTTCGAGTGAACTTTTTTAGCAAAAGATATGGATTTCTATCGTAAAAATATTTTACTTTCAATTTTGAATGATCATGTTTATTAATCAATTTTAAAAATTATAATTTGCAATTTTTTTCCTTTTTTTTATCTAAATTTTTCATAATAAATTCTAAAAACTATTATTGGTTTATTTATTTTTTATAATGAGGTGCTTTTTTACACTATTTTATTTTATCTTTACCGACTTTTCACACTTAATTATTAAAAAAAAGACAATGAAAGTGTAATTTTACCATGATACGAAATTAAAGCTTCTTCTAAAATTAAAATTTTTTGATTTCCTTTGAAGATTAATTAATTAATTTTGCTTGAGAAAAAATAAAATTCAATTTTTCGGCCTTGCTTGAACTTTTATATTTTTGAAATTATGTGAATTTTTATTTTTTATTTAAAATTAAGGATTAAGGTTTTTTTATAAAAACAATAGCCGCTGTTCAATTAATTTAAAGAATTTTAAAGTTATTGCAATCCTTCTTTTATAAAAAAAAATATTCTCTAGATTTTTATGCTTTGAAAACATAAAAATAATTTTTTAATTGTTCAAAAATTAAAGTAATTATAACGATTTTATTAAATTAAAATTCATTAAATGTTTTAATTAAATTAAATTTTAGTACATTGTTTTATATTTTTGCCGGCTGCGACTCCACTGTTTCATAATATTAATAAATTATGTTAATTATTGCTTAAGACTTTATCTTGCTTAAGATTTCCTTAAGCAATGCTTAAGACGCCTCTTAAGCATGTCTTAAGACCGTCTTAAGATTTGCTTAAAAAGTTGTCAACTTATTTCAGAAATGTACTGTAGAAAACTAAATTTCATTTGTAATTTTGTTTTCTCTCGTTTACGCTATTTTGAATATTTTAGTAAAAAAGTGGAAAATTTTAAAAAAAAATTTTGGATGAAAATTTTTAGATTAATTAAAATGAGATCAACTTTTTATTACGGAAGATTTGTTTTTTTTACTAAATTATAAATTTTCGAGCAAAAATATAAAAAGACAAATTATGAACAAAATCTTAAGTTTGGTTTACTAAACAAAGTTAACTAAATTTTAGTTAACTGATCATAAGTTAAATAATAACAAGTTAACTTACAATTAGTTAACTTATGATCAGTTAAATAACGCTTAGTTAGCTTACGTTAGTTAACTCGAAACTAACGCTAACTTCAATCACTACTCACAACCACTATTAAAAGAACAGTTGGTTAAAAATGAGACTAGAAATATAAAATATGATTTAAGAAATAAAGATCAAATAATTAAATATCAAGAATTAAAAGTTTTATTTTTATATATGAACAAAAAAATTTTAATTTATTTAGAAAATAAGATTTTAAGCAATACATCTAATAACATTAGGGATGTTTGAAAAGTAAATAAAACTATTAGATATAAATTCAAAATTTTTGTAACTTTTAGCAGTTTTTGATTTAATATCGAATAAAAACTCAGCATTTGAGTCGAAATAATTTAGACTATTGTCATAGAATTTTATCAAAAGCCGATTACTAGGGTCTACTTTAATTTGATTAAATCTTGCTAATTTATTCAAATACACATTCTTGATACTTAAACCAGTAAATCTATTAATTATTTTGATAAAATGTCTCATTTTCTGTTCACAATAGGCATAAATATAAGCTTTATTAAACGTCAACTGAATCAAAGATGATGATTCACAAACATAAAAAGGTTTTCGTTTGTTTTGACTTTGTCCGAAAAATTCTATTAATTCTAAATCATAATTTAAAACAACATATCTATGAGCTGAATCATTTAATACAAAAATCAAATTGAACTTGTTCATTAAATGTATTTTAATTTTAAAATTAAATATTTTTTGTTTAAGATTTAAAATTTCATTTTTGAGTTTATCATAGTAATAAACCAATACTCTAGATTCGTAGTCATCTTTAATTAATAACATAAAATAATAACCATATGATAATACTTGATATGTTTGATAATATTTAATTTGGAAAATTTCACTCTTGAAAATTATTTGATTATTTAAATTGTTTACAATTTGATAGAATAGATTTTTCGGTTGATTCTCGACTAAATTTAAACTTAAATCTTGAGAGATAACTAGTTTTTGAATTCGAGGCGTGAAATTTAAACTTGGTCTTACTTGGATGTACAGGGATTCGTTTTTGTTGTGATAAAAACTTGAATCATTTATAAATAAATCTAAATGGCGTAATTTTAAATCGAATAAATTATGCGAAAATTCCAAATCGAGAATTTTTAAAAATGTTTTGTAGCCTAAAGGTTCATTTTTAGCGAAAAAAAATGTATTTTTAAGATACTTTATATTGTTTTTTAAACTGTGGTCTAAACGGCTAATTAAATTTACTCTTGATTCATTTAATCTTAGCTCGAAATTATTAGAAAAATAATCCAAACAATATTTTTCAAAATTACATGAGTTTATTTTTGATTGTATAAAATGAATTTTCGAATCGATTGAGTCGAATAGGGTGTCCAATTGAGAGAATGTTTTCTCACACTGAGTCATGTTTGTTTTCAAAATAAAGAAAAAAAATTTTTGTTTGATTGATTTTAAAAACAGAGCGAGAGTAATAGCAAAAATATTTTTGTTAATAATTATTAATTTTCTTGTTTACGAATTTTTTTCTTAATGGATATTAAAAGATTGGTATCAATTCAATTTTAGAAAAATCTTAATCATTCACACACATTCAGCAGTAGGTCTAGGTAGAAAACAAAAAAAAATTTAATTTAAACTTTTTAAAAGCGTTATTTATTTGTTCTAAATTATTCATTTCAACAAAAATTAAAAAAAAGTTAATGGAATTTTTTTTATTAGTTAGTTTTGGTAATCAACAACAACAAAAAAAAGGCAAAATGTATCTTTTGTATACTTTGTTTTTTTCATAAATAAATTTTTTTTTAATTACTGTCAATCGATTTAATTAATTTTAATTTAATTAGTTTTGTTTCATTCGAAGTATTCTAAGCAAAATTTTAATTCAAATAAATTTTTAATGGCTTTAATTATTTTTATTTTTTAAATTAAGTTTGAAATATGTTTATTAAGATATAGAAAATTAGTTATCAAAAAATCAGAACATTTTTTGCTTAATGAAAAAGATGAAATAATAGATTTATTTTTGTTGCCAGTTTTATTGGGTCAATATTTTAGCTTAAATTTTATATCCTTTGGAATTTGTTGTTTAGCTATTCAATATAAAAAAGACGATCTAGCACAAAATCAAACTGTTTAAATTTATCGTATCAATTTAGAGGAAACATTCATGGGCCATGTTAAACAAAATATTTTCAGAAAATAGAAAAAATTCTAAACAAATTTTGGGTTTTAGTTTTTTTATAAAACAAAAGTCCTGTTTAATAAAAATGGAATAGCCTAAAAAAATCTTGCGATTGTAATAGGTAAAATTACACAATCAATATTTATATGGTATATACCTTCATTGAACACGTTAGAGAGAATAACTATAGTCAAAACATTTTTATTGAGTAAACTTTGGTTCATAATCGCATTTACAAAAATAAAAGAAAATTAAAGAGATTAATTTTTTGAATTAGTCTGTTATTTTAACTGTGGAGAAGATAAAGGCGAAGAGAATGGCTGGAAAAAAATTGAAACTGAAGGATTCTTCAGTTTTAATTTCGCTAAGACTTTCACTAGTCGATAAAATATTGGCCTTTAAAAAAGTGGTATCATTTTGAATGTATCTTAGGCTGGCTTCTTGATTCTTTATTGTTTGATCTAGATTTTGTAATTTTGAATCTAAAGGAGACAATTTACCTTTTCGGTAAAAGTCGATTGAAGGATTTTACAGTTATTCGCTATTACTTTTTCACCAGATAGTATTTTTAGCGCATAATTATTAATCAAAATTTTTTTTTTGGCAAATTTTTCACATTTCTCACTGAAGCATTTATGGGATTCTCAACAGTTGATGAATCATGATTTGCAATTTTTAGTTAGATGACCATCTTTTGAGCATTTAAGTCAGCTTTCTTTATTTTTACCGTAAACCCTCGATAGTAGTACCGGTATAAATTCGAAAACTTCCAAAATTGTACCACCCCTCTTTTTTGAAGCTTAAAGGTCTGTGAATACATTTAAGTAATAAAATCATTGGGTACAAATTCGAAATTCCAGATTTGTACAACGGTATAACTATCGAGGGATTATGGTACAATTTTTTTCAAGATGATTTAGGCTACAGCATCTTTTACAAATCTTATAATTTACATTATAAATAATTAGGAGACAATAAATCATGAATCATGGAGAACTACGAAAATCAGTCGGAAAAACCGATTTTATAAAAAATTAATTTTTATTAAATTTTTTTTTAAAAATTTTAATACATGCACGCATAAAAAAATTGCATGCATAAAAAGTATCCAAATTTAATATGAAACCAGAACTTATATATTTTACAATCTATATTTTCTAACAATGCTAGAAAATGTCTTTGATGCTAGGCTAGCATCATAAACTGGACAAAAGACTAATTTATTTAGATGGATGAAATTTCTTATTACTTCAATTTTTTTTATTAATAAAAAATAAATTTAAAAATTTATCTTTGTTAAATTAGCTTTAACTTTTTTCCTTTTAAATCCCTAGAGAAATATCACTCACTAATCACTTTTGTTGTCTCTGTTTATTTTTTAACCTAATTTTAAAACATTTAAATAACAATGATATTTATATGATTCGATTTTGAAATTTTTCATTTAAATACTTTCGCTTAAAGTGAAACTCTATTGAAAAAGACATTGTTTGTCGTTAATAATCCCTAATTTAACAAAAAAAATTAACTATGACAAACAGTTTAAGTAATCAAAATAAATAAAAAATAATTTTTATATAGAGTTTTATCTACAAATATTTTTTGAGTAAATAAAAAAAAATTAAAAAATCCTATGATATGAAGAAAACAAAATTTTATCTCAAAAAATTTTAAATAAAGAAAAATAACGTGAAAAGATATTAATTTTGAAGTTTTGAAGAGCTTTTTACTTTTTTCTTCAAAAAATGCTTTTCAATAAATGTCTATTGTTATTATTATGTTTAGGAATTAGCTTAATCGATGCTTTACCATTGCCATTTAATCAATATGCTTATATGCAAGCTCGAAATAAACTAACTGAAAAAAATCTAAATCTAACCATCAAAGAACAATTTGTAAATATTTACTTAGAAAAGTTAAAACATGAAGAATTTGGTGACACCAAAAATTATTTTTTTCCATCACGACCAATCGAATCCGAATTATCTAAAATAACTTCTCGAAATATATACAAATTATTACGTCAATTACCAAAAGGTGGTAATTTGCACATACACGAATTTCAAATGTTAAATAGGAAAAGATTTCTTGAAATTGTATTTAATCAAAAGCCCGAATTTGATTGGCTCTATATTTGCGATAAAGAAAACAATCCGGATTGTGCACCTAATCCTTCTGAATGTAGGTGTAATAGTTATTATTTGAGATATTACGCTAAAAATCCGGAAAAAGGCTGGATAAAAGTCAATGGTTCAAAATGGACTATTGAAAAAATAGTCGAAAAAACTACATTGACTGGTATTCTTAATAGTTTAGATGAAAAAATTTATCCAACTGACACAAATGGAAGATGGAAAGTGGCTAATCAGTACGGTGTATTTAATTTCTATTCGGACTTAACAAAGTACAATAAGACTCGTTTTGAATATATGAAAGCATGTTTGGATGATTCATTAGATGAAAATGTTCAATTAATCGAATTTAGACGCTCTAATTTCGGTGGTTTGTATTATGTAGATCAAGATTTAAACCAAGTCACAATATCACCTAATGAAGAGCTAAATTTATTAATTGAATTTAAGAAAAATTATATCAAACAAAATCCTAATTTGATCGATTTTATATTTCTTATATATGGTTCTAGAGGCCAACCTGCTAGTGTTATAAACGCCACTTTGGATTCGGCTTTAAGGTTACAAGCTCAATTTCCCGAAATGATACGTGGATTTGATTTAGTAGGAGAAGAAGATCAAGGTCATACACTTTTATTTCATAGTGATTCATTATTACAAGGTTTTAATTATAGTCAATCTAGTAATGGTACATTTAATTTGGTTTTTCACACTGCTGAAACAAATTGGCCACAGGATTTAGAGCCAGCTCAATTCGGTGATGCTGTATCGACTCTAGATAATATTTATGATTCGATAATTTTAAGAACTAGTCGTGTTGGGCACGGAATAGGTCTCATCAAACATCCTGATTTATACAAATATTTAATTGATAGAAAAATAGCAGTTGAGATTTGTCCAGCTAGTAATCAAATTTTAGGTAATTTAATTATAGTTTAGATAATTTATTTGATTCAGTTTCGGGTATAAATGCCGAATTTATCGCTTTTCAAAAAAATTCATAAAAAGAACGTTAATGCAGCATTTAAAATCGAAATTTCGGATTAAATTGCAACGCAACAACCTGCAAGGCATTACGGTATTTAAGTTTAAATTTTATATTATTTGGATAATTTTCAAATATCATAACTTTTTCTAATAATTAAAATGTAAGATAAACGTATTCTGGAAAAAAGAATTTTTCTGTTTAAAATATAAGCAAAATAATGAAAAAAAATTTTTATTTGAGACACTTATTCATGTCTAAAATTTTCGAATAGAAGAAATCCTTCGTGAGCCGCACTTGCTTTTTTTGAGAAAATATGGTTAGAGAAAATTAAAGACTTCGAAATGGAAATAATACAGCAGTTATTGATATTAAAATGTATCAAACAATATGTCAAGTTTTCGAAAAATAAGGGCATTTCAAAAAAATTATAAATTTTATTTAATTTAATATTTAAATTAAATTTAAGGTAATGGACCCACTTTTCTTTATAATTTTTATCAATTATTTACCTGATTATTTTGAGGAAATTATGTCAAAATTGTTTACAGACGATACCTTTTGCCTCTTATGTTTAGCTCAGATAGTTTTGTCTCATTAAATGATAATTTAAAAAAAAGTATTGAACGATTAAACGAATGGTGTAAATATAATCAACTTTACATTTACTGAGAAAAAATTAAAATTATGTAAAGGATTTTTTTGATGCGAAACTCCTTTTTTAAAAACTTTTATGTTATCATGTTTTGACTATTGTTCGTCTCTTCTTTTATATGTAAATAAAAATCGTGTAAGAAAGATTTGTAAGTTATACTATTTTACTCTTTTTAGATTATTTGAACTAGATTTAGATGGTCTTCCAAATTCTACAAGTTTTTGAGTTAAATACTATTCACTAAAATTTAAGAAGAAATAAAACCAGCAAAGTTCTTCCAAGTTTTTCTAGTAAAAAGTTTGGTTGCTTGATGTTTAGAAATAAATTAGGAACGATTATTAATAATTTAAATTTTCTAGATTTTATACGGATTTAAAACATTTCAAAGTAAACCTGTTTAAAAATAGAGATAAAATTGAAAACATTTTTACTAATATAAATAATATTTTATTTTTTACTTTTTTTTTTAATATTTTTATAATTTGATGAATATGACCCTTTGGTAATATTCTTATAAACTAACTCAATTACTCTTGCATAGATTCTTCTTCCTATTAATTGAGTATAAATAAGCATTTAAATAAATACAGTTTTAAAACATAAATTTTAATTTTTAAGGCTATGTTTCTGACTTACGTAATCATCCAGCCATAAACTTTTTTCGCAGTGGTATACCAATAGTTATAGCTGGTGATGATCCGGGAAGTTTTGGTTATAATGATTTGACTGTTGACTTTTATTTGGCATATATGGCATGGGGTCTCGATTTGTATGATTTAAAAATAATAGCATCGAATTCAATCCGTTATAGTCTTATAACCAATGAGAGCAAAATAATTGGCTTTGAAAAATTTAATAAATTATGGGGTAATTTCATTGATATAACATATGAAAATGCATGTCTAGCTAAAAATAATCTAACACCGGTGAATGTATCAAATTTACTACCATCTTATGGACCGGTCGATAAAGAAGTTGAATTGAGTATTTTTGGCCTTGGTTTCGAGAAAGCTCTTTGTCAAAATGTTTCTTGTTTGTTTAATAATGTAAAAACAATAGGACAAATGATTAGTATAAATGAAATTCGATGTAAAACACCAGTAAATTATTCGATAATGGGCGATAAAGCAGAAAAAGTAAATGTTAGCCTACAATTTGGAGACCAAGTATTTTCAACTCCATTTACTTATACTTTTGTGGCTTACTCTATTCCTTTAGTTGATGACGAAATGACAGTTACAAAAGTAAGTTGGACCGTAATCCAATCCAACTCTCAAATAAAAAATAATTCTGTTTTTATGAACATTTTACTTACTCTTTCTTTAGTGTTTGTTACAAGTTTATTTTGATTTAGAACAAAGAAAATAAAATTTATTTTAATATAATTCCTAAATATTTTGAAATTGTCTAAAATTCAAATAAGCTGAAATAATTTAGAATTTTATCAATTATTTAAAACCCAAGCAAAACTTTTTTTAGGTAAAATAAAAAGAAAAAATATAGACCGAAAATTTTTATAGGAAAATTTTTTTAGGATTTGTCAATTTTTTTTTGAGCAAGTTGAATTGAGAAAAAAAGGCCTCTCCTAAAAAGTCATTTATTCAAATAATTTAAAATTAAAAATATAATGAAAAAAAAGGAGGTTCAATTATATGTTGAAAAAAATAAGAACTTCATTGAAACGAACTTTTATGTAAAATTATAAACTGAATATTATAGGGTAAAAAAAAGTCTTCATATTTTTGTAAATGGTATAAAAACCCGGAAATTTAAAAACAGGACAAAAAACGCGTTTCGATTCGTTTCTAAAAAAAACGCGTTTAAACTGGTCATTTTACCACTAACAAACGCGTTTTTTTGCGTTAATTTATTTTAAAATGGTGATTCTATAAAAATTTAATACAAATACGCGTTTTAATTCGTTTGTAAAAAACGCGTTTTAACTGAGAATTTTTTCAAAAAAAAATCGCGTTTTTTACGTTAATATATTTTTCAACCAATCGAAGCCAAAAAATTGCAATTAAACGCGTTTAAATTTAGATCTAGATAATACAGTACAAAGCTAAAATAAGTTAACGAGCTGTTCGAACATGTTTCAACACGTGTTCGAACATGTTCGAACGGTGTTTGTTTGTGTTCGAACAGTGTTTGTTTCTGTTCGAACGGTGTTTGTTTCTGTTCGAACAGTGTCTGTTTCTGTTTCAAAATGTTCGATCATGTTCGAAGGAAAACAAAAAAATTAGAAAATTATTTTAATTAAAAGATGTCGAAAGAAAGGGGCTACTTCGGTAAATCTGTTAGAAAAGCTAGCCAAATTTTTTATTTTTTTTTTATTAACTAAAAAAAAAAATTAACAAATATTAAATTTATTTTTTAAGAATTAATAAAGGATAAATTTATTTTCATTTTCCCGTTAATTATAGTTTCTTTGAAAATAAAAAAAAGAATTAGACGTTGAGAAAGGTTTATCAATGAAATTTAATTAAAATCAAACCTAAT
>NTPY01000303.1:133688-158903 GCA_002922825.1 Brachionus calyciflorus | reverse complement strand
CAACAAAATTTTAAGCGAAATCAAAATTTTTTTCAATTTTTTTTTTTATTTCTATTTGGGGTTGTATACTTTTGTCAAGATAATTTTGTAACGAATTTAAAAAAAATAATTTTGTAACGAATCGTTACAAAGTTAAAAATTTTAAAAATTCAAAAATCTAAATTTATCACGATTCTTTAAAAGCAATTATTTAATTTAAAAAAATATCGTATCCTCTTGCCTAGGACTCTAAGAATAATGGTTAGATTCAAGTTCTTTACTTTTAGAGTACATCCCATCGATTACATGCTATAAAAATTTTTAAAATTTTTATTGGAAAACAATTTGACTCTTGGGTTTTTTCAGTACCTTTTACATTAGAGTTAAAAATTTAATTAAAAAATAAACTAGAAATTTCATTATTAAGTCTAAATTTTAATTATGTTTCCTCTAATTTATTTTTTATGTCTATTCTTTTTAATCTTTACTCTAAATAGAAGTCTTAGAGACTTGAAAATTTATTTGTATAAAATTTAATTTGAAGTCTTAGAAACTTGAAAATTTATTTGTATAAAATTTAATTAAATTTTAAAAAAATTATTCAAACTTTAATTTGAATATTAAATTGATCGATAATTAGTTTTCTAAAAACAATTTCTTCAATAATTTGTAAAAATGGAAAAATCATCATCGAGAATCACATCTAATAAATTATAAAATGGAAATTTTTCAACCGGCAAAATTCAAAATCGAAATTGGATAGATGATAATAATGAAGCTTTAAAAAGAAATGCACGAGAATACCGTGGAAAACTTAAAAAAATGAGAATTCAGGAGACTTGTATACAGGTTAGAGTAAACTAAATAAAGTTAAGGGGACATAAATTTCATTATTTAATATAAAAAGTGGAAAATCGATTATTCCGCCTTTAGAAAAAAATTTTATCTTTTCGATTTTGACTTTAATTTTTTTGGTTTTATTTCGTTTTTTAAAGATGTTTATTTTATTTAGAATTCCGAAAATTCAGATGTTATAAGTGCTCCTAATGAAACAATTAACTATCAAGAGTGTTCCATTTTGGATGAAAATATTAATGAAGATTTAATTATAGATTCAATAAATCCTTTTGATTCAAACATAAATTTCAAACAATTTTGTCTAAGTTTTGTTCTGTGTTGTCAATGTCTAAAACTATCTCTTAAGGGGAGAGAAATTTTGCTTGATTATCTAAAAGCTATGTTTCCAAATCCAAATAAAATTCCAACAAGTTATAATCAAATAATAAAAAATATTAAAGCAAAGCCTGTAAATGAAATTAAGATGTGTGTTTATTGTAATAAAGAGTTTGATAAACAAAAATGTTTTGATCCAGACTGTTTTTCGAATAATCAAATATCTCAAGCTCAAGAATCCAAATCAGTTTTTGTTTTCGATACAAAAGAACAAATATCTAATGTCGTTAAATACGAATGGAGTAATTTTAATTCTTATAAAGGTGACTTTAAATAGAAGTTTTTATATCGACTTTTAAGATTTACTCCTCGACTAGAATCGATTCTCAAGATTTTTAAATCGACTGCAAGAAAAGTCGACTTGTCCGAAATAAAGTCGACTTTTTAAGAGTCGACTCACAACACTAGTAATGAGCTTAAAGTTAAAATTTTTTAATCTTTCTTCATATTTTAATCCGGATCTAGAAGCCTAAAAAAAATTTTTATTTGTTTTTTTTTGTTTAAAGTATTTTTTATTAAGAGAGTCTAAAGAATCTACCAATTGCAGACGCATGTATTACACGAATTTACGGAAATGAAACGAATACACATATTGACACAATCTTAAACATTTTCTTGAATTTTTTTTAAAATTTATTATAATTAAATACCACAATTAAAATATTTAAATTGAGCATTTTTTTTTCTATTCAAAATAAACAACAGTCTTTTAAAATCTAATTAAAAAACTTAAATAAAAACACTATAAAAGTCTTCTAAAAAAACTGTAAAGAGTATACCGTTGAATAGCTATATAAAAATTGACCCATAGAAGCTTGTGACTCTTAAAATTTTTTTGAACATAAAGGTCCTTTGAACAAACGAATAAAATTTCAAAAGTTTCGGATTTACAGAAAATATTTTATCAAAGAAAACATAAACGCGACAACGTTTATTGAACACTCGAAAATAAAAAATTCAACTTTTAATTTTTAAAGTAGGGAAATAATATTTTTAATTCAATTTTTATATATTGCGTTTGAAATAAAATTGATTTATCCTATAAAGTAAAAGAGTTCGACTTAAACTTTTTTAAGAGTCCTAATTATAATTATTAATATTATGCTACTAAAAAATTAATATGAATAAGTCTCATACTATTTGCTGATGCAGCGAATATTAAAAAATCATCGAACACATCTATGTGGGCAATATTTTCAACGATAGTCGAGTTTCCACCAATAATTAGAAATTCAAAAAAAAAACTATTATTCATACACTTTGGTCAGGTTATTTAGATTTTAATACTATTTTTGAGAAATACACACAAATAGATAGCTTAATATCTAATGGAATTTGTGTCAATATTATCTAATTATCGAGCTATGTTTGTTTTTAAAAACTGCTATTTTTATGTTTTTTTTAAATTAAAATATAATGCGAAAAAATAATTTTTTTTTTGCTAATTTTTTTTTTATTCTAAAGAGCATAAATGAATTAACAATATCCAAATATAAGAAAAAATTTAGAAATTTTTTTTAATTTCTATTATATCTTAAAAAATCCATATTTTTCAGAGTTTTTTAAAAACTATGTAGTCCTTCATTTTGTAGCAATCCTTACATCTTTTTCTAAAATAATATACTTTAGAGTCTCCTGAACAAAAGTTACTTGAAGGTTTTTTTTTTGTTTGTTTTTGTCCTTTGTTTCGATTGATATAAAATAAACACAGAAATGCCCCCAAGAACCAAAAGATCGAGAGCCGGCGAAGAAAATTTTAATAAAAGAACTGATCAAATACTCTTAATTAGAGATCCTGAAGATACCGGGGACCAAGGACAAAATGTTTTTAATTTGGATGATGTCTATTCCAGCCTTGAAGAAAGCTTAATCGATCATCCTAACAACTAACACAAAAATACTCCTTTAAAAAAGTCAGTTGAGTGCCAAACTGAAAGTTATCAAGTTTCAAGTAAATATTTATTATTTAAAAAAATTATTTAACATTTTTTTATTTAAATTTATTAAAGATTACCAGACTCGAATACAAAACAACATTGATATTCAAAATATTTTGAATTTATTTGCTATTTTATTTTATCTAATTCCTGGATTTAACTCTAAACATATGAGAATAATAAGCGTCGCAATTTATACACTTCTTCGAGTGTTAAATATAAAATTTGAAACGTGTCGGCTAATTCTGGAATCGTTAAATCTTTTATCAATAAGAACTTGCCACTCTTGGGTCCTTACAATTATCGACGAAGATGATCCTTGTGTTATTCTTAGAGACGGTCGCGGATGCTACAAACGCATAACATTTTATGAAAATTATACAGAGCTTGAAATAGAAGCCAAAGCTTTTGCCTTAAATGAAGCATCAAAAAAACTTGTAATTTCAATGCTTATTTATTGGCTCAATTCGTAGATAAAACATTCAGAGAAATTTATCCTGATGATGTTATCTATTTTGCAAATGATTCTAATGTTTTTATTAGATCAGTGGAAAGCTGCCGAGCAGACTTGCTTAAGTGGGGAGTGAGATTTGATAAAAATACCAATCGACCTTATTTTGAAGGACACGAGCGCGAATCATTTCAATAAATTTCCCGGAACTAATTGCATATGGCAAGTTTTTTTTTTAATTAGATTTTTTTTATTTACAATTTTATTCAAAAAAGGCCAAAGAATGGAACTTTTGTTCCCAATAAAGTTTGCTGAAAATGAAACCTGAACTAGTCCTTTACTTAAATTCGGAGTTAAAAGCTGTTTATTTCTTTTTATTTTAACTAAATTTTTGACTTGAATCAACGAATCATTTGGTTTAGAAAATTGAAATTTTTGCTTTTTTTCTAATTTAGAAGAAAAAGGCTAACATAACTGAATCATGTGTGTTTACATAATTTATACTTGTCTTCTAAATTAGTAAAAAAAAACAAAATTCGATTTTTTTCAAACCATAAGTAAAAGGAAAAAATGCCTAAATTAAGGTGGAATAAAAAAAGATAAACAGCTTTTAACTCGGAATTTAAGTAAAGGACTAGTTTAGGCTTTATTTGCAGCAAAATTAATTGGGAACATCAGTTCCATTCTTTGGTCTTTTTTGAATAAAATAGTACATAAAAAAAATCTAATTAAAAAAAAAACTTGCTATATATAAGACTATTGAATGGTTAGAAAACGATTTAAAACAAAGGTATTAGACTGTCCAAGAAATAAAATAATTTTCTAATTTTTTTTTTAAGCATAGATTGTGTCGATCAAAATGGAGTTTATATTGGATTACTCGATATTTGTAAAAAATTAGGTTTAATAGATAATTCTTGCTCTTCGAAAGACTTTTTGTTAAAAGAATTAAGAGAAATGTTGCTTACCTATCCGGCTTTTGATGGTGTTAATACCCATTTAGAAAAATTAGCGGCTGAATATAATATTAAGATTATCTGGTGCCCTAAGTACCATTGCGAGCTTAATCCCATAGAAGGAGTATGGTGTGATTTAAAGAATTTCTTTAGACGAAATAATGTCCAAGATTTTAATAAATTTTTTAGGTTAATTTGCAGCTCCTTGGACCAATATGAAAATAAAAAATTAGGAATAAAACTTTGGGGTAGATTTTGGAAGGCTCTTGAGATGTTTGAAAATAATTCTAGTTATCAAGATGTTCTTCAAACACTTTTCGGTGCAAGATCTAGTGCAACCGTCAAAATCACAAAAATAACAAATCTTTTAACACAAATATTAAATAATTTTTTTTATAGCATTAAAGCTAAGAATATAAATAATTTTTTGAAAAAAAAAACATAAAAATTCTTAATTAAATATATCTTAAAAAAGGTGCTTATTTTAAATTCAAATTTAAAAGTCGAAAAAATTTTTTGATCAAAAATCCTTCTAGTAACTTTTATTCAGCATTAGGTGAAACGTATAAATCAAGGATCGTTTAAAAAAAATCTTCAATTTGAAAGACTACATAGTTTTTTCCTAAAAATAAAACAAAATAAATGGTTGTTTTACAATTTTTTAAAAATTTACTGGTAAAAAGGAACTTCGGTGCCTGAATTTTTTTTGCTAAGATTGCCTGGGCTTGAAATATTAAATTTCATATTAAAAATCGACATAAATCAATTTTATTCATTTTAATTTAATCCATTTAATTAAAAAATGAAGGAAGAAGTTTGAAGCCGATTAAATAGGGCAAACAAAGGATTATCCATAATTTTTTTTTCATTTTCGCATTCTACGAACCTTGTTCTATAACATATAAAAAATATTTTAATAAATTTATCCTACGGAAGTTTATGATTTGGGCCACCTTACCTGGTCACAAAAAATGTGACCAGGTAAGTTAAATTTTATTTTAGGATTTGATTTCTTACGAATCTATCTTATTTAAAAAAATTAATTACAATCGATTCAAATTGAGTCTATCTTTAAATTATTATCGATTTTCTATTTGACTATTTTTTTCAATTCAACTTTTTTTCTTATTTAACATTTTCATTAAATTTTCAATTGCGTAACTAAATTAAAAAAAAAAAGTTGTCATTTTTTGATATTTCTAACTATATTTTTAATTTAATAGCTTTTAAATTTTTTAAAAAAAATCAAAAAAAAATTTTAACAAAAAATTACCTTTTTGAAATATTATAAAAGAATATCTACAATACAGGCCTTTCACATGTTCCCAAAATGAACGTTAAGTAACTTTAATCCCAATTTCGACCGGTTTTAAATTTTTAGGGGTTTTTACAAAACCCCTTATGGTTTTAAAACCCGAAATTCTGTCGGACGCATTTTTTTCCTGAATATTGTATAAGATGTTTCTTGAAATTATTAGAATCTTTATAAAACCAAATGACCTTGGTCAAGTTTGAATATTAAAAAAATATCGATACAATAATCGATATTCAACGGCAAATCAAAGTTAAAACACCTAGCCGTTAAAAAAAAAAGTAAATTATACAATACTGGTCTTTTACATGTTCCCAAAATGAACGTTCGTGGACATTCATGAATGAATGAATGAATTCTTCCTAGAATTTTTTTTTAAGAGTGACTAATATGATAACTTCGGTAATTGAATTTAATAATTATTGATAATTTTTAAATTTGGACTATTGAGTAAGTAGAAAAATCTTCTAAAAAGATAAGGAAAAAAGACAATTTATTTGTAGGTAAGGTCAACTAAAATTACATTTTTGATAAATAATTTAACAAATTCAATAAATTTATTCATAAAAAGTTTTAGACGTTAAAATATTTGTCCTTTAAAACCCATGAAAGCTGGTCAAAAAAGCGGCCGTCTCGGCGGTCACGGCCATGGTCATTAACAGTCTGACCGGCCAAGAGGCCGGATGACTTGTCCCTTACACTAAAAATAAATAATTTTTTTCAATTTTAACTCTGAGCAAGTACCTTACTGACTTATTATTTATGTGATTGTATTTTATTTAACAAGTTGGTAAGAAAAATGATATGATGCTTTATTTAAAGTTAAGAACCAAGAATAGCGTTGTCTTTTTTTTTTGCAAAGTTTGAGGATAAATACCGCATTAGAAATCAATTAAAAGAACTAATATTTTTTATTTTTTATGAACTAATATGAAGTATCTTGAGAGGACCCGGTAATGACTCAAAGAGTTGATGTTAAAGTTTATATTTTATTTAATTTTGATTCAACACAATGAATGAATAAATATAAAGTTTAGTTACAGTTTTTATACACATAAAATATAATAAAGTTATATTTAAGTTTTGTAGTGAAAAGGAAAAAACAACAACTTGTTGTTTGTAACTAAACTACAAACAGTTAAGAAGGAAAGTTCTCTTTTACAGTTTATTTCAACTTAAAGAAGAGAGAAGAAAATAAGCTCTTCCACGACACTTCATAATATTTAATAAGAAATAGGAAATTGTTGTTGAAACATCTTTTATATGAATTTTAATACTTAGGGTCTATTACATTATGTGACCATAAAAACTTACTGAATTAAGTGACCAAAAAAAATTAATGATGGTCCGATAGTTTTAAACTTAGTAAGATGTAAAAAAATTGGGTCACTAAAATTTTTTAAATATAAAAAAGATTTATATTTTTGTTAATAAATTTAGATCCAAGTTTTACAAATCATTTTAAAGCCTATCATCTCAAATTTTTTAGTATAATTTTTTTTAACCAGATTGCGGCTTAACAAGAGATATCGTCACTCAAAGATGACCACTAAAAAATGTGTAGTCTGTTTATCATTTAACAATTAAAAAAAGTGTCATTTTAAGAAAAATTCAGACTTAGAAAAAAAATTTTTAGTTTATTCAGCTCAGATTCCTTTTGTTTGATGCATGGATTTTTATAACGCATTAATATTATATGACGTATGGATAGACACGGAAGTAAGGGACACAAAAGACTAAGAGAGATCTTTTCCTTGTAAGGCTTAAGAATATAAATAATATTTTATTTTAAAAAATCTATCTGTATGGTTCCAGGAAGATTTAATCATGTTTTTTTATGCTTCTTTCTTTTTTTTGAAAGTACAGAAAACATTTTCCAAAAACGTCTCTCTATTTAAGTTTTTCTTACAAGATAAATGTGAAATTGAATCCCTTCTTAAACTAGATACAATTACTACATTTTCTTCCAAAGAAACGCGGCATTTAAAACTGAAATTTTAAAAATTTAAGCGGTATCAAACTTACAACAAAAAATGAAATAGCAGCTTTATTAGGTTTTAAAGGTTTCAAAATCATTATACTTGATAAAATAAAATTTAAATTTAAAAGTAATGTTAAAATTTTATAAGCATGCAATATTTAAATTCGAAATTTTGAGTGTTAATGAGTCTCCGGACAATGTATTACGATATTTTACTTACAATCGTAATTAAATTTAACCGATTGACCAACCTTACGATTTATTTGTATTTTTCATTTCATTTCTTTTAATAAAAAATTTGGTCAATATTTTTTTTTTATGTAAACTGTTTCTGATCACGTAATATCCAGTCTACAAAAAAATTATTCAATTGAAAAATAATGTATCAAATTTGTACAATCGTTTTAACAAATTATAATCGATATCTCACACCATCTACGTATGCTAAGTATGCCATCGATTAAGGAGGGAGGAGAAATTTACAGACATGATGATCTACAAATGTATCAAAATAGGAACACAGGGTAAAAACATATATATTTACATCATTATAATAAATTTAAAATAAGTGTTTTTCAGGTATTGGTAGATAAAAAGTTGATTTAGTTAGTCCTGGTTTACCTGATATGGGCCAATCTTTGTATATTCTACATAACTATCAAGATTTATAACATTTTGAATTTTCATCTTTTCTCATGATAAGTTAATATCAATTAGAAAAAATGGATTTATTTAAAGTAAAAATTAATAATTTTTAAACAAAAAAGTTCGAAAAGAAACTTTTAAATTGATGACCTTAATGAAGAAAAATTAATACTAAGTCGATTAATTACGTTAATAAAATTTTTTTACACAAATCTCTAACATCGTAAATCTTTTTAGATTGTTCTCGGAAAAACGTTGTTATTTTATTTCTTAATTTTTCAATAATAGATTTTATTAAAAATAATTGACTGTAAAAACCCTCTTGTATCAGGATAACCTGATTTATCAATTATTGCTTTGAACGGTCATGAATGTTCATTTTGAGAAAACATAAAATTTTAATTTTTTAAATTTAATGATTTTTAAAGATCTTTACTTCCAGGGCATTTGTGTTAGTTTTGAATTTTAAATTTAAATTATTAACTTAATCAAATATGAATCCTTTGAATAAAAAAAAGATAGCTTGAATTTTTGTCTTGGATATAATTTTTTGGTCTGGAATGAACAGTTTTTCTAATTAATTTATTTTTAATATTGTTTTAAAGTAAATAATTTAAACTAAATTACTCAAAATTTAAACAGAATCAATGCCCTAAAAGTATAGATTTTTAAAAATCATAAAATTTTAAAAAATTAAGATTTTTATGTTTTCTAAAAATGAACGTTTTGAACGTTCATTTTGGTTACTTGAGAAAGACCTGTATTGTATTAAATATCAATTTATCATTTCTTTCTTAAGAACTTAATGTTCGGATACGGTAAATTTTTAATAAATTAGGGTTAAGTATTCATCATTTATTTAAATTAGGATAAAGTATTCATCATTTATTTAAATTAGGATAAAGTATTCATCATTTATTTAAATTTTTCGATTGTAAATTTATTAAAATTTTTTAACTTGTACTTGAGAAATAAGAGAAAATTCAATAAAAGTACATAAAAAGAACGAAAACGCTACGATACGGCTAAATTTTTAGTTCAGAACAAATGCAATAAAAAATCAATATATTATAAAATTATTGATCTATTTTAAAATTATTTTGAAAACTAGACTTTATTTTGTATTTTCTTTAATTTTACATATTAACAAAATTAGAATCTAGCTGTAGTTTTAATATTTTTTATAACCAATTTTAAGTCAAAAGTATTAAAAATATGTATATTTGTCAGCTTTCTTTAATCTTTTTAGTAACTTTTTTTTTCAATCAATTTTGACTAAATTATTTTAAACAAAAGGCCGTGTTTTATTTTCGATAGACAAAAGTGCTATGCAAACAAAGTTTCCTATTGAATTTCTTAGAAGACAACGGTCTTATAGTGAAGGAAACCGTTATAAAGCTAATGAATTAAGAAACTTAGCATTTTATTTATTACCTGGAATAATGCATGACTTTATACCTGCTGAGTATTATAACAATATGTTATTGTATTTAGTTTTTATTAGAATTTTGTCTAATGACTTAATTACTCGATCTGATTTAGATGATGCAAAAAACTTGATTGTTCAGTTTTATAAGTCATTTGAAATGCTTTATGGTGTGTAATCAGTTACATTCAATTTACACGGTCATCTTCATTTAGTTGATCAAGTAGAAAACTTTTCTACTTTTTCATTTTAAGGCATGTTTAAGCATTCAAAAGAATACTTGAATGGAACAGGAGGACTTGTTAATCAGATTGATAAAGGGTTTGAATTAGAAAAATTTCTTAATTTTAAATGTACCGATGATAAAAAAAGTATCAGTAACCCTATTCTAAAGGATATTGTAAATAATATTTCCCAAAATAATAAAAAAAATATTCTAATTTCAATACTCTTGCTAAAAATGACTAAAGAAATGTCAGCGATCGAGAGAAAATTTTGCTAAAAAATCTAAATTTATTGAATGAGAATTTGTAAATTTTGAGTCGGTTTTTTTATCAAAAAAAAGGTGATTCTACATTTTCAAATTTTATATTTAATAAAAGTTTTTAATTTAATTTTTAAAGTATTTCATACTGAAGATTACGACTCATCGACGTCATACAACTGTCATTCTATTGAATTTATTTCAGATAAAAACTTAAGTTCAAATTTGTTTTAAGGTAAAATAAAAACAATTTATAAGTCTCAAGATCTTGTTTATTGTTTAATTCAGATGTTTAAAAAAAAAAACAACCGAGCTTATTCCTAGTCAGAGCAACCAACGCGAATTTGAAACATTAAAAAAAAGAGTAACTGACTTTTATTTTATTGTCGAAACAACAACTAATTTTACAGTCGTTCGAATGGAGCAAATCAAAAGAAGATGTCTTTTAATAGAGATTAATTCTCAAAACTTACTTCTAACTCCATGTGTTAATTTATATGAACACGATTAAAAAAAGTCTCTTAATACTGTATAAATTTTGTTGCTTTAAACTTTGAAAAACAATATTTTTATTTGAAAATTAAAAATAAAATTATAATAAAAAATTTAATTTAATGTCTCAACCAAGAATTTTGAGAAGTTCTCAAAATAGCTTCCCTTTAGAGGAAGATACAGGCATTTGGTATTTGGTACGGTTTAAATCCGATAACCTATTCGGGATAATAAAAGAGCTAGACATCGAAGTTGTCGACCTAGCAAGCCGTAATGATTTGGTTAAAGAAATGTCCAAAAAACACCAAGCCAAATATCTTTCTCGGGTAATAATTTAAAAAATTTCTTAATTACAAAAAACTGAATAAATTTAATTTAAAAGGGACAAAAGAAAAATGTGAAGCTGACGCAGCTCAGTTTGAGTTAGAAATCAGCGTGATTTCTGACAGTGAGTCAATTGATGTGGAATCAAATATTGTAAATAATAATTTACCTTCTCAACCTGCTATTCCAAATACATCTTCAAATATCTTAAACGATTCTCAGAACATAGTAAATACTCTTTAAACCTCATTAACTCAAAATCAAATTGAAATTAACAATTTCATATAATAGACGTATAATGGCTTCAATCTTATATCTCTAAATGTCAAGGACTCTACAAAATTTGCTCTTAGAGTAGCAAGTCATATTTTTACGGACCAAGAGTTGGCTGAAAATGGTGTTTTAGACCAAAGTCGTCAAACTTATAGAAACCAACTTGATTCAGAGCGAGTTGATTTAATAAAGGGTAAGATAATTTAAAAATAATTAAAAGAGAGTGTTATGATAAAATATGGCATTACTATAGACAAGTTAGAAACAATTTGGCCGTCTATTAGAAATGCAATTAATAACAAAGGCAGAGGCTTGATTAAGAGACTTAGAGATAGTCCATCGAGTAGCCCCCGTCTAACCCGAAGACAAAATTAATTATTTTTTAAAAAGGAATTAGTTGTTTTTTATGTATTTTTTTTAATGTTTCTAGATTAGACTAAAAAATAAATTTTTATATCCAATAAATATTTTGTATAATTTAAGTTTATTAAAATTCATTCTTTTTTCTATAATCCTAAATTTTTGGCGATTACGACCCAATTGAATTTTAATTTAAAAAACGCGTTTAATTTGATTTTAAAAATTAAAAAAAAAAAGCTACAAAACCCGTTTTCTGTATGACGTTTTTTTCAAGAGTTTAAACGGGATAAAACCCATATTTTAACGCGTTTAAAATATAGATAAAAAACGCGTTTTCCTTTCCGTTTTTATTTTTCTCGGGAAGAATGGTTGAATTGATTTAAATCTAACTCTAAGACTAAAAGATAATTTAAAAATTCAAATTAGGAGTAATAATCTTTAAAAACGTTTGTATTTATTTTGACCAACATTTAAAGCTTTTTATTAAAAAAGACTCTATTTGCAAATATGATAACCAGTTTAACATAAGAAAAACTTCAGCAGCTAAATATATAAAGCTAAAGCTCAATAATGTTTAAAAATACCAAATTTTAACGTCTTTTATTAAAGAAACGAATTTGTAAACTAAATTTGTCTCAATCAAATTCCTTTTTAGTTCATTTTTCTTCAAAAAAAGATGAGCATCAATAAAATTTCTTTATTTTTTCAATTTGATTTCATAAATCGACCTAAAAAAATCCTTTTTGTTCTTTATGAAAAAAAATAGAAATTTGGAACTCTTGATTTTTTATTCCTAAAATGAAACATTTATTTTCTTATTTTTTTCCCTAAAAAAAATTTTGCTTGGGAAGTAAATACCGAAAAGCTCCTATTTAAAAGCGCCCTAAACCATCAAGAAAAAAACTAAAAAAAAAAATTTTGGTTTGCTATTTAGTTTTAAATGATTAAAAAATTATTCAAGAGTTTTAATATATTGTTATTTTCTAATGTTATACATTTTCGTTTTCATTTTTATTTTATTTTTGGTTTCCAATTTGTATCGAATAATTTGATTTCTCAATTTTGCTGAACTGAAGTTTTTTTCAATTCGCTCGATTTTTTCAGCTCAAAAATTTCAAATTCATTTTTTCCATAGTTTTAAATTGAAATAATTTTGTCTTGATGTTTTGAATCGAGCAAATTGATCACCAACTTCAGTTAACCCAATTTTAGAAAGCTTAAAAATATTGAAATGTCACTGTGTAATCTTTTAAATGTTATAACATCGTGTCACAAAAACGGAATAATCTTCTTTTATAACATCTCGTAAAAATCGAGGATTTACGTAAAAAATGGTCGATTTTCAACAAAAAAAATCTTACCTTATTTATAATAATAATTATAATTTATAATATTTGAATGATTGGATATTTGGTAAATAAAAAATGTTTCTGATTAAAATTTAAAGGACCGAGGGGTCAAATTGACACTTTTTCATGATATTTTATCAAATATTTTTAATCTGAATATTTTTTTCTAATTTTTTTTTATTTTTTGAATTCATATAATCAAAATGCAAAGATAAATTATAATTGTCAAGAAGAAATATTTAATTTTTCCGCAAAAAAAATTAACATAAAGGGCCGGCGGTGTCAATTTGACCCCATTAAGTTTTTCTTATTTTTCAAAAAAACCTTTTATAATTGTAAACAAATGTAAAAAATGTTAGAAAAATATTAAGAATAAAAATAAAAGTATATAAAATCGCAATAAGGCTTAGGGAAAATTTGATTTTATGTAATGCAAATGACACATAATTGATAGTCTCTGGTGAAAAAGATGCTATTTTTTTGACGATGATTATTTTATTCGATAACTTGATGAAAAATTATTAAATCAAAATCAAGAAAAAGACCTTTTATCCCCGGCTTTGATAAAGAGGAAACAGGAAGCGACGAGATTCAGAGTCATATTGAAGTATCCAACTATTTCAAATTAAATGAACAATTCAACTCAATTCTAGATATGATCATAAAGAATCGGACTTTTTAGAACCTGTAAAATAATGGAAACGACTTAAGTTTAAGAAAAAAAAAATTTAACGAAAAATCAGAATCTAAAGCTTATGCTCGAATGAATATCCATTCGTTAAGAGAAAAATATTTATTTTTATTTATGTAATAATTTAGTCTAAATTTCAATACATGAAGGACAGTTTTTGACTTTTTCGCATTAATTTTTAAAAATCAATTTTTATTTTATTTTATGAATAAATGAAGTGTTAATCAGTCTAGCAATAGATAAGGACACTAGCCTGTTGATTAACCTTTAAACTTGAACTTGAAAAAAGAAGAAAATAGGGTCTGATCAAAAGTCTTACCACAAGATCACTAAATTTACATTAAAAAAATCGTCAGTAAAAAATATGAACACATGATTATGAATTTTACTTTCAAATTTTTCAAATTGATTTAGTGAAATTTACTAGGGTTGTTAAATGAAGTTAGATCACGAAAGGTATTTTCACCAAAATCATTAAAATTTTTAGAATGATTTTCTTTAGAATTTTTTGAAATTTTAATGAAATCAAAAAAGAGTATTTTAAACTTTAAAGAAGACTTTTTCCCTTCTTTAACAACCCTAAACTTTAATTTTAATTTTACGAAATCAAAAAAAAAATCTTTTCTTTTTTATGGTTTGCTACTACAGTCAGGTCACAGTTTTATCACCACATACTTTAGTCACATTTAAGTTTTATCACTGAAAAATTGAAGTAGCCCTTAAACAGAAGAAGAAGCCCTAAACAAATGGTATTTAGCTGCTTAATCAGCAAATATACTATAAAATAAATTTGTTTTGTTATTTTTTCGGTCTAATAAATTTATTTAATATACTTTTTTAATTTTATCACAATCCACTTTTATCACACATTCTCAGCTGGACAAATGGGGTGATAAAAGCGCGACCTGACTGTATTTTTTAACGCTTATTCCGTCTACGTATAGATTTTGTTTATATCGGGACTCTTTTTTTGATATTTATGAATTTGAAAGTCCCAAAATTTACTTTGAAAAATTTAAAAGTAAAATTTATGATCATGTGTTCATATTTTTTATTGACGATTTTTAAAACTAAATTTAGTGATCAAATGGTTAGACTTTTGACTAGACCCAGAAATGAATTCAAAGAGAAAAAAGTGTTTTATTTGTTTAAAATAAATAATTTCCGTAATAAATTCAGTCAGTAAAAGCTTCTTTGTTTTTTATTTTATCATTCCAGGAAAAGATTCGTCCAGTAATAAATTCCTTTTTATTTTTCAGTGATAAATAAGAACAGTAATATTTTACTCAGTAATAGTTTCCTTCAGTAATAAACTACGTTATACCGAAAAAAGTATTCAAAATCTTAAATTAGTAAAAAATAAAATTTTATTTAAAATAAAAAAATATTCAAATTCAGATTTTTTAATCAAAGTTTGTTATTTAAATTAGCTACATTTGTTGATTTAGGTATTTGATTAATTCTAAGTAGTCTAAATAACGATTCTCTAAATGGCGGCGACGAAAAACCATACAAAACAAAATTAAAAGAATGATTCGAATAAGCAAGCAAATAGACTATATTAATTACAATTTTATTCGAGCCATCTGTTTCTTTTCCATTCAATAGAATTAATACCAAAACCAATGGTGACACTAGACAAAAAAATAAACAATTAAGCGTTATTAACGTATACGTCAAATGTTTGGCTTTATTTGTCGATTTAGACTGTGTTTGTTTTTTATTAAGCAAAGATTGGTGCTGTTTTTTATTTCTGTTTAGTCTTTTATTCGACAATAAAATTACTCTTATTATCATATAACTAGAAATAGCCATTATAAAAAATGGTATTATCGCATAGGATAGTAGATCGATCAATTTAAAATACGGATCTAAAAATTTATCATAAATAGTGCCATTTTGAGAACCACAAATACACGAACTTTTACTCTCATGAGTCAAATTAAATTCTAAATAATCAACTGAAGTGAAATTTTCAACTAAGACTTGCTCTTCGTAGCCCAAAAAAATAAAACTATGAAAATTAATAAGTGTTGCAAGAAAAATATTTATAAAAATAATACGATACGCTACTTTTGGTTTACAGTATATTTTAGAAAAATTTATAAAATTGGTAGCAATTGCTCTGTCTATAGAAACAGAAGCTAGTATAAAACTTGACAAATGAGTCGATGCATAAATAAGAAAAGACAAAAGTCGACAAATTATTAAAGATTGATTCCTAATGACATAATGTAGATATGAAATTAGGATTATATCACCGAGACCAAGTGTCAATACGAATAAATCAACTATTGACAAAAAAGCCAAATACACAAATGTTGAATATTTTCTCATATTTTTTTGACTGAATATTATAAGGCATATTGTATTACCGATAAGGCCGATAAAAAATAATGCTATTGATATCCAACGAGGAAATCTAGGATCGAAATAATCTTCAAACGATACAAACTTGGGCTCTGTATCAATTGGAATTTCTATATTTGTTATGTTGTTGACTAAATCTTTTGGTTCAATAACGTTTCCAAACATTTTTTAAAAAAAGTTTTTTTATTATTTAAAAATTTAAAACATTCTTCTTTATCTAAATTAAAATAAAAAAAATTTTTAGGATGTTTTATTTTTTGTTAAAGAAGATTTATGTATTTACGTGTTTAAGCCGGAATTACGTTCATAGGTAATAAAAAAAATTTAGTAAAATAAAAAAAGATCGTATCTATGATTATTTGCATGTAAATTACGGAAATTTATTTGTTTATGATAAATATTTTTATTTTCGAAAAAAAAATTTTCCATCTGTGATATGATGGAAAGAGTTTCCCTCTTGAAACTTAAAAATAATTCAACATTATTTGTAAACTTCCGTTTTAGATATATAGATTTGTTTTTTAACAATAAACTTTAGCTTTTTTTTTCTCGTATCCTTTTGTTTAATATTATATAACTATTCAGTTGGGTATACAAAACCGTTATCAATAATTGTTAAAAATAATTATTTAATTAATTTTCTTATTTTTTTTCTCAATTGAAATTTAACATAACTATTCTTTTACGATTCAAAATGTAAAAATTAAAATAAATATAAAATAAAATTATAAGTACCGTAAAACCTTGCTTAGAGTCCCAGAGGCTATATCCGAAAAATGCCTGTGGCTATTTGCGAAGTTACTGTGGAGAAGGTAGTAAATAACTTGATTAAAAAATTTGTTTAACCCCAAGGGTTAAGTAAAAAATGAATTTGAATAGGATGGGGTTGTCCGAAATTTAATCAGTGTATTTTTAAAAAAATATTAATACTACATCATCTTAAATATTATCTTTTTTGTTTTCTTTTTATATAACGTTTTGTCTCGATTTTAAGAACATGTCACTCTATTTATAATGACATGTCACTATACCATCGTTTTAATGTTATTAGACCCTATCACTAATTACGGGTATTCGGTATTAGTGACATGTGGCTATGTGAATTTCTGTTACAAAAATTTATTTTACAAAAATATAAACGGCTATAACTTTTTTTTGTGAATTGAATAAATTTATTCTGTAAATTGTACCAGAATGTACACAATTTGTACATTTGTTATTCAGTCTCTGCAAATTCTCTGCAAAATACACGTCATTACAAAGGATAAGAAAATATTTTGTGCAATTTTAGCAGAGAATTTGCAGAGGCTGAATAACAAATGTACAAATTGTGTACATACACAAAAAAAAGTTATAGCCGTTTATATTTTTGTAAAATAAATTTTTGTAAAAGAAATTCACATTGCCTGACATGTCGTTAAAATCGAGACAATACGTTATAAGTTTTCCAAAAAAAATTTCTTAACACTCCAGAACTCTTTTGAAAATACTCAGATAAAATCTAATAAAATAATTAGCCTAAAAAGTTTAGAACATTAATTTTTTTCAAAAATTTTCCCACACCTTGACAATCCTTGCCATTTTTTTTCATACAATGATAGGAACGTCTTTTTTTATTGTTTACTTTCATTTTAAATACATGATTACACATGATATATGAAAAATGCTATTAAAGAAAAATATATAGCCATATAATGCTTCAAAAAAGCCTCTTTTGACTGCTTGGACCGGTTAAAAAGCTCAGATGGTGCAAAGAACGACAAAGATGGATTGGCAAAAGTTATTTTCAGTGATGTATTTAATTTTGAAGTACATTCATCGCGCGATTATGCCTCCCCCCCCCATCTGTTCTCAACGAAAATGGGGACATAATTGAAATGAATCATTAATAAAAACATGTAATTTTTGTTAAAAAATAAATCCCTCTCTTTTTTTGCGATTTTTTCATTTGGCTTTTTTTAATTTATCCTAGATTTTGTACTTTTCCGATAAAATTTTTTTTTCTCAATAAAATTCAAGCAAAAAAAATTATTTTTGTTTTCTTTTTAAGCCGCGCAGCTTCTTAAAAACAAATCTTTCATAAAAAAATTTAAATGTTTAAAATTTTCTATACATACTGTTTAAGATTTAAAAAACAAATGACTCTCTTCAGATTGATTTCTGCAGTTCATTTATTTTTATTAACAATTTTATTCAATTTTTATTGAAAAAATATCTAATGAAATACTTCAATTTTGGTTTTAAAATTAAAAGATATTGCTAATTAAAAAAGCTCAAATTGGCGAAATGCCTATGAAATGATTTGAACGAACTCAATAAACAAAACCAAGAAGCTTAAAATTGAATTTCATACCAGATTTTTTAGTCTGTCATCAAATTTTATTAATTATAAATCTAAGAAAAATTGTTCATTTTAAAATAATCAACTCTAATATATTTTTAATCTAGATTTCATTTTCCTTTTTTTTTTCCTTATTTATTCAGTTTTCACTTAGAATAATTTTTAAGTAAATTTCTATTTACTTAGTAAAAAAAAGAAAATTTTAGTTTTATATCTTAAAGGGTTCTTTTCGTCGTTTTCGAATAATAAAAGAGCCTTTTAAAATAAAATGTTGTTTTCGTTGAACAAATTGAAACAAGTTTACTTTTAGCAATTAAAAATTCAATTTTCTAATTTAAAAAATACTTAACTAATATAATTTTTGTCAAAAACAAATATTCAAATAATAAATACTTAAAAATGTTGCGGAATCATTTTTAAATTTTCTAAAAAGTAAAAATTATTTTGTTTTCTGAAATTTCAATTTGATAAAAAACAATAGATTATGAATTTTTAAGATTTGATTTATAGCTAAATTTAGCTTAATTATTTCCTTTTAGTTTGTGCTAATCTAAAATACTGTTACTATTTAAAAAAAAAAGAATAAAGTTTAAAATTGTTTTAAAATAAAATTATTTTCTGAAAATCAAAAAATATTTGATCTTAAAAAATTAGATTATTCATTTTTTTCTTTTAAGCAATTAATTAATCCTTAAGATCATTAAATTCGTATAAAAATGATTAATTTAGAAAAATCAACCTGTTCTACATTCTTTGCTCAAGCTTTTTTCCGACATTCTGGTTAATATCAATAAAATAAAATTTAAAAAACTAGGCAATAACTAATTAATATTGGAACTAATTATTTTTATATAAAAAGAATTATATTTTAATTGAAAATAAAATTTACTCAAATAGAAGAAATTTTTTCAGTTTTTTTTCTATTTGATACAGAAAAATAAATTTTCTCAGAACATATTAGGCTAGCATTTTTCAATTATTTCTCTTTTATAAGAGACAGTGAATATAAAAAACAATAACCCAAATAAAAGAAAATTTTTAACTTATGTAAATAGTAGCAACTTTCAATTCGGAATATATTTGAGTCAGTTATTTGTGTTAATATTTATATTAAATTGCGGTAATCCATTAATTTTTCCTTTTTTTCTATATTTATGACTTATCATAAAAATGATTTTTAATTTTCTTGAAAAAGGCCAAAAAATACCTTTTCCTTGCTTATAACTTCCAAATCAATTACCATGATCAAAAAATCCACTGCAAAAATTTAATCGATTTGTTAACAAAAAAAAACATTAACATGCTTAAATAAAAAATTCGTTGAAACTTTGAATTCATTGAAAAAATAAACAAAAATTTATTCAAGTCAGTCGCTGAAGCCGAAGAAGAAGCAGCAAAAATTTATAGAGCTCATTCCGAAGATTATTGTGGTTCAAAAGCAACAGTATTTTCTGAAATGGTGTTAAATGTTTAAAACAAAGACGTGTAAATGGAGAGGCTTACTCACAAGAAAATCAAATTGACTCGTATTCAAGTGAAGAAGTAAAAAAAATTTCTTGTGAACGGCTTAAAAACGAATTGGACTCAATTAAAAAATTATTGGAATTGTCAAATAACAATTTGAAACTAAAGCTACAAGAAGATACTCCAGGAAATAATTTCTTATCATCAATTCCAAACTATTCCCAACCTAAAAAATCAAGTGAAAAGCTTTTTTTTTGTTTATTATCTAATATCATTGATGTTTTATCAAAAGATTGAACAAAATTCAGTTTAAAATTTAATAATATTATCCTTATATATATAGTATCATTTTTTAAAATTTTTTCTGTATCATGAATACACTTGTCTTAAAAATACTTAAATTGTATAAATGATATAATTTTATGTATCATCTTAAGCTTGCTAAAATACCAGTTTAATTGATACTTTGATAAAGTATTATTGATACAAACGAAAAAAAAATTTGTATCATTTTTGAAATAATTTTTTTAAAAAATACAAAAATGTATCAATGATACATATGTATCCAAGTGGTGTTACTCTCCTAGACCAATACCGAAACTTCTTAAGCAAGACAAAATTACTGTTTGATGGTGTTAATTACTGTTGATTTTATACCTTATCTTATTATAAGGTTCAATTAAAGAATTTATTAATTTAATGAAGTTTAAAAGTGAGTGAATTGATAAAACTTTGAAATTTTTAAGTAAATTTAAAGTATTTTTCTAAAGGGATAATTGTTTCAGCACACTCAAAAATCATTTCAACACACTCACTAAAACTATGAAACACACCTCCTTATTATCACCCTCCAAAACTTTTTCAGCACATCAGAAAATTATTATTTTTATTTTTTTTAAGAAAAAATTAATTTTCTGACTTTCATACACTAGGTTCGAACAGCAATAAATATTCTTAATATTTAGAAAAAACCTTCTAGTTACCGTAATCTCTTGACCAGTACTCTAAGAGCTAAGTCCAAATTTGGCTTAGCTCTATATGGCTTTAATACCATCGAAACCATGCTATAACAATTTTTAATTTAAATTTTAGAATTATACCAAGATGCCGCCTTTATACTAAGAGTAAAGCCAAACATTGGTTTTTATTCTATCGAAAAATCCGCTTTTACTCTAGAAAAAAAATAAAAAAATCTAGTGTTAACTAAAAATAAAAAAAAAATTAAAATTTAGTTCTATTATAATAATGGAATTAACTCTAATAGAAAAATTGTTAAAAAAAGCGATTTAGACGGCTTTTTTTTAAAAATTAACCCAAAAATTGACCAAAAAGCCAAAAAATGATACTTTTTTAATTTTTTTTTCGGTCATATAAAGTTTTATTTTCGTCAAAAAAGTAATAGAAACATATTTTAAAATACATTTCAAGACAAATACCTACAATTTCACTAAAACCCTCTGAAAAAATCTAAATATAGCAACTTGATAAAAAAAAAAGATCGGAAGAGATAGACTTATGACGAAAATAAAACTTTATATGACCGAAAAAAAAATTAAAAAAGTATCATTTTTTGGCTTTTTGGTCAATTTTTGGGTTAATTTTTAAAAAAAAGCCGTCTAAATCGCTTTTTTTAACAATTTTACTATTAGAGTTAATTCCATTATTATAATAGAACTAAATTTTAATTTTTTTTTTATTTTTAGTTAACACTAGATTTTTTTATTTTTTTTCTAGAGTAAAAGCGGATTTTTCGATAGAATAAAAACCAATGTTTGGCTTTACTCTTAGTATAAAGGCGGCATCTTGGTATAATTCTAAAATTTAAATTAAAAATTGTTATAGCATGGTTTCGATGGTATTAAAGCCATATAGAGCTAAGCCAAATTTGGACTTAGCTCTTAGAGTACTGGTCAAGAGATTACGGTAAAAACTTGCTGTTCTTATTGGTTTAGAGAAAACATTCGTAATTCTGCTGACAATTATGATTTAGAGTTATTTAAAAAAGAAAAATCAAAAATTAGTGTCTCATTTGTTTTAGAAAGTCTTTTCTATTCATTCTATAAAAGTTTTAGTTTTTAAGTAAAAAAATTTCAGATAAATTTTTTAAAATTTTTGTTATTTTCTTGGGGACGATAGGTGTGTTAAAGAGTTTTTTAAGTGTGATAATAAGGAAGTGTGTTTCAAAGTTTTAGCGAGTGTGTTGAAACGTCTTTTGAATGTTCTGAAATGACTTTTGAGTGTGGTGATTAGGTAGACCCTTTTTCTAAATAGAAACCTTGGAAATACAAAAATGGGCTCTAGTTGCTTTCCACTGATCTTTTGTCAGCATTATTTGATTGATTACTATTCCAAGTTTAGTAGAAACCTTGAAATACCAAAATTTGCACGTAAAAAAAACGAAAAATTGTGAAAAAAAAGGGGGTCTTATATTATCTAATTATCGAGCTATGTTTGTTTTTAAAAACTGCTATTTTTATATTTTTTTTAAATTAAAATATAATGCGAAAAAATAATTTTTTTTTTGTTAATTTTTTTTTATTCTAAAGAGCATAAATGAATTAACAATATCCAAATATAAGAAAAAATTTAGAAATTTTTTTTAATTTCTATTATATCTTAAAAAATCCCTATTTTTCAACGTTTTTTAAAAACTATGTAGTCCTTCATTTTGTAGCAATCCTTACATCTTTTTGTAAAATAATATACTTTAGAGTCTCCTGAACAAAAGTTACTAGAAGGTTTTTTTTATTGTTTGTTTTTGTCCTTTGTTCCGCTTGATATAAAATAAACACAAAAATGCCCCCAAGAACCAAAAGATCGAGAGCCGACGAAGAATATTTTAATAAAAGAACTGATCAAATACTCTTAATTAGAGATCTTGAAGATATCGGGGACCAAGGACAAAATGTTTTTAATTTGGATGAGGTCTATTCCAGCCTTGAAGAAAGCTTAATCGATAATCCTAACAACCAACACAAAAATACTCCTTTAAAAAAGTCAGTTGAGTGCCAAACTGAAAGTCAAGTTTCAAGTAAATATTTATTAGAATTGGATTGGATTTATAAAATACTTTCTGGATAATAAGGAATTTTATTTTTTTCCGTTTATGCATTATGGGAGTCTCACCTGGAATATTCCTTTACGTAAAAAAAGAATTCTAATAAGTCGAGATGAGTCAACTTTCAGATCTGGTGAAATGTCAGCATTTAAATGGATTTTTCCCGAAAATGTGCCATTTTTTAACAAAGGAAGAGGTCAAAGTATCATGTTGAGTCTTTTTATGATACAGCATAATTCAAATGATATTTTTCAACTTTCTGAGACAGAGTGGGAAAAAGCTATTAAAAAATATCCAGATCTAAACCGAAATTCTGTTTCACTTAATTTTTTCCCAAGATCTGCCGACGCGTGGATTCAACCAAAAAAAGACAATTACTTTGATAATGCTACCATTCTAGCACAATTAGGTCGCCTATTTAAACGAATCGAATTTAAAGAGGACTTTGAAAACTGTGAAATTGAACTTATCGTCGACAATGCAACAACTCACACTTCTAAGATTTATGATATAAATCATTTCAATAAATTTCCCGGAACTAATTGCATATATAAGACTATTGAATGGTTAGAAAACGATTTAAAACAAAGGTATTAGAGTGTCTAAGAAAAAAAATTTTCTAATTTTTTTTTAAGGATAGATTGTGTCGATCAAAATGGAGTTTATATTGGATTGCTCGATATTTGTTAAAAATTAGGTTTAATAGATAATTCTTCCTCTTCGAAAGACTTTTTGTTAAAAGAATTAAGAAAAATGTTGCTTACCCATCCGGCTTTTGATGGTGTTAATACCCATTTAGAAAAATTAGCGGCTGAATATAATATTAAGATTATCTGGTGCCCTAAGTACCATTGCGAGCTTAATCCCATAGAAGGAGTAGTAACACAAATATTAAATAATTTTTTTTTATAGAATTAAAGCTAAGAAAATAAATAATTTTTTGAAAAAAAAACATAAAAATTAAATATATCTTAAAAAAGGTGCTTATTTTAAATTCAAATTTAAAAGTCGAAAAAATTTTTTGATCAAAAATCCTTCTAGTAACTTTTATTCAGCATTAGGTGAAACGTATAAATCAAGGATCGCTTAAAAAAAATCTTCAATTTGAAAGACTACATAGTTTTTTCCTAAAAATAAAACAAAATAAATGGTTGTTTTACTATTTTTTAAAAATTTACTGGTAAAAAGGAACTTGGCTGCCTGATTTTTTTTTGCTAAGATTGCCAGGGCTTGAAATATTAAATTTCATATTAAAAATCGACATAAATCAATTTTAGTCATTTTAAAATTAATTTAATTAAAAAATCAAGGATTAAGTTAGAAGCCTATTAATGGGGGAAACAAAGGATTATCCATAATTTTTTTTCATTTTCGCATTCTACGAATCTTGTTCTATAACATTTAAAATAAATTTTAATAAATTTATCCTACTAAAGTTAATGACTTCTGCCACCATATCTGAATATCAGAATCTTGAATATTTCTTTAATTACACTGAAATTAATCTAACTAAAGAACTTCATAATAAATTTGATGCCGTACAAGAAAAACCTTTGAGAAATGTTTTTTAAAAATTAAAGATGATTTTTAAAAAAAATCAAATTCATAATGATACGATTGAAAAGTTTTAAATAATAAAAAAAATTAAATAATTGTAGATAATTTAAAAATTATAATAACAAACATAATTTTAGGCGGTCACTTTTAATCGAAGGTAAAAAGAAAGAAGTAATTCTAGAAAATATCCATTAAAAATTACAGATTTATATACCACTGACGGTTTAGAAAAAATTAAGTAAATGATTTTTATAGGAAAAACCCTTATTTAAGATATAATAATCACCAACCAAAAAATGAATCAAACCAATAACCACTCATATTATCGACATAAGAAATATTTTAAACTAAGATAGTTATATCAAAAACCAAAATATATGAGTAATAAATGGAGAAATTTAACTTTCAAAAATAGGGAAAATAATCGAAATTATTCAGATATATTCGATAGACAATCAAGCAGAAATTATTTTTAGGATTATAAAACGCTATATAACCGATACTTCTAAATACTAATATTTTTCACGAATAC
>NTPY01000303.1:119569-133069 GCA_002922825.1 Brachionus calyciflorus | reverse complement strand
TAAATTTAACGAGTCAGACAATTTTGTTTTTCGAGGAAGCTTTTTTAGAGGATTGTACTAGATTGAATTTCTAGGGGAAATCAATTTCTTTCGATTTTAAATTCTTTTATTTTTTAATTACTTTTTATATTTAAAAATGTTTTATTTAAAGGTTTTTAAAAGAGTCACTTAAGATTCTTTAACGAGTCTTTAAAATATTACTTAATTGGTATTTTTTTCAGAAACTTTGTTGAAATTAAGGAAAACATTTCGTGCAACCTATTTTTTAATTACAATAAATCTCTCTGTTATAATCGTTAAAAATTTTTGTGATAATAAATTTTTCACTTTTAATTAAATTTTGATCACAATATGCTTGATCGTACAATTTGTGATCATAAATGTTCACATAACAGAATAGTGATCAAGCATTGAGTGATCAGTTGATCAGTCTAAAGTAACAATACTCCCAAAATTAAACTTGAAATTACATAATTTATAACAATTCTACTTTAATAATGATTCTTAACACCGCTAGAAATGAATGTATTTAATACAAGCCTTTGGCATCTAAATTAACATCAAATAATTCTAAAAAAATAAAATAAGATTTTTTTTCTTTTAACACCAAAGGGACCGGCTAATTTTGTCTAAGAAAACTTTCTTTGTTTTCATTAAAAGCTCATCATTTAAAGCTTTTAAAAAGATATTAAAACATGTAAATATTATTGAATGTTAATCTTAAATTTTGAAAACAGGTCAAATTGACCCGATGAGTCCTTTTAGTGTTATGGATGAGCATACACAAAAAATTAATCAGAAAAATTTAGCTTAGTAAGCCTATGTAGAGTTTTTTAGACTTCAAACTTTTATGAAAACTTAAAAAATCCGATCAAAAATCGAAATCCTATCTTTAAATTACATAAAATGTTAAAAAGAAATAAAGAAGAAATATTGAATTCTCAAAAATTTTATTCTCATTGAGAATTATATTAAATTTCCTCTTGAATCATAGAAAAAAAAATTTATTCAAAAATTTAACTCGGTGTGCTGTGAATTTATCAAATATTTTGTTGTTGCATATTTCTAATCTTGCTGGGTAATTTTTGACGCTAGATTTTTAGTATGAACTAATTTTTTTTCCCTAAAACTCTTCTCTTTTATTAAATTAAATATATTAATTCTAAACAGATTTTATTTCTTGCCGGAATATATCAGGATTATAACAAAAAAAAAATGATAAAATTCAACAAAATCAATACTTAAAGCTAGAAAATTATTTTAGGATAAAAAAAAGAGGCTAATTTACAGCTAATTCCTAGTTTAAGGTAGTAAATCAGTTAGAATCCCAAAATAATTTCAAAGCCGTGAAACAATACCAATAAAATTATAAATAAAATATCTTTAGGTATCCAAAATTTTAGAATTAATAACTACTAATTAAGGATCCAAATAATTTGCCTCTTTTTATGCACTCATTTCTGAAGAATAAGAATGTATAAACGTTAATTAATTGTTTTGTTGTTTAATACAGCATCAAATCCGTATATTCATATTTTGTGCATGTGCCTTCTATAGTTGTTAGAAGAACTTACATTTTATTAGAATCATCATAGTTAATGAGGCGAAGGTTCTTGGAATTATCATAATTAGTGAATTTTTTATTGTTAATCAAATTTTTATACAAAATGATCTGACATCAGGATAGCCTTATGTTTACTAGACACAAAGTCTCTACTCATACCTAAATATTAAATTTGAGATTTTGAGCTTTCATATTTTATTCTAAAAATTTAAATAATATAATTTTTATGCTATAAAAATGAAATTATATGATCTAATAGATTTTTTTAAACAATAAAGGATTTTTTTAAACGTCAAAAGATGCCCTCAATGCACCCTCTACCATACCTACCATGATATATAATAATTAGTTTTTAATCGATGGGAAAATATTTTTCCGAGAATCGGCTCCACATTAAAAATTTGATTTGTTACCGTGTTTCTTGATTTTAAAAATTAAGGCAACTCAAGAAATTAAAAAATTAATTTCAATTTAATAAAAATATAAATAGCAATATTTTTGCAACTTTAAACATCTATTTTTTTTATACCGGACTGCCGCGCTAATATAAATTAGTAAATAGCCACCATGGTCAATTTACTAATTTATATTGGCAAAGTGTAAATTTTACTTAAATTTCAATTTTGCTATCCTTTGCTCCAAAAAAAAAATTTAAATACGCAATTTAAAAATGTAAAGTGATTTTTTTAAAAGTCAATACTGTTGTCCTTTAATTTCAACAAAAGTTTCAAAATGTAAAAAATTTAAAGATTGGCTTTAAAAAATTCACTTTGCAAGTAATTGCGTATTTAAATTTCTTGTTTTTAAATTGAAATTTGAGCAAAATTAAAACTTTGTATTAATACGTAATACATAAATAATTTTTTTTTAATTTTTTAAAAATAAATCACAGCTAATGGGTATCGATCCCGGACTGTCGCATCTCGTTGACGAGTGACTCACCAACTAAGCCACAAGAACTCTTAGAAAATGTTAAATAAAAATTAATATTAAAAACGATAAATTTGAACTTAGTAAAATTTTACTGTGGGTCTTTTTTTTAAATAAAAAAACCCACTTTAAATTTAATTTTTAAAAAAAGTTAATTATATTTAATGATTAATTTTCAAACGTAAAAAAAATTATATGTTTTTATAGAGAAAATTTTTCTCTATCTAAAAGCGTTTTTATTTTTCTTTTTTTTCTTTTTATTTTTTTTGTTCACCCCCCTAAAAGTTCGGTCTGAGTGTTTACGGAACTTGCCATATCGAAACTATTTTTTAAAAAATTAGAGGCCATTTCCACAAAAATTTTAGAAACCGATTAATTACATTTGAGTATTCTGATGATTGAAGATTTTGTACTGTGCATTTCTAAGTGATGGATTTATAAACGAATTTGTCCAATAATGATTAAATTTAAACTTGAGTGTTCATGAACCAACAGTGGTGTCAGCAGTAGATGATTTTTAAAAGCTTTAAGCTATTTGAAGCTTCTGATGTCACAAGGAGCATTAACCCATATTAAAAAACACTCATTCAATAATTTTGGGCCGTTTTTCTTTTGCTTTTTCAAACATCAAACCCTTAAATATATTAGCTAAAATGCAAGATCCTTTAAGTAATTTTAAGAGTAAAAAAATTAAATTTTTTTTTTGACGATTCGAAGAGTTCTCAAGAAAATTTTATACAATATAAACCAGAATTTAAAATTTTATTTTAACACTTATAACTTACTTAACGCTCTCATGCTTCTTAATGATAATAAATTGATCGATTGTAAATTTTTAAATGAAAAATACTTAACCTAAAATAAAAAACCAAGTAAAAAAACTCTTTGTACCAGAATCCTCTGATTTTATTATTTTTTGGGTCATTTAGAAAAATCCTCACTTTAGCATTTTAGATAATTCCCCACAAAATTTTTCCCCACTTTTTTTTTCTCCCGTATAGAAAATTCCGCACTCAAACTTTTCCCAATAAATAATTTTCCCCGCTTTTTAAGAGGAGTTATTAATTTACGAAAGAAAGTTAAAGAATCATTTTTTATCAATAAGTTAGCCCAAAAAAAGTTGTCTATCGATTCTTTATATAATTCATTGGACATTTTAAAAAAATTTTTTTTTTGAATAATTTTTCTTACCAATATCCAAATTTTTATATATGATACTGCATTTCTCGCGAATTAACGGCATACCCACATCCGTAGCGAGCCCGTACCGTACCCGAATTGCAGTAGAACTTTAGTCTTAAAATTCAAAGCCTTATCCGTGAGGAAGTAGCAGAATTTATTCCTATTTAATTAATTTTCATACAAAAAGTAAAATGGATTTTTCGAAAGCACAAGTTTGAACTGAATTCACAATAGTGATGAATTTGGGCCTTCAAATCCAACATTAATTAAATGAAAAAATTTTATTTGATTGCTATTGAAGCTCATAGAAATCGACAATATTTCCATTTTTTTTGTATAACTTTTAAAAAGAGCAATTTCGAAATCATCGAATTGTTTCATTGGCTACTTAATTTTTTTTTAAGTGGGGAAAATTATTAACGGGGAATATTACTGATGATTACAAAGTGGAAAAATTTATGGATAAATGGGGTTTAAATGGTTTCTAAATGGGGTAAGAAAAAGTGGGGAATTTTCTTCTAAATCATTTTTTTGGTCACATATTTGTTCTTTAAAAAGAAAACGCAAATAAAAAGTAAAGGAGAAGGAAAGAAAAGCAATCGAACGAGTTAGTTAATTTTTTTATTGCTTTCAAATAAATTTTCAATTAGAAAAAAACAAGAAAATTTAAAATTTAAATTTGTCAATGCAATTAATTTTTAGATTTATTTACCGTCATGGGCTATGATTTTTGAAAAATGAATAGATTTAATTAAAAGTCTTATAGAGAATTAATAATTAATCTTAAAAAATAAGATATACTATATCTTATTTTTTAAGATTTTTTTTGAAATATTTGAAATATTTCAAAAAAAATGCTGATATTAATACTTTTACACATTTTGTTTATTAGTTTTTATCAATGAAATAACGAGGAAAAAATAGAGGGAATCTTTAGAACTTGAATCTTTCATCTACTTATATTTTAATAAACATGTTTTTTTATTCTTTGTATAAGAAAAATTTTATTGAAGCTTATTTGAAAAAAAAAAAAATTTGATTTTGATTAAACTTGTTATCAAACTATTTTTGATTTGTCATTCAATCGTAAATTCATATTTGTTTTTGTTTGAAAAAAATTTTAATTATTATTTTTATTTAAAACTAAAAAATACCAGCGACCAAACAACAAAATCTTTAGATTCTAATTTAATTTTTTTTTAATTAGCATAACTAATTTTGAATCTGAACGTACTCAAAAAAAATTATTCTTTGTATGACTTATTCTAATTCCAATCTGAATAAAACCAGAAAAAAAATATTTTTTTTTTCTTCTCTTAAACTTTAGACTTAATTATTGAAATTAATTTGAGGAAAAAAATTAAATTTAACTTTTCAAGTATTAATAAGTATAATATGGATAGTTAAGAGTCGTTTTTTTTTTCTCTACTAAATCCAGTAGATTGCTTGAATGAAATTTCTTTTCTAAAAAAAATTTCTTTGGAAATTTCTTAAATTTTCTCCTTCCATTTTATTTAAAACAACAACAAAAGCTTTGAGTATTAAAGCTATTTGAATTATTTATATTCTATTTATATTTTAAATTAGTCAATATTGAATTAAAAAAAAAATATTCTTTTTGAAAACTATTAAGTTTTTCTTTTGTCATTAATTGAACTACGAAAAAGTTTTCAAACATATGTCTGAGCAAACTTAGTTATTTCTATCGCCATTCTGCTTTTCAATTTTTAAGAGCTAATTATTATTTCTTTCACTGGGTTATAGTTTGAATTCAGGGAAATAAAACACGCAAAAAATACTGTTTAAACGTAAGTTTTTAATCACCAAAAAAAAGTAATATTTTCAATTATAATTTTTTTATTTAATGTCTCAGGCGTTCAAAACATTTTAAAAGAATCAATTTTTTACTGAAAATTAAGATAATAATTAAGAAAAAAAAATGCGATTCTTCATGTTTTTATTTTAAAAACTTTTCAAATTCTTGAACCTTTACGTAATAATTCCGTTTTTTTTTTACCTTTTTTCTAGTTTTTTTTGAGATAAAACGCTCACGTTCTACACCCTAAAAACGCTAAAGAAACAGACAAAAAACAGCGTTTAAACGGCGTTTTAATAGTGTTTTTTTTCTTATTTTATTTTCATCGAATATTAATATAAAAGAATTTGAGAAATTTGAATGAGAAAGCATGTTTAAGTTTTTTGTCAATTTTAATTTTTTCAATTTTTATCTGCAAAACAAAACACTTAAAAAGTCTTTTCGTGGCAAAAAAAATGTTGCATAGTGAAGCAAAATTCGCTGCATCTGTTAGAAACTTCTGCAAAAAATGTGCAATTTTAATAGCGTGAATTAAAAAAATTTTTTTATTGCAAAATCTCTGTGAAAACTTTGAATTCTATGCAAATTTGAACACCATTAAAAAAGTCTAATTTAAATATGCAATTATAATTGCACATTTTTTTGCAGAAGTTTACAACAGATGCAGCGAATTTTGCTTCACTATGCAACATTTTTTTTGCCACGAAAAGACTTTTTAAGTGTTTTGGAGAGCGATTTTTGAGGGTCAAAAAAATTGAAAAAAAGAAAATTGACAAAAAATTTAACATGCCAAATGAAACCTAACTTCACAATACTGAAGTATCGTGGTTAAAGATCTTATGTTCTTAGATTCATATAAGCTAAACTATAAAAGAAAACTAAGCTATCCTTTTAACTTATCTCTGGTTTTTAAAAAACATCAAGTTGTTTCAAAAAACTTAATGTTAAACTATTGAAAATGCGTAATTAAATTGCAAAGTTTTTCAGAGCTTCAATTAAAATATAGCATTTTACAAAATATAAAAATCTATTTCCATTTAAAAGTTAGAAACAGAGTTGTTTACAAGTCCTTAAAAAAAAGTCTTAACAAGTCTTTTTCAAGTCCAAGTCAGACTTGAACTTTTTTGATTTTAATTTTTCAAGTCCAAGCCTTTAAAAAAGCATAATAAAATTTAATTTTTTTATAAAATAAACGATTTCTTATCAGAAAAATTACAAAAATATACATTTTTATATAAAAAACATAGATTTTGATATTATTTTTTTAATTTGAAAAATATTAAAATTTTATTTTGAACAAAAAAAAAGAAATGGAGTATTGATTTTGGAAAACTTAGATTTTTTTATCTTCTATAAGTAAAAAAATTTTATTTTTTAAGTCAGATTTTCATTTGGAAATGAAAATAATTTCAAGTCAAAGACTTTGACTTGAATTGAAAAAAAAAATTAAATCAAGTTCAAGTCTTTGACTTGATCCGAAATTTCAAGTTCAAGTCATCCAAAGACTTGTGACTTGAGACTTGAAACTTGAACACAACTCTGGTTAGAAAGAAAAAAAATTTTAGCATGGGTAGATGATCAAGAATCTCTCTTTGCCTAAGTGAATTAAAAGTAGATGAAAATTGTTTTGTTGAAAATGTAACTCTGCGGAAATTTATTGGGGTAATTTAATCATTATAATCCTAAATTATTAAAAAAAAAAAATTATTGAATTCAAAAAAAAATTTTTGGTTTAATTCCTAATTAAAAACCGCATTTTGTTTTGAAGATTTTAATTATAATTGAGCACTTAAATTTAGAGCAATCATTTCTAGGTCTTAAAAAAACATGTTCGCTGCATCTAGCTACCCTCATATTTATATAATTCAGATTTTTTAAATAGATAATTTAAATATTAAATATATATCTAAATACCAGTAGCTTTTAGTTATTAGTTTTTTTTTTTATAAATGGGAAAAAATTTTTGCTTATTTTTCAGTTTTCATTTTCGCTCGAAAAACTTAAATACGCACGCGGAATTTTTAAAAAGGCCTTTTTATTATAAGCTTTAAAAAAATGTTTAAAAAAAAATTCGTATTTTAAAAATTCAGCATGCAAGTAATTAAGTATTTAATTTTTTGAAAACTGAAAAATGAGCAAAAAGTTTAAGACATTTAGAATATGAAAACCCAAATAAGTAGAGCATGGCAACAACTACTATTTTTTTTATGTATTACTAAATTGATTATATTTTTTTGAGTATCAAGTTGGCTTTAACGACAAAAAATCGCCTCGGGTTTTAAATTGAATATTTTATCCAAATACGATAAAGTATACTCAAACTAAAATTAAACTATTCAAATATGCTAGGAAAACGGCGCTTCTTGCGGCCTTACGAGTCTATCTTTCAACTTTTTTATCCTAAATATTCGAGGAGAAGCAGATGTGCAAAAAGCAAAAATTCAGATATTAGGCTTATATTAGGTTTAGAAGATTGTAGGCGAGATTGAATTCCGAACGACAACTACAATTTTAAATTGTAAAACAAACTTCGACCTGAAAAAATATATTGGATCGAGTATATTTTTTTTCAAAAAAAAAAAAGAAAACCGATAAACGGTATAATTTGGTAATCTGTTTTTTTTTATTGGCAGATTTGGCTTCTGACCTCTTGAAAAGAAAAAAGTTGAGATTTCACTTTCATCGATTAAAAATCTTTATTATTACAACGTATAATACTTTTTGAAATTTTTAAATGTGAAATTTTCAATCGAATAGTCATTAAAAAAATGAAAACCCTTTTTTGAGCACAAAATTTCTTTTCTTAAAAAACTTTATAAAATTATATGAAAATTTCTGTTCAAAATATAGGCGTCTAAAAATTTATTTTGCAATGAATTGAGTCCCATTTATTTTAAACTAACATTTAATGGCAAATGTTTTGAAATTTAAATTATCTTTAGATACATTTCTATGTAAAAGAAAACCAATAAATTTAAATAATTGTAATGACTTCCATTAGCAATAGGACTTTTTTCATTTTTATTAAATAAAAGATTTTAATATGAATAATTTAATCTTTTTTTTTTTTTGAAAGTTAATCGCTTCTAATCCTCTTTTACACTTAAACATCATCTTTTTCTTCTTTTATAAATGAAAAATTTTGATTTCAATTTTAAAATAAAAAAAAATAAATCAATACCAGAAACGGTCTTAGATTAAAAGCAGCTTTAAAACAATCCAGAAAAATTTAATTAGTTCCTCTTTTTATTTTAATAAACAAATTTTGAATTTGAACAATAATTTTTTTTTGTTTAGTTAGAGAATAAAATATTGCTTCATTTGCATTTTTACACAAACACATTACGAAAAATTAAAAAATTTTTTTTAATAAAAAGTTATCCTTGAGTAAAGTTATTCTGATATTGTACAATGTGTAATATAATGAAGAAAATCTTGAGTAGTCAATTACATAAACAAATTAATGTTTATAATCGAGTAGATTTATTATAAATAAAAATCATCATATATATATTAAAGCTAAAAATATCAATTATAAATTAAATTAAATGTTTCATCACTAAAAGACTTTTAAGAATTTTTCTCTGGGATTTAAAATTACTAAAAGCATGAAATTGATGTTAATTTGCTCTAGGGTTAAATGTTGAATTCTTAAATCATCATCATTATTTAAGTTTAGGGTTTCTTCTTTTTCAAAAAAATTCTCTTCTCTATGCTTTACTAATATTTAATAAAAAATATTTATTGAAATTTTCTGAACGATTTTTTGAAATCAGAACTTAATTTAAATTTTTAATTTTAGTTAAAAAAAATTAATAAAAAATAAACGGATATAGGTTTTCCAAGACTACAAAAGATATTTTTAATGATTTTTCATTAAATAAGTACCTCGTTTTTTTTACTCGGATTTTAGTTTTTTCTTTAATTATTTTATATTTACTTAGATTTCTGCGATTTTCTACAGCATTGAAAAATTCCTAAATTATTTGAACGGTTTTTTGCAGAGTTTGAAAACATTTGCAGCAAATTATATTTCGCAATGCAACAGTTTTTTTTGGCGCAAATTTTATTTTTAAGTTCTTAATAGATCGATTTTTGATGAACAAATAATGAGAAAAATAAAATTGACTTTAATAGGAGGACTAGTAGTAGTAATAAAAACTGCAATCCATAACTCGATGAGTTCCTATTTGTTAGAATTAAATCGTGTATTTTGTATTAGTTACTTCCTTAATCGAAAATTACAAGTGTTCGATTTTTATTTAACAGAATTTGTTGGCTCGTAACCCATATTTCTACTTATCATCTTGAAAAATTGAATCACCCCTTTTAAGCCTTTCTTCTAAATTTGTTAACTTTAGGACTTTTTTATGCATTTTTTTAGTGATTAAAAGTAAAAAAATAACAAGCATTAAAATTATTTTATCGGTTTAGCGAATAATGCTCCATTCTTGTGAATGTCTGAAAAATCGTAAAATTAAAAAAGGACATTTAATTACAGTACTGACTTGTCACCAGATTTCTCGTGAATTCCCCGAATTTCGGTGAATACATGAGAATTTTGGGAAATTTACCGGAATTCTTCGAAAAAAAAAATCGTGAATTTACTAGATTTCCAGTGAATTCACCGGAATTCCTTGAAATTCCAGTAAATTTCCCGGAATTCGAAAAGGCCTGGTGAAAACATGACAAATCAGTACTGTATAGTTTTTATATTAAGAAGAAAAAACTTTCATTCATTCGGTTAAAATAGCATTTTTTTAGTAAAAGTAAGCAACATACCGTAATCTCTTGACCAGTACTCTAAGAGCTAAGCCCAAATTTGGCTTAGCTCTATATGGCTTTAATACCATCGAAACCATGCTATAACAATTTTTAATAAAAAAGCGATTTATACGGCTTTTTTTTTTTAAATTAAACGAAAATAAAACTTTATATGACCGAATTAAAAATAAAAAAGTTTCATATTTTGGCTTTTTAAACAATTTTTGGGTTAATTTAAAAAAAAAAACCGTTTAAATCGCTTTTTTTATCAATTTTACTATTAGAATTGATTACAATTTTATATTAGAACTAAATTTTAATTTTTTTTCTATTTTAAGTTAACACTAGGATTTTTTTATTTTTTTCTAGAGTATAAGCTGATTAAAAATTGTTATAGCATGGTTTCGATGGTATTAAAGCCATATAGAGCTAAGCCAAATTTGGGCTTAGCTCTTAGAGTACTGGTCAAGAGATTACGGTATTTATTAGACATAATTTCGAAAAGAGATACAAATTATGTATCATATGTTAAATTTTGCAGAAATGATTTTTAAAAATTTTCTTAAAGGTTATGAATATTTTTGTACTAAAATTTGTATTTAATTACACATTTCCGATGAAACTATAATTTTGGTAGAGAAAACCGATAGAAAAATATTCATAACTTTTTAAGAAAATTTTCTACATATAAATTTAAGATCAGTTCTGCAAAATGTAGCATGAGATACATAATTTGTATCATCTAAAATTATTCTGATAATTTTCTGCGAAATGCATAAAAGGTGTCTGTTCAGTAAATTTCAATTCATTAAAATTGCTATAATTTTTTAACAGAAAGTGATAAACTTATTCTGTAAATCGCTACAAAGTGTAACAATTTTGCTAAACCTGAAAATAAAGGTCTACAAAAACTCTGTTTCTTTGAAAAATTTGCACGCCATTTAAAAATGTTCTTAATGCAATCTGCAAATTGAAAAATTCGCTTCTTGGCCTTCTTCAAGAGTTTTTTTTTTAAAGGGCTCGGTATCTGTGAAGTAACCACTTTAAAAATGAAACTTATTTGCTTAGAATCAAGATTTAAACTTCTTGTTGGTTCCTGTCACTAATAAATTCTGGTAGATGACAAAGCTAGGGTTTAATTTTGACAAAACTTTGAGTTTTTCTTAAACATTAATTATTCCATAAATAGCATGATATGTCATTAAGTTTTTTTTACATTATTAATTTATTATTTTTAATTTAAAATGCTCAATAAAAAAGAATGTTTTAATGACTAATTAGAATAATGTCATGTACGAGCATAAATCATATAAATTTAATATTGAAATTATTTTAAGATCTTTCTCATAATTCAATTTAAAAAAATCCCATACTGTTAAAAGTTTCTCTGTTAAAAATTGCTTAAAATTAAAAAAAAAAAGACGTCAATTTTATATAATAAAAGTCAACTTTAATAAAGATTGCTGAAAAATTTACTTCTCTAATTTCATTACAAAACAAATTATTTTAGAATAAAATTAAAATTAAATCTCTTTAAGATCTTAAATTTAAATATTTTTTTCAATGATATTTTTAAAATAAAATAATTAAGAGACTTGGGAGTCATGTTTAAATCGAAAATCAGCTTTCTTAGTGATTTAAAAAAAAAAAGAAAATTTTTAGATATGATAATTTTTTGATGATAATCAAACTATCAAAGATTACATTTTAATTTGATTGTGACATGAATACGAAAAAAGTTAATTTTTCTTTTTTTAATTAACTACTTGAATTTTAAGAATAAATATGATTTAAAATTACGAAGTCTATATTGCTACACTGTGTTACAATAAAACAATTTATTGGAACACTATATATAGTCGGTACGGAAATGTTCACTACAAAAATTATAAAATTGATTTTTTCTCATGTCTAAAAAAATTGAAGATTTAAAGCATAAAAATAAATTAGGGAAGTCAACGTTAGTCGATACAAATTTACAGTCGGCCAATATTTGCATTTTTTATCACAAATTTCATAATTTATAACTGAAATTCAAAATAAATCTTTGAAATTTTATTTTTAAAAGTCAATTAAAAATTAAACTTTTCGGTTATTTTTTTGTTTTTTCAAATTGCGCACTATTATCAATTTTTCATTGCTTTTTTAAATTATTTTCGGTGTTTAATAAGAGTTGATTAAGATTGGTTTTTCATGAAATTTCTTTAAAAAAATCATGCATACATTGTTTGACATGTTTTATCACAAATCAAACCTTAATTACTTCTTAAATTATTTTCAAATACTAATATTGCTTATCTTGCATTTTTCAAAAACTACTTTTGAAAAGCCAATAAAAATAATTGAAATAATTACCAAATAGTTATAATGGAAAATATAATTGAATATATTCCTAGCAATTCGATTAACAAAAATAAGTTGGACTCCGAAAACACTAATCATGACGCGCATGATCTTTGTTATGAAGGATATCTTTTTTAAAAGACATCGAATGAACAAAGGAAGTATAAAGTGGCAATGTAAAATGTCCAAATGTCCAGGATCAGTGACCATAACCAAAAATGAAGAAAAGGTAGAGAGATTTATTAATCCCAATTTCGAAATAAATCATGATAAATTTGATAAAATTAAACAAATTCAATCTAAGTTTAAAGTCAGCTGTAAAATTCTATGCGAAACAGAGCCTCATTTAAGTGCTGGAAAAATATTTTTAGACGAGCAAGCTAAAATAGCTAAGTAAAGCGGCATGTCATATGAAGATTTAGCTGTAGCTTTACCGGCTTATACGTCAATTAAGCCTGCTTTGACTAAAAGAAAAAGAATTAGTCGTCCAAAATTGCCAAAGAATATTTTAGAATTAAATTTGACTAGAGAATATACCAAAACTGCCTTAAACGAAAGATTTATGGTCCTAAATAAAAAAAATAAAATAATCGTTTTTGCATCACCAACTCATCTTGAAGTGTTATCAAAGTCAACGCACTGGTATGCTGATGGAACTTTCAAAAGTGCAGCTAAATTTTTCTATCAACTTTATATTCTTTATATTCTTATAATTTTGATTTTTTTATTTTCCTTTTTGAAGATTAAATTCTTATTTTGTGTCTTAATCTCTGACATAATAGCATCTGACATCTGACATCTGACATAATAGCTCTATTTTCGATTAGCTTTCAATTTGACTGAAATTTTAACTTTTTTAACATTGATATTTTGGTTAATTTTTATGTATTTCCTTGCTAGA
>NTPY01000303.1:85363-101524 GCA_002922825.1 Brachionus calyciflorus | reverse complement strand
TATTATTTTAAAATAATTTTTTTGTTATATTTCTTTTGACTTAACTTAGTATAAAATAACATATTCATTAATTAATTTTTTTAAATTAAATTTTGTTTTCTGATTGATTTTTATTAAATATTTTTTAAATCCATTTTTTTTTGTAAAAAAATCGGAATAATTTTAAATTTACTTATTTTAACGAATTAAAATAAAGGTAATTTTTACTCTTGTAAGATCTTATGCATGCTTTTCCCTAAAAGATCTTGAAGATAAATCTTACTTTATGAAAATATTTAAGAATTTACATTAAGAAAATCTAAGATCTTGCTAAAAATCTAAAATTTAAATTTTTAATCTATTCAGAACTTATTTAAGATCTTGTTTAGAAAATCATATTTATCTTAAATCAAGAAATCATAAGACCAATATTCAAAATCTTGTTTTGGATCGCATAAGTCAAGTTATGGTTTTATATAAAAAGATCTTGAATTATACTCAGACTTGTTTACGAGTCCCAAAAAACAAGTACCAACGAGTATTTTACGAGTACGAGTAATACTTTTAAAATTTTTTTGGCACGAGAAGGAGAAAAAAAAATATTTTAAGTTAAAAAAAAAATTTTTTTAAGACGAAAAATTACCAAATAATCGATATTTTTGCGAAAAAATTTAAAAAAAAAGAAAAATTTAAATTTAAAAAAAATCAATTTTAAAAAAATTCAATTTAAAAAAAATTTAAATTAATTAAAAATTCTTCTTCTAAATATTTTAAATTTGCATATATTTTTTTTAAATTAATTTAAAAATCTTTATGTCTTATTAAAAATTTTAATAATTTAATTTTTGGGACGAATACTCGCGAAATAAATTTTACAAGGACGAGTAGGTGAGATACTCGCTACTCGTGACGAGTTACTCGTAAACAAGTCTGATTATACTTATTTTAGATTCCTGAAATTCTCTTTGTTATTTCTTAAAGAACATAGTTTTTAAAAGATTTTTTCAAGATTGATAAAGGTATAAAACTTTTTGTTAAATAAGTACTTCAAAGATTAAAAATTTAAAAAAATCACTAGAATATTTACAAGATCTTAGAATTTCTAAAGGTAAATTCTTGAAATTTTTCTAATGTAAGATTAATCTAAAAGATCTTATAAGAAAATTTAATAATAAGATCTTGAATGTATAAATTTATAAAAAACTTAAATTCAGAAATATAATTTCGTAATAACATATGTTCAGGATAAACAATCCAAAAACAAAAATAAATTTTACAACAAAACATCGCCCAATCTAAACACAAAAAATGTAAGAACAAATAAATTTGAAAATAACCATCAATTTAAAAAACAATTACATAAAAAATTTAATTATTCAAATCAAAATTCAATTTTGCCTACCAACAACACAACATTTTTAAATGCATATGAGCAACAAATTTCAAACTACAGTTCGACCGTAGCGAAAAATTTAGAAAGTGATTGCCTAGTTAATGATAGTTTTACCCATTTTCAAATCGATACCGGTTCAGATATAACAGCTTTATCTGATACAAAGTACAATCTTCAAACGATCGTAGGATCTTCAAAATAAAGACGAAATTATTCAAATTAAAAACGACTTCACTGGTGCTGATGGTAACAATTTAACAATTCTTGGTACAAGAGTGTCTCATTGGTCTAGATTTTGTGAATAAATTTAATGGGTTTACTATCCCAATTGGTCATTTAAAAGCAACGTTAAAAAACTTTACGATTTCAACTATACATAATTACAACAACAAACTTATACAAATAAATAAAATTGAAGAAAAGCCTAAACACATTGAAAAAATTCAATCAAATTCAGACACTAAAGGAACTGAAGAAAATCCAACAATTTATAAAAAATAAAATTTTAGAATTGGTAACTAGTCTCTCAGCTCCTTCACTTATGGGTCTCAAACCATCAACAATAACAAATCATAAAATCGATTTAATCGATCCCCAACAAGAACCTATACGTCAAAAAACGCGTAGAGTCCCAATAAGCAAACGAGATAATTTTTTAAAATGATTGACGAAACGCTTTCTGCAAATTTAATTCAACCGAGTAAATCATCATGGTCTTTGCTAATATACATCCGTTGCCAAACATCGATGACTTATTTGCTATTTTCTCCAAGTCTATATGGTTCACAAAACTTGATTTGTTTAGTGGATATTTTCAAATAAAGTTGGGTCCAGAATCGCGTAAATACACGACATTTTCTTGTGAACGTGGCTTATTCGAATTTGTCGTTAGGCCAATGGGTTTGACAAATGCGCGAGCCTCATTTCAAAGAGCAATGAATGAAGTGATGGAGGAAGCAATTAAAAATGGGTTTGTTGTCGTATTTTTAGATGACATATTTTTACATTCATTCGATTTAACCAAACACTTAGAACACGTTAGAATAGTTATAGAAATTTTAAATAAGCACGATTTTCAAGTTAAATTAAAAAAGTGCGAAATCATGAAAAATGAAATCTCATTTTTAGGTCACGTTATAGGATTTGGCTACATCAAACCTGATCCAGCTAAAATTGAAGCTCTTCTTCACTATCCACGACCTTATACACTCACGCTTCGGTATGACTTACAAAGTCTTTATCGGCAAATAAAATTTCTTTTATTTCGTTTATATCAGCACCAGTTTTTGGATGTGTTGGCCATTTTAGGTAATACTGTGGCTCCAGATATAATTGGAATTATTAAGGATGACATTATTAAAAAACTTTTCAATAACTTTGTGTCCAAGAATACGCTCAATCTCGGCACTTTCTTCTGGTAGGTTTTGATTGTTTTCTACTATTTTTAATTTATGTCTTGGATAACTTTCTGGTAGTTTTTCTCCTAAAGAATTTTCCAGTTTATAGTTACCTTTTGAAGTTAGAGCGACGACTTTATATGGTCCTTTGAATCTAGCTTCTAATTTTGTTAATAAACCTTCGCATTTAATATAGAAGGTTTTGCCAATTGGTATTTTTTCAATTGTTGTATGTTGAGCTTTGTTTTGTATTGTTACTTGACGCTTCTGAGCTTCTTCAATATTCTCTTTAGCTATATTATGCGAATTTTCTATCATATTTCTTATTTCTTGGCTTCTTGCTATAATTGCTTCAGATTCGTCGTTTTCGTTTGAAGAAGTCCAGTCTTCAAAACCATTCATTTTTCTTCCAAACATTAATTCGAAAGGTGTAAATTAAGTTACTGAATGAACTCTTGATCGATATGCCATTAGTACATAATCAAGGTTAAATTAAAACTCTTGGAAAAAGGATTACTTATTCAAGAATATTTCATAAAAATATTTGTTACAAAAGGAGTTTTTGATAAGCCAGCTCGATCCTTAATTCTTAATACAATTTAGTTTAATGGAAAATTTGGTTGCATTAAATGCTACCAACCTTGAGCAGGCCTTAAATCTAAGAATAATGGTCCTATTCGTGTTTATCTTTTTAAAAATTATCAAAGTAATAAACCATTACGAACACATGAAAAATATCTTAAAGATTTAAAAAAAATCAATCTCAACAGGAAATGTAATTAGAAGAATTAAAGGCCCCTGTCTTTTAAACGAGTAATCATTCTTTTATCCTATAGAATCGACGGTCATCGATTATATGGACTCCGTTTTAGAGGGCGTGGTTAGACGATTGGCTACTTATTGGTTTTACTCGCAAATTTTTCTTTACGAATGCATTTTTAATCAACTAACAATAATTTAATAAATATTAGAACACCGCGGTTTATACCTAGGGCTCCAAGAGATTTAAAGGAAATAAATAAATGGAAAGCAAATGAGCTCTTATCATTCTTAATTTATTACTCTTTGCCCCTTTTTAAAGATGTTATGTCAGAAGAACAGTTAAATCATTATACGAATTTGGTCGTAGGAATTGAATATTTATTAAAACAAGACACTAACCATGCAAATTTAATTCAGGTAAATAATTTATTTAAAGATTTCGTTAGAGATAAAGATAAATTTTATTTGGAAGAGTCTCTTTATAGGTGTGCATGAGATAATACATTTAACAATTGACGTTGAGAATATAGGCAATTTAAATGATTATAATTGTTTTTCTTTAGATAAATAGATAGTTAGGGATTTTAATTAAGGGAAAAAATAATATTGGCTCAGAGATTATAAATGGAAATAAACTCTAAAATTATTTCATATAAATTAGGGTTGTTAAACAAATTAACTTTTAAAACCTTGAAAAAAAAAATTAAAAATTCAAATCGAAAAATAGAAATTCAAGATTTTTTTTTTTTTTAATTTTGACTTGAAGATAAAATTTCGATCAAAAATTATTTTGAAAAAAATTGAATCGATTTCGAAATTTCAATTTCTACTTGCGATGGAAATTTAAAGTTTGAAAATCTTTTGTTTGCAAATTTCAAGATTGAATTTTAAGTATTTGAAAAGTCAGAGTTTAAAAAACTTAAAATTAAAAATGAAATTAAGATTTTTATTAATAATTATGGAGCTTTAACTAATTGCTAATAAACGAATTTAACAATTTAAAGGCGAAATCAACAGGAAATACTTTTTAGCTATTAAGGTATCGATTAAGATGAACAAAGAAACCGAATCGACCCTACATCACTAAACATGGTATATTAAAAAAAAAAGGCTTTCTACAATAAATTTAAATTCATCATTTAAATACATTAAAATTGCTCTAAATTTTGAACAGGATAAACTTATTGTCTTAATTGTTACAAAGTGTTACAATTTTGCAACAAGAAAAAATATTAACATCAAAAAAAGAATTTTTTCAATTGCATGTTACAATAAAAATTACTAAATTACATGTTTAGCCGTAAAAATATAACACATTTTATTCACATTATTTTTAAAAAGTGAAAATTTTGTGTAAATTTAAATTTTTAAATTCTTAATTTCAGAAATTTTAATATCGAATTTTAAATTGTTTAATTTCAATTCCTAAGTTTTTAAATTTATATTTTTCAAATTCAATTTATTTTTTTAATTTTATTTTTTTAAAAATTGAAGAAACGGAAATAAAAGTTTCGGGATTTCAATGTTTCAATATTTAATTTTAATTACAAAAGACTTCGAAATTTTTTAAAGATTTCACGAAACTAGAATTTCGAAGTATTTAAAACTAAGTTGAATACATAAAATTTTGAAAAAACATTGAAAAAAAAAACCTTGAACAACAACCCTAATATAAATTTTGATATTTTACCTAATGATAAAAGAGAAAAAAATTTTTCTTTTTATCACGAAAGAAATGGCTCAAGCAATGCTAGTCAATTAGGCTTAAATAAAATGAATAAAAAAATTCTCCTCGCTTTTGGGATTATGTTAAATTATCAAATTCTTTAGTATATACATCATTGAATTATAAAAAATGCAAAACTTTATATTATTGTATAGAAGCTAGTGATGAATTTGGTTTAATTTATTTTTTCATTGTTGACGAAAGCGAGACTTACGCTGTTTGTAAAACACTCTCTAGAATACTAAAGCCATTCTAGAGAGTGCAAGACTTAAAAAAATGCTTTATGTTGAATTAAATGAAAAAATATATGTTTCAAGTTTTTCATCAGCTATATTATCAAATTAGTGATTTACTTGATTCAATTTTTTTTAGTTTAAGTTTTTTAAAAATTTAATTTCTAAATTTTCTTTAATGTATAAAATCGTCTCGAATAAGCCTTAAAAAAGAAAGTATCTTTGTGTTAGTAAAATGGACTGAAGACATAGAAAATCTCTTTAGTATTATTAAACGTTGTTAACTAGTGGAACCGGTAGAAAATGAATTGGAGTTCAACGCGGTCTACACTGATTTATACAAGGGTACAAAATATTTAGCTGAGTTTATAAATGGGCAACATTATTCTAACACTGTGTTGAAATAATATATGTTATTGCAACACTCTGTTTGAATAATATATGTTATTTCAACACAGTGTTTGAATAATATATGTTATTAAAACACTGTGTTGCAATATTATTTTTTGTTTTATGCACAATAGACTATTGTATGTTTTTTTGAAATTAAATTTCGCAACATTTCCATGAAAATTGAAATGGATAATTTTACTCCAGAATATAAAGATTTAGAATCTTTGGACCAGAATTTCGAATCATACAATGATTTAAAAAATAAGCTGGATAAGTGGTGCAATACAAATTTCGTACCTATTAAAACGCATAATTCAAAACTTGCCAAAGATATTCCCTCGGAAATAGTATATTTGTATATCTATTTCACTTGCGTACACTATGGTAAACACAAAGAAAAAATAACAATTGGCTCTCGTCCTAACCAAAGTTTTTGCCAACCGAATGTCCATTTTTTTTACATTTTAAATATAATAATGAGACCGAGCAATTATTTCTATTTAATAAAAATTTGGATCATAACCATCGAATTGGGCTAGAAATTTATTGTAATTATAACAAAACTCGACGACTAAACGACCAAGAGCGACAAGACTTGAAAAAAATTTTTGAAGTTGACCCGTCTATGAGAAAATTAAAACGTAACATAGTGATCTCGTCTAAAAAACCTGTTACAACTCAGGATCTTTACAATTACAAGAACAAAATTTTAAGAGAAAATAATAAGTTTGACGATGAAGAAGGTAAAAAGTTGAAAAAGTTGATTGAACAAATTAAAAATGAAGACTCGAAAAATAAAGTGTGAGCTTGATGAAAACAATCAACTAAATTGTTTATATATTCAAACTAATTTCCAAATAGAGTGGTTCAAAAATTATGGTAGTCTCATCCACCTAGATGGAACCTTTAAATTGAATTGTGAAAATTATCTTTCATATGTAATTTTGGTTCAAGATAGCAATTGTAACGGGAGGCCAATTGATTATTGTTTTATGAGAAATGAGACACTCGAAAATTTAGAATTTTTTTACAAAACATTTACCGAGATAAATGATATCGAAAATGTTCAAGTAGTTTTAGTTGATAAAGATTTGACAAATTTGGACTTAATCAAGACTTATTTTTTGAACGCCACAATTTTACTTTGTGTTTTTCATGTAATTAAGTATCTTAAGACAGTTATTTCAAAACTAGTCATTGATGTTAATTTAAAAAATGAGTTTATGGAATCTATTCAAGGTATGTTTTATGCAAAAGATGAAGTTGTTTATCAAAAATATTACCAGGAATTAAAAGAAAAAGCTAAGAAACAAAAAGACTTTTTGAATTATTTTCAAAGAAATTGGAACAATTGTAAACAAATGTGGGTAAGATATTTTCGATCAAACATACCGATATTGGAAACGAAAACAAATAACCATTTGGAAAGTTTTAACAATAATTTGAAAATTTCTATTAAGTCAAATTTCCATTTAACCGAGTCTGTTGTTGAACTAATGTCCATTACTAAAGAATTTTTATACAAGCAATTGACTAATAATTTGAATGATATTAAAACAAGAACAACAAAGTCATGTGATTCTACCAATATTAATAATTTCCTTATTCAATTAGACGATATGGCTGCCAATTTAATATTGAAGCAATTCAATCAGATGAAAAAAAACGAATATATTATTCGACGAACGGGTTTAAGAGATTTTAACGTCGAATCTGACAAAGACATATACTTACCCGAGAAAAAAAAAAACAGAAAAAAAACACCCTTTAAACGCCGTTTAAACGTGATCGTTTTTTCGCGAAAAAAACGGGCAAAAAAACACTTATTAAAACGAAAAATTGTAATATTATGTTTGAATTAAAAATTTTGAATGAGGACAGTTTTTTATGCCTTTTTCATAAAAATAAAAAAGAAATTTTTCAGTTTTTATAAAATTTATTATAAAATTAAGTTGTGAAATATAATTGTAAATAAAATGTTATTTACACGTTTTTTTTACGTTTTTTTTTCAAAATTAAATTAAAAAAAATTTCAAAGTCCAATATTTTATTTTGAGTGTGTTTTTTAGGTGTTTTAGTCGTGTTTTAGAGCGTTTTTTATCTGTTTTTTACCCGTTTTTTTTACGTTTTTTTTTTTCAAAATTAAATTAAAAAAAATTTCAAAGTTCAATTTTTTATTTTGAGTGTGTTTTTTTGGTTTGGGAACCGTTTTTATTGGGTAAAAAGCATATGTTTAACAATACAAAAACGCTAGTAAAACAGCTGTTTTACAACAGTAAAAAACTTAAGAAAAACAGAAAAAAAATAAATAAATAACGTTTATTCTGCTAAAAAAACGCGAAAAATACATTTTAAAAAATTGTTAAATAAATGTTTTTTTAGCGTTTTTTTCAATAAAAAAAACGTCTAATAATTTGTTTTTATTTCACAAAAAAACGCCAAAAAAACAGAATTTGTTTTTATTCTGTTTTTCTAATGTTTTTTTACTGTTGTAAAACAGCTGTTTTTCTAGCGTTTTTTACCGAAAAATAACGTTTTTTTCAAAAATTTTGATCTGTTTTTTTACCTGTTTTATGGCGTTTTTTTCGCGTAAAAACGATCACGTTTTACCCCCCAAAAACAGTACAAAAACGCTTAGAAAAACGCTCAAAAAACAGTGTTTAAACGGCGTTTTAACACTGTTTTTTTTCCGTTTTTTTTTCTCGGGTAGTAACTGTTGACATAAACGATTGTGTTAAATGTGAATGCGAGTTTAGTGCTACGTACATGCTACCTTGTAGACATACTTTTTACGTTATTGAAACTAATTCATTATTGAAACCATGGTTTGATAGGCGTTTTTTAAAATCATCTTTATTGAATATCACAAACCTAGTCACAGATTTAATATTTTCTGATCAACATAAAAAAGCAAAACCAAGTTCTCCATCAATCTGGAAATGGAGTCAAGATTGTTTAAAACCAAGTAGTCCTCAACAAAAATTTAGATCACTTAAAAATGTAACTGAAGATATAACAAACATTATTTGTGCATCAGGTGAAATTGAATTCAGTTTACGTAAAACACAATTAGAAACATTTTTGAAAAACTTGCAACAGAACTCAAATAGTCAGTCGAATTCAAGTCAGTTAATGCTTAATCAATCGACTCCAGTAATTAATCGTAGAAAAACAGATCTTTCTAATCTTGAATTAAATCTAAGCTTTAATTCAGATGAAGATAATGTTTCCTATTTAACTAAGACATTAGTAGACCAATCGGATATGTTCGACTTATCACCTGAAATATTGGTAAATAAAGTTGTTAATAGAACTGGTCGTCCAAAAGGAATATGTAAAAAATTTGGCTTTTTCAATTTAGATAAGCCGAAACGAAAAAAATTAACCGACAGTACGCCTACTACCCCAATTTCTAAAAGGACGCGCGCCAATTTAAATTAATTTTTTTGTTAGATTAAATTTTTATGATTTGTACCTTTTTATATCGTAATAAATAATAAATTGTTTTTATAAAAACTTTAATTTTTAGTTTGAGTAAGGTAAAAATGACTGTTGCAATAACATATATTATTCAAACACAGTGTTATAATAACATATTTTAATTCAACACAGTGTGACAATAACATATATTTTTCATACACTGTGTCGAAATAATATATGTTATTATAACACTGTGTTGAAATAATCACTCCGTTTTTATATTGTGGGTTAAAGCCAAACTGTGAAAGCCTTTTGAAAAATGTAATACTAAGTGGTAAAAAAAATCATAAAGATGAACCAAAAAACAAAAATTCATTTCTTGAGTCTAATGGGTCAATTGCTTCAAAAAAAAACAGTTGAACAACCTTGTACAAGCAAAGATAATGGTAATCATCAACTAAAAGACAATCAAAATAAATTAGTTGAATCTTATGAAAAACAATTAGATGAGCGTAATGAATTGTGGAAATGGAAGAAAAATTAAAATCTTATAGATTATTAACAAGTATTAAAAATTTAAAAAAAAAATAAATATATCTAATTTAAGTCATTTAATTTATTCTGTATTTTAAACTTTAAAAAGCTTTTTGTTTAAGTTAAGCTAAAGTGTTTAAAATACATTATGTTTAACCAAAAATTAATATGGATAAACATTTTAAAAAATTTAATTTTTTTTTCAAGAGAACGAATTTTTGAGAAGTATAGTTCGTTTTTCAGTTCAAACTCTTAAACACTTAGGCACACAAGCAGATAGAGATAAAGTGAAAAAATATAGTTGAAGCACTGGTCAAATTTTTCTATCAGAAAAATACAAGAATGGTGTTGTTGATGAAGAATTTTTAATGAGAGTTAGTGTTTTAATTGACCGGAAAAATCAAACAAAATAGTTTTTTCTATGATTACTGCTCCCATTCCCGATGTATCAATTTGTGTGTAAAATAATGGCGAATACATGCGCACAAATTTTGGTGACATTTTGAATGCTTGTCGAGGTAAATAAAATTTACGGTTACTAGCTTTCCGATTTGAAGAATTATTAACTATTAAGCTAATTTCAATTATTTTGAGGGAAATAATTTTATTTAACTTTAAAGTACAATTTTTTGTCAACTATAAACATTGATAATTAGTTTATTTACAATATTAACTTCGATCACAAATTTTTTTCTTAGCTTTGGTAACCGCTGTTACGACCACTTGACCGCATAAAAAGGTGGTTGCCGTCGAGAAGACGAAAAAGAAAAAGTCGAAAAAGTTTTTAAATACATAATCTTGATATTTAAAATGATTCTCCTCTATCATTAAGTCTTTAAATTAATTATTAAAGTTTTTTTCACATCGGTCTTAGCACGGCAACCTGAAATATTGGTGGTTCGTTTTCGGGTCCAGTCGGTAGCAACACTTTTAAAGATTTTTTGTACTTGCTAATCATATAAATATTGTTCCCTAAAAATAAAATTTAAAGCAGAATACTTAGAATAAAAATAACATTTTAACAATTAATGAATCCCCAAATAAAAGAATTATTTTTTTTAAACCATATATTTAAATAAAGAACTTAATCAACAGTATTAAAAAATGTTTCAATTATTTTAACGTTTTGGCAATCGCTTTAAAAATAGTTTTTTTTTGGATCATTTATTCTTAAAATTTTGATTTGTATTGCATTCATTTTTTTGCAAGGTATTACTGTACAATAGTTGTAATCCTAATTGAATGTCTTTAAAAATTATGCTTAACACTAAACTTAAAACTAATAAAATAAATACATGTCGACTTTAATTTTTTAAGATAAGTCAAAGTTAATTTATTTTAATTTGTGACTTTTAATTTTACGAATTTTGATTCAATATATTCAAATAAATTAAAATAAGGACTTAAAAATAAAAGTGGACCTGTTTATATTTATGTTTTCACTGATTCGGCTAAATTTTTGTTGAAAATATGTAATGTATAATATAATAATTTTGTAAGATTATTTTTTGGCAACTTATTTATCTTTATTAATCCTCGATACTTTATAAAAATTAAAATGATCTTATCTTACTATTTTTAAGATTACCTGTACACGAAGAAAGTTGTCTTGTCAAAATTGTCTAGGAGAAGAATCCAATTTAATTCAAGATTTGTTAGAAACAGATGAATAGACTATAGATAAGAATTTTTGTTTGTGTTGTTTTTTATACGTTTTTTCTAATTAATTCTTTTTTTAATAATTAAAATGACTTTTAAATTTTAAAATTAATAATTTTTTTATAAATTTTTATTCTTTTTTGTATTTTTCCTAATAAAAATTTTATTAATGAACTCTTCTTTTAATTTGGTTTGATTTAATTTATTTAATACATAACGTTTATATTTTAAAAATAATAAAAATAAAAAAACGTTTTTTAATTTAGAAATTTTTTCGTAAAAACCTTAGCGTAAAATAATCGTACATTTTTACCCAACCCAACGGATTTTTAACGTTGAGCATTTTTCGTCATATTCACCTAATTTTTACGCAAAAAAAATTGACTGGGAGGGTCCTTCATAACAGTATCCATGGTTACAGTATGTCTTAGAACATTAATTGATCTAGAGATGCACTTATTGCCATTAATTTTAAGTCTCGCATCTCTGAGTTTTTTAAACACTATCTGTAAGTGTCTTATATGTTGCTCGAGCGTTTCTAAGTGAATGGTAATATCATCTAGATATACCTCGACGAAATTTAATCCTCCTAAGACGATATTCATGATACGGCTGAAATCGCATTTTTTAACCCAAAGGGTAAACGTAAAAACTAATAATAACCATAAGGCCTACTAAATGCAGTCTTTTCAATTGAATCCGGATCCATTTTAATTTGCCAATAGCCTGACTTCAGGTCAATAACACTGAACCAAGATGAAGCTTTAAATCGGTCCATGATGTCTAAAATATTAGGTATATGCCATTTTTCTGTTTTAGTAACTTTATTCAGTTTTATATAGTCAATACAAATTCTTTTTGCTCCCATCTTTTTTAGGCATCACGATTACAGGGGAGGACCATGGCGACCTAGAAGGCCTTATAATACCTGCCTTTAACATCTTATCTATTTCTGATTTTAGGAAGTCTCTTTCTGTTTTTGATTTTCTATACGGAGGTGTATATAATGGCAATTGATTGTCACTCTCAATCCTAATTTTATGTTCCATTATTGAAAATGCGCCAAGTTCGTCGATCTCGTTCGCGAACATTTTAGAAGCTGAATATTTTAATTTATCAAAATGAATAAGCTATTTCGAAATTAACTTGCTTGCAGTTTCAAGCTTTATATCAGACATGTTCCAAAAATTTTCTTCTTCTAATTCTTCTTCGTCGACATTTAATTCTGAAAGGAACATGTCTGCCGTATTATCTCTATCTAATTCATTAATATCTTCATTTAAATATATTTTATCTTCAGGGAAACTAAGCATAGATTTATATGGGTAAATACCACATTTGGTTTTACAAAACCAATCAAGACCTAATAGGACATCTTTATCCCCGTGGTCAAATACTACAAATTCAATCATGCAACTATGATTGTTTATGACAACTTCTAATGGTGAAGTTTTAGTCGGATGGTAGTATTTCTATATTATATTTTACGGCTATGTCGTGCGACAGAACTGAAACTGTCGCTCCACTATCGAAGCCTACGGTTAATTCTATACCATTTATTAAGGCTTTAGATCGAAGTATATGATTCGGGCTATTTGTAAGCGTATTGATTTGTTCTATTTAATATTCCTCACTATCACTATTAGATATATCAATCTGATTAATCTTCTTTATGGGTATCTTGCATTGATTTGCATAGTGCCCTTTTCCTTTGCATCTATGGCAATTTATTACGGTTTTATTTACGTTACGATCAGGTTGTTTTTGATGCGAGTATTTCTTAGATTTATTATTATTTTTGTACCATGTATTTTTATTTTTATTATCATCCAGTTTAGATATAAAACGTTTTTCGTAAGGTTTATTGTTAAAATAAGTAGTTTTATTTATGTTTCGATTAACGATAAATTTTTTATTATTATTTCTTGTTTTTATGTAATTAACATTCTGAATTGGATCGAAATCTTGTTCAAGATTAGTTGCAATAGCAATATCATTATCAAGATCTGTTGCTCTGAATCGGCCTAATTCAAGAGTAACCAGAGGATCGTTGTATTAAAATAAGTTGTGGTTTTCTTTTATATTTTATTAGAGAAATTCTTAATAAAAACAATTTCTTTTTTTCTTAGATATTTAGAACAAATATTTATATTGCTAAATAACTAATGAAGCTTAAAGATTTGTTTGTAAAATATATAAAATACAAATATAACTAATAAAATAGCTAAATAATAAATAAACAATATAAGTTGTATAAACTAATATCATAATTAATTGTTTTGTAACAGATCTTTTACGGCTCTAATCTTTAATTCTCTACGCGTTCGGTCTTTTAGTCCATTCATATAATAAAATAATTTATCTTCTTCAGACTTATTCTCTAAATGAAAAGTTAATTTAAGAATTTCATATTATAAGCCTCTATCGTTGAATTATCTTTATGTTTAAGATTTATTAAATCAGTTCTGAATTTGTCGGATTTATGAGCCTTGCTAAAAGTTTTTCTTAAAGTTGTTTCTTTAATTACTAAACCGGAATTCTGTAAAAATTCATGCTCTATATGTCATAAAGGTTGTTCTTACAGAATTGATGAATTAAAAATTTTGAAGAAAATCGGGCAAACAAAAAAAATATCTGAACTTCGAAAACATGGAAATCCTTCATCAAGAATTTATCAAGATGGAACACAAAGATCAACAGAACAAGCACGAAGAGAACTAATAGATCATTACAGATTCTGTCATTATGATAATGAATCATGAGAATTTTTGTTCAAATTTATTAATATTAAAAAAAAGATTTATTAAGAAAATAAAATTAAATTTTTGCTGTCCTTTTGCATCTCTAATTCTTTAAAAAACTTTCTAAACAAAAACTAAAAATTGACGTAAAAATTTGATACTTTACTATAAATAGAACTAAGGGATTTTTATGTTTTTATAATGAGAAAAAATTTTTTTTTCAACAGTCTTTATTGATAAATTAAAATTATATAAAATAAAAAGTAAGAAAAAATCAGTCACTTGATTTTCTTTTTCGATCAGTTGTTTTAATGTTTAAAGTGGAAAAAATCTCTGATACAGAGTCTGATGATTTTTCCTTTCTGAATGGAATCATTTCGGCAGACTCGATTAAAACACTTATCTTTTTTGAAAATTCATTTGATTTGTTTTTAATTGCATTCAAAATTTGAAAAATAACATCATTTGAAGAAGCTTGTTCTCTTTCATGATTTTTTATTTTTCAAAATTTTGTAACTCTAATCTTGTCATTTCCTGATCGAAATTCAAAACTTTTATTTGTTTTAAAAATTCTTGTTGTTTTTTCCATAAGGATTCAATTAAAAATAAAGGTTAAACACACCTATAGAAATAAATTTCATAAAAATATCGATAATTTTAAGAATTTAAAAAATTTAAAGAATTTATTTTCACACCTCTAAGGTAGCAGATCTATTTTAAGACACTTTTAAAGTCCAAATAGAAAAAAATTATTTTCATGATTATTTCATTCTCTACAAAAATTCATAATCGTTTGGTAACTTTTATTTTCATTTTCATTTTCTGTAAATGAATTGCGCAATTCAATTTTAAAATTTAACATTAAAGTTAATTGTAAAAAAATAAAATTATGCAATTAAATATTTTGGAAAATGTCAAATAGAAAATTGCCAATTTTTTATAATGTCCTTTATCTTATAAATTAAAATAAAAAATATTTCATCATAATAAATTTAAATAATTCACTTTTAAAATGTACATGTTTGCTTAATAAAAAAAAAAGATGAAATGTAATAATTTAGTCTGAATTTGATTACTAAAAATATATTGATCACCGATTTTCATCGATCAAAAAATATTTTAAACAAATTTCACACTCTTTTAGCTCGAAAATGACGGCTAAATTCTATATATTTTGAACTGCTTCTAATTTTCGGAATTTTTCTTTAAAAAATTTCCTCTATTTTTGGTGCATATTTTAGGAATGGATCTTTGTTGTAGAGAAACAAGCTAGAGAAAATAAAGTCTATTACGATGTTCTTGTAGAAGAAGTTACCCTTTACTTAAAAGATAGAGCATTAAGATGCTATAGAATATGGGAAAAAGAAAGTTACAACAAGTCTTGGGAATCTCTAAAAAGTAAATTAGTAGTCTGTATAATAGTCGTGACTCACAAAACAAACTAAGAGAATAATTGTTGTCGATGAAAACCCATAAACAAAATTTTGAGGAAAGTGTCAAAAAATTTGAAAGCGTAGTTGGAAAAGTCATTAACATACAGGCGATTGCACCCAGGTTTTTACCGGGTTTGGATTTTGGGTTGGGTTTAAGCACCCATACTTGAAACCCAAACCAAGATCCCCAATTTTTTTGAGTTTAAACCCGACCCAAACCTGAATTATCTGAAAAAATTGGGTATCAAAATTATTTTTATTTGAAAAAGACGAAGACACAAAGTAAAAAGCTTAATTGTTGTTTTAAAATTTAACTTATATTTAAGTCAATTGTTTAAAAAAGTAAGATTTGTTTATTATTATAAAAAAAAATAACAGTTCACAAAAAATAAAAAATAACAATTAACATTCTCCACATCTGGAATAAATCTATACCAATATTTTCAAAAATTTTTTATTTTAAATAATAATTATTTCAAAATGTTTTTCGA
>NTPY01000303.1:62587-85054 GCA_002922825.1 Brachionus calyciflorus | reverse complement strand
TATCAAATGATTCTACATTAAGTGTAGAACAATCTACAACCTTTCTATTTAAATTAAACTGGAAAGAAAATGTATTATTTTTATTTAAATGTTGAATTGATGTATTGGTATGTGTGAATTGAGTCCTGACTTCAAATCGCCTTAAATTCTGTATATATTGCACGAAGACTTTTTATAAAGTCATTTCAATTCTCTTCCTATTTGGTACAAAAATAAAAAATTTAAAAAACATCTCTGCTATGAAAAAAATATGCAACAAGCTGGAAGTTCATAAGCTGCATCTAATAAGAGAGTCTGCAAAACTGAAAAAAATATAATTAAACATTAATTTATCAGGTTTTGTTGTATGACTAAATTTTCTTTGTAATGAAAATAAACAATTCAGTTTACTATTGAATTTTTCAGCGTCTTTCTGTATATTATGGTTCTTAAATCCTTTTATACCCCGAAAATTAAAATATTGATTTTAAAAAATAATTTTTTTTTAAATTTATTTTTTTACCGAATGCAAAAATTTTGAATACTCTCTTATAAACTGCAACCTTTTGAATTTAGTTGCATATTTTTTCCATTGTATAGATGTTTTTTTAATTTTTTTTCAAGTTTTAATATTTATGTACTGTTTTATTTGTACCAAAATTCACAATGCTATTTCTGATTCATATTGGGATTTGTAAAAAGATCTTAAAAACTTCAGTAAATTAAATGAATAATAAAAAGAAAAACGCTGTCGAAAAAAATCGCCGAATAGCAAATTATACTTTTTAAAAAGTTTGTTTTATTAATTATTTTAAAGAAAAAAATTAACAGCAAATAATAGATCCAAACTTTTTCTAAAAAATGACTTTAAAATGGTAATGAGAATATAATATTCGTCGATTTTTTTAAAAATTTGCACTTTTACTAATGTCAATCATTGAATAAAACTTAAGATTTTTTAATAACATCAAATATGAAAAAATACGATCGAAGACACATATAACTAATGTCGCTAAAATAGTAAGGCAGATAAGAATCAAAAAAATTAAGTAAAATGTTAATAAAATGTATTTACCACTGTCTTTTAATATCTACAGAGAAACGGCAAGTATTTATGTATTGTTTAATCAATAGTTAAAAAAAAATGAATTCATACGCCATAGTATCATTATAAAGTTATATCCTTATTTAGTTATATCATAAAAAATCTTTAAAAGTTTTTTCTTGAATCTAAATCAACCAGTTATATCAGGAAAATGTCTTTATTCTATAGCCCACTACGTTAATATCACATAAATTATCAATACAAAAGGAAATTTTGAGAATCTTTAGTCTCCAGTAATATCACTCTTTTACTTTTTATTTCTTGCATTCATTTGCTTTTTAAAGAAAGTTGAACAATTAATTTAAAATTTTCAAATTACAATAATAAATACTTAAAAAAGGCGTATTCATTAAAGATAAATGCTTAAACCCAACCCAAAACCCAAACCCGGTAAAAAAATGAGTGCAATTGCCTGTTAACATAACAGAAGACAAGAAGATTTTTCTTTTTTCACTTACCTTGGTAGAAAACGTAATACAAATGGTAACTGTTATGAAACCCAACTCATTAAAAGAGGCTAAAGGGGTTGCTCAAATGTATACTTCAAGTCTTGGTAATACTGAAAAAGTCAACTATATAAAGACAAATGTAATTTTGGCAAATTTAATAAAAATGGCTACACGAAAAATTATGACGAAGGAAAATAGAAGGATTGTCAGAAACCTAAAAAACCCTATGTAAAAACTATCAAATGTTCCAATTGTAATAAGATTGAACACGTAAAAGCAAATTGTAGATTTAAGAAACCTTTCCATTGAGTAAAAATGGTTGAGGACATTGATAGAGGTGAACCCGAAACTTTAAGAACTATAACCACGAGGAATGTTGAAAACGTTTACTCTTGTTCTTTGGGTAAAATAATGAAGGTCGTAGGAACAATCAGTAATAACTCGGTTGTATATGCCTTGGATAGCGGCGCTAGCAGATCGGTTGTCGCTTTTAAAATAGTAAGAAAGTTTAATTTTTAAATTAATCCTTTTCAAGTAAAAGTCGCCGATAATACGATAAACGACGCAATTGGAGAAACAGACACATTAAGAATTTGTATTGGTAATAGTATCATTTATCAAAAATTCTTAGTTATGGATTTAGATGGTAATGATGTGCTCCTTGGTTTTGATTGGTTCTTAAAGAGTGGTGCAACCCTGACACCTATTGAAAAATCATTAAAATTCAAGAATGATACAGTGTTTTTAGAACTTAGCGATGAATACTATGAAGAACACTGCATTAAAAATGAATAGAAGAAGTGATGATTCCAGAAGTGGTTGACGAGGATGACATAATGAATGAGGATTGGCCATTACATGATCATGAACCCAGCCTGAACATAGAACCAGCGACAAGTTTGGATGCAATGGAATACAAGTTATTCAACTATGGGCAAACATGTTATACTAGAGACCTCACCTAAATATTTTACTAATAACTAAATATTATAATTAATCATTTTTTAATATTTTATATATTTTATATAAACATAGTTTAATTTTATAAACAATCAATTTTGTATTGAGTTATTTTTTATATCAAAATTTTATATATTTCAATTGTAACGCTTCGTTAACTACACTAGGTATAAATTACTTTGTAAAATAGTTAACAAGGCGAGCTCCAAATTTTATTTAATACAATTGTATTTTAATATTTACTATTTAATTTTAACTTGTATTTCTATCATAATAAATAATAAAACCAATTCAATTCATTTTTAATAAACCCTCTGAAGTTATACGCAAGTAACGGCCAATCCGAACGTATAACATATTGGTAGCAGCGAGAAAATACGATAATAAGAACTTAAATTAATAATCGAACTTAATATATAGAGAAATAAAATTCTTAATTTTTAGCATTAGCAATGGATAATAAAAACAACAAGATTAAAGATCCTAAGATAAATCAAGAGAATAAAAAAGTAGAAGAACTTAAGATGAATCCAGAAAATCCTAGCATTTCAGAAGATCTAAAAAGCAAGATCGAAAGCCAGAGAAATAATAGCTGGCAACAAATTTTAAAAATGAGTTTTCCAGAAGTTAGGAAAAAAGCATACAGAAACGATTCAGCTATCCGTGTATACATAAATTTCCTCGAAAAATCTAATAATACAGCAAGAAGCGATAAATCAGCCGAAGAACGTAATAAAGAAATTGACATTCAAGAGAGAGAAATGAACGATCTTATTCATGCATTGTGCGAAACCGAACAAATTACGGAAGAACTTAACGAGAAAGAAGAATTGACGATCCTTAGAGCTGACCAAAGTCAACTTAAATTTCAACTTTCCAAAAGGGATGACATAATTAATCAGCTAAGAAAGCAACTCAATTCAAAAAAATCTGTTCAATTCGCTGAACCTTCATTAAAATCATCGAATGTTAATAAAGAAGAAAGTTCTCAGAGCGAAGATGCTCCCGATGATGAAGAAGATTACACCCTAAATAAGGAAACAATTATAAATTGATGAATATTACCGATCAATCTTTTTCATTCGATAACTTTGTTTTAACCGAATCAAAACTTCCACGCATATATACCGAAACATCTAATCCATCTCCTACAACAAGTAATAACTACAGGGTCGAACCGTCGGCTCCTTATCGAATTAGTTCTAATTCACCCGAATACGTACCAACATCTATAAACAAAACGCCTCCTCGTACTAACAACAGCGAATTGTTAATAAAAAATTCTAATTTAATAAGTCAACAGGAAATCAACCCTTTTAACCAAGGTAAGTACGATAAGCCTACCCCTAAACTGTCAGATTTTATTGAGAAGAAACCTGATTCGACCTTACCCAATTCGACCTTACCCAATTCGACTTTAGAACTAGTTAAGTTTGTAGCTAAATTAGCTGGAAAAGGAAAGTCTCGACGCTTAGACCCAAATCCTAAAAAATTCTCTGGGTCAAATTCAGAAGATGTCGACGACTTGCTGTTTAATATAGAACAAGGTTTTATATCGGCAAACATTCGTGAAGAAGATAGGTTAAACTCCCTAGTAAATTTTGTAGAAAAAGTACCCGCGCAAATTTTAAAGAAACACATTTTAAATTCTAACTCTTGGGCACTTTTCGAAAAGGAACTAAGAAGTACCTTTACAAAAATAAATAAGGAATACTGGGTTCGAGCACAGTTAGCTACTCTTAAACACACGGATAATATGCCATTTGAAAATTTTGTCAATAAGTTTTACATGCTAACAAACATGACACCATTAATGGCTGAAGAGGAAAAATTATTCCATTTTAGAGAAGGTTTAAGGGAATAAACTAGAAAAGAAGTAACATGTAGGAATATACAGATTCTAAGTGAGACTTTTCACCTAGCTACTCAACTAGAGCAAAACCATAACAATGTCCCTTCAATTAATGATCTTGGACACTCAAGGCATACAAAAGGAAAGTTTTTAAAAAGGTCCTTCATTAACAAAAATCCAGATAATAAAAATAAAAACCACTACAAAAAAGAAAAGGATTTTAGAGATAAATCTCAAAACAGAAAAAATAACAACGATAATTCTAAATACGTCAAAAATTGAAAGAAAAATCTTAATCAAAATGAAGCCTTCTGTAAAAGATGTAAGCGTAAAGGACATTATGAAAACACATGCTATGCTAATTTAAGAAAAATTAACTCATGTAAGCTAAACGAGAATTTAGAAAGCAAGGTCGTATATCTTGACGAAGTTGGACTGAAGAATATATGTTTGATAAATGGACTTGTCGATAACAAAACCTTAAAAATAGGTTTAGAATGTGGTGCAACTAGTTCAATAATGAACCACATGACAGCCATTAATAATAAAATAGAAATTCTTAGAAGCAATCTTAAAATTAGGACAGCTAACGGCAAACTGAGTCATATTAGCGGTGTCACAAAACCATTAGAGGTTAATATTGGTGGACACAAATGCCACATTGAATTTCTAGTTTTTGATCATGATGATCACGATGTCTTATTAGGACTGGATTGGTTTAATAAAACCGGGTGTGGGATATTCCCCTCCCAAGGAATCCTCAAATTTAAAGAGGACGAAAATGAGTCAATAGAGGCTCAAAATGAAGAAATTTCTAATATATTTCATACAGATATAGCTAGCGATAATGAATATTTTTGGGATACATCTGATTTAAAATTAATCCCAGCAAGTGATCTAGACACAAATCAGGAAAATAAATTTTCCTTGATGGCAAATGAAGCAAAAGGACTTTTTGCTAAATCTTTACAGGAACTAGATAAATGTTCTGTAAGTAAGCATAAAATAAGGTTAGTGGAAAAGGACTGTGCGCCAATTTACACTGCCCCTTATAGAATCTCGGAAAATGAAAGAAATTTTCTACGAGATGAGATCGATAAAATGTTAAAGGCTAAAATTATTAGACCTTCTCGATCTCCTTGGTCATCCCCTTGGTTGTAGTGGTAAGAAAAAGCGATAAAAGCATGAGGGTGTGCATTGATTATCCCAAACTTAATAAAATTACCCACACTGAAAAATGGCCTATACCGGACCCTAGAGATATCTTTGACAGACTCAGAGACTCTGCATGGTTCACCCTTTTAGATTTGAAATCGGGTTATTATCAGATAGAAATAGAGGAAGAATCCATAGATAAAACCGCCTTTTCAACTCCCGACGGTCACTATGAGTACCTTGTACTCCCGTTTGGACTAAAAAATGCTCCTATAGACTTTAGTAGAGTTATTAAGCAAATCTTAGGAGATTTAATAAAATTTGTCGAAGCTTTTATAGACGACATTTCAATCCATTCAAGAACGATTTTGCACACCAGATAAATGTGTCAGGTGTGCAAAATCTGTTAAAATTTTGGGACATATTATTTCTAAAAATGAAGTGCGAATGGATCCTTCAAAGATAGAAGCCATAATTAATCGCCCCCTCCTAAAACTGTAAAACAATTACAAAGTTTCCTAGGTCTTTGTAACTTTTATAGAAGATTTATAAAGGATTTCTCTCTAATCGCACAACCTCTGTTTTACCTTTTTGCGAAGAATATAAAATTCGATTTGTCTGAAGATTGTGAAAAAGCTTTTAAGCAACTAAAAAATGCTCTTTCAAACTACCCAGTGCTAAGAATATTTGATCCGAAAAGACCCCTAAAAGCCTATACGGATGCATCAGATCTAGCTATTGGTGGAGTTTTAACCCAGAAAGATGGTGACGGTCAGGAATACATCGTCGCATGCTATTCTCGACTTCTGAACAAGCATGAAAAAAATTATTCAACTACTGAGAAAGAATGTTTGTCTCTAATAGACTGTCGTCGAGAATGGAGAAAATCCGGAGATATCGAATTCGTTACTGACCATTCAGCACTTCAATGGCTAAAAAATATTAAAAATCCTCAAGGAAGATTAGGAAGATGGTCACTGGAGCTTATGGATGCTGATCTAACAATGACTTACAGACCAGGCTAAATCCATCAAAATGCTGATGCTCTTAGCAGACCAGTTATCTATTTTTTAACAGATGTCACTGTAAATGAGTCAACTTCAAGAGAACCATATGAAAATAAACCTCTGTACGATTTAATTACAAAAAAGGAACTTCCACAAGGTTTATCGAAGAAAACAGAAACCAAGTTAAAAAATATGACTCAAAACTACAAGTTTGACGGAGAAAGGATCTTAATTCAAAGAAAAAATCTATTCTTTGAATACCCAGAACCTGATAAGAGAAGGAACTTAATCGAGGCAGCACACAATTTCGGTCATTTTCAGGCTGAATCAACCTATAATCGATTAAAAGATGATTACTACTGGCATTGTATGACCGACCAAATTAGACAAGTAATTAAGGAATGCGTCATTTTCCAGCGAAATAACAAAACAATTACCAAGTATCATCCTGCTCAGGTCTCTCAAATTTCGAAATTTTTAAACGAGTTGCCATTGATCTCATCTTTGGACTAGATGAAACCGATGAAGGTTTCGTAGGAATAATGGTAATTATCGAATTTCTTACTAATTTTCCGTACGCTAAATGTATAAAATCAAAGTCAGCTAAAGAAATAGCTGAAATACTTATTGAGTACATTACTATTTTTGGCCCGTTTGAAGAACTTCTTTCAGATCAAGGTAAGGAGTTTCTGAACCAAATCATGGCTGAGCTAAAAAATAAACTTGGATTCGTTCACATTGTCACTTCAGCATATAATCCACGAACGAACGGTAAAACTGAAAGGTTTAACCAGACTCTCGTGGAATCACTTAGAAAACACGCTGAATCTGACAGAAAAAACTGGCCCAGATACTTGCCTTTTGTCCTAATGGCCTATAGATATAGGGTACACAATTCTACTGGCTACACGCCGTTTGAGCTTATGTTCGGGAGAAAAATGCTTCCGTTTAAAGACTGGTCTAAACCAGAAAATGATCCTGACGAAATACTTATAAGAACCAGGGAAATTAAGGAATTATTGGACGTTCTATGGACATGATAAACAAATATAAGGAGAGCATAAAAACAAATCTGGTTGACAAAAGACCAAAGCGAGTTAAGACAAAACCAAATTATATCATCATGACGATTTTGTCTTTATTCTTACTTTTCTGTCCTGCTTTTTGTTCAACTAAAAATAGCATTTCAATCATAGACGATTTCAAAATCTGTAATAACAAGTTTCATTCAAACATGATAAACCTAAAAACTATTTGTAGCTCTCAAACGAAGAAAACTAAACTTTTAGTCAAGGAGTATTTGACACTTTTTAACAGTAGTTTTGAAACTAAATCAACCACTAGAAAACTATTCATGATGGGAAAGGTTCAACATCAGGTCTTTGGAACTGGTTTTCACTGTTTAAAGAAAAGGCACATACTTACAACATCAATGTCTTTCTTCGGAGAGAAGTATGAATCCCTAAGAAAGGAAAATGTAAAGCTATCAAGAGATGAGTGTTTCCTAATGATAAATAACATGGAATGCCATGGAAACAAAATGGATTGCAACAACGAATATTGCACATTTTCAAGTAATCTTTTACCAAAGTTTTCTTGGATTTCTGAAAGACAAAGTGAATCATTTTCATGTGAGACTTCACCTAAATTAAAAACTGCCGATTCTGCAAGTGACACTTTATTCAATGTTAAGTGTAAAGTGAGTGATAGAGAATGCCTATTTCATGACTCAATTGTGGTCTGGGATTCAACAATTTACCATGAATGTCCGACGTGATTATTAGCGAGAATAGCATCGCATTACAAGCAATAAGTAAGACAACCATGTGTTGTCTTACTCTATTAAAAACCATAGAAGGAATTTTCGTAAGTATTAAAACTAATAACCAAGTATCAAACTCCGCTCTAGGAGAAGCTAACATTAAAGAGCTTAAAGAACTTTTACTGGCTGAGTCAGACTTTAGATCAGTGAAAGATATTGAAGAAAAAAATGATCTATTATTACGTGAATGTTATGATTTTAAGTCAATTTTAAATATTTTTTCAAGACTCGAAGATAGATTTCTTACTCATCAATTAAGTGACGGAAACAAAATAACCCTTTACTCAACAATGGGTACTGTTTATAAAGTTAATTGTTTACCAATTTATGAAATTGAAGGATTCTTCGAAACTTTTTCTAACAAAAATAAGAGCCTATGTTTTAAAGAACAGCCTAAAAAAAACATTGAGGATAAAGTTTCAAGAACAGGTTTTCTCACGCAATACGGAATAATAAAATCTGTTTCTGAAATAGTTTCTTGTAACCGAATTATTCAATACATTCAGTTACCTAACTTAGACATAAACATAGTAAGACAAATACACGAAAGTTTTCTTGCTACCGACTCACAACTTCAATTTTTTAACCTCAACTTTTTAACCAACAAAATTCGTGAACCTCAACTATCTCACAATGGACTTTTATCAGACGGTATTGATATTTTATCAACATTTCAAGAAATAATCAATCATGAAATGTCTGCTGGAACATGGTATACCCACATGAGTGACACTTCAAACATTAAATCTAAGTTAGTAGACATAAAGGTTGCAATCGAAAATAGTTTTCTTGTATGGATTAACCATGAAATACATATAGCAATAGGATTATTTCTAATTATTTTTTCTGTTATTTCTGGATACGGAATAATTAATCTAGTAAAATGGTTAAGAAAAAATAAAATTTTCTCTAAAACAAAATTAAGGTCAAAGTATAACAAGGAAGACAAAAAAGTTTCTTTTGAAACTAACCCTCTAACAGCAAGACCTGTAAATGACATATTTGATGATATATTTAAATCGAATATGAGCCTATATTCAATAAAAAAGGCTAAGATTTAACCATTCCTTATTTTTAGTCCATTCGAGGTCGAATGATTAAACTTAAGGGGGGGATATGTTATACCAGAGTCCTCACCTAAATATTTTACTAATAACTAAATATTATAATTAATCATTTTTTAATATTTTATATATTTTATATAAACATAGTTTAATTTTATAAACAATCAATTTTGTATTGAGTTATTGTTTATATCAAAATTTTATATATTTCAATTGTAACGCTTCGTTTACTACACTAGGTATAAATTACTTTGTAAAATAGTTAACAAGGCGAGCTCCAAATTTTATTTAATACAATTGTATTTTAATATTTACTATTTAATTTTAACTTGTATTTCTATCATAATAAATAATAAAACCAATTCAATTCATTTTTAATAAACCCTCTGAAGTTATACGCAAGTAACGGCCAATCCGAACGTATATTTGCCATTCAATGTTAATTTTTACTCACAAACCTACTTGTCCTGATAAAGAAAATGGAGAAAAAATTGCACTTAAGATAAAAGATAAGCTTGGATTAGAAAAAAATTTATTAACGGCACTTTTGAAAAAACAATTAGGAACCCGAGAAATACCAAGTGTAGAACATCAACTTATCAACGACTTTCCGAAATTAAGCCAAAAAAAGTTGAAAAACAAAATATTTTTCGGGACTTTTCATGTAAAACAATCGAAAAGTTATATTTCTGACATTACAAAAAGTGGTACGGCATACAGTGTTTTTGAAAGCTTAGTTGCTAAGGTAAAGCAAAATACACATCAAGAAGAAAAATCGACTTCGAAAATTTTAGTTCTCGAGATAGTCTCACGTCATAAAAGAAGCGAAATTAAAAATAAATCAAAAAAAAGACAAGATGATTATACAAAAGAATTTAGAAATAGTTACAAAGTTTTTATTGAGTATATACCATTATTGAATAGATCAAAATCAATAAAAAGTAATTTTTTTCTCTTTTAATTGCCCAATTTTACATGCATTAAAAGAACAAAAAGAATGCAAAAACAAGAAGTGGGTTTTTTATTATTAAGGATTTAAATGCATAATTTTAATTGTTTTCAAGATTACATATGTAGTTGCAAATCTGGCCTTAAGGTCATAGGATGCTGTGTTCATGTTGCATCAGCAATATACTACTTTTGTTTTGCAAGATATCAGAACATAAAAATTCCAGGGGAACATCTAAATGAAATTTTTTTAGATAAAAAAAAATATACAAGCTCCGAATGATCCAAAATATGTTCGCAGTTAATAAAATTAATAATGATATCCTTGAAAATTCAACAAGTGATTCTAATTCTGACATAGATGATTTTGACCGAGCCAAAAAAAAATCAAATGGTAAAAAAGAAATATCTATATGTTACATGATACTTTTATTCATTTTATATTTTATATTTTTCCTTATATGTTTGCAGTGAGTTTGTAATATTTAAAGTGCGTTTTAATATTATTTGAGAGTTTAATTTATTTACTATTTTAAATTGTTTTCATTGATGTTTACTAAAGTTTAATTTATTTTACTATTTAAAATGTAAGCAATATTATTACGAAAGTTTAATTTATTTTATTTTAATCTCTGTATTAAATATTCGTTACGGAAGTTTAATTTATTTAAATTGTGTTTACTATTTCTTACAAAAGTTTAATTTATTATTACAACCTTTATCAGTGAAAGAACAAAAAAGGAAATAGTAAAATGTTCATGAATGAAATGGAATAATCATATGTTCAGCAACCAATCATGAATGGAATAAGCTAGAAAAAGAAACAAGCTCATTGAACTTTATTTTACAATCTTTATTAGAAAACTTATCTATAAATACGAGAAAGTTTTCTAGTAAAGATAGATCATAACAATTTAGGATTTAGGAAGATTTTCTCAATAGTTATTTGATATTGTTTTTATTTTATTTTTAAATAAAGTTTTTAAATAATTCTAATTATCTTTAATATCAAACCTCTGGAAAAGTTACGAACAATTAAGGACACATAAAATAACGTAACATATATTAATTGAAAAAAAAAAATCAGCAAAAAAAAAATTTAGAAATAAACACAGAGAAAACCGAAAAAAATAAGAATTTAAAACTAATTTTTAAAAAAAACACTCAATCCGAGTTTTTTTTAGATCTTAAACAACATCTACCAGCATGGGGAGGCAAAATTCAATTTTTGGATAGAAATATAATTTTAACTAATACTTGTACTATTGATTATTTTTTTTTGTCATTTTGGTTAATGTCAAAATTAAGAAATGAATATTTCGATACATTAAGAAATTGGGATCAAACAATATGCGAAAAGCTTATACAGATAGTTTTGTATATAGATAATTTTGATTGGAATAAAGCAAAAGAATATTGGATCTTTTCGGTAATGAAATATAAATTGAGAAATCGACAAAAAACAATCTCCCTTTTTGGAACTCAAACTGATTTTTTTGTAAAATTCATAATTAATATTCAGAAACATTCTCTAATACAAATATGTAACAATGATTGCATCTACAACAAGAACTTAGAAGTATCAAATGTTTCAGAGTTTATTTTTTTTAAAAAGAGTAACTCCAACGTATTTTTATATTCAGGTTATAAGAGAAAATGCTCGAAATGCAAGAATTCAACTAGAAGTGAAATTAAATTCCATCATTAGCTATTATTTTTATTTATTGAATCAATCGAAGAAATAATAAAAATAAATGAAATTCCTAAACGAATAATTATTGATGGTTTAAATTATCGAATTTTGAGCACAACAATTCACATTCGTAATAATTTTCTTGGTTTTTTTGTAGTTGACAATGTTTTTTATCTGGTTGACGATTTGAACCAAAAAGACATGCCAGTTATTAGTGATGATTCAGGAATCGTATCTGATCCAAACTTAATTGATTTACCATCAGCTTACTCAATTTTCATTTTAGAATAGTCATATACTTTGATTGAAAAGCAAAAAATAAATAGGATAATTTTTTTTATTAGAAAAATTTAACTTAATAAACGGTTACATTTTAATATCTTTTTTTACAACTTTTATTGCTGATATATTTACAATTAAATTACGAAAAAACAAAACGAAAGAAAGAAAGTTATTCTTTTACAGCAAGAAAACAATAACTTTGTCCCTCTTTTTCTTCTATGGAACTCATATTTGATTCTTTCTCATCTTTTAATTTTTCAATAGATTCTTTGCAAAAAACCAATTCGTCTTCTAATTTTTCTAATGTGATAGAACTTTTTCTGGTTATTTTATCAAGTTTACTTTTTTTCACAATTAAAAGATGTCTTAGATGAATTACCAAGAAATGAGTCATTTAAATCTGATTCTTGATTTGGACATGTATTCTTTTTATCAGAATCTCTAGATAAATCAGGTATTATGAGCTCTTCAATTTCATTATCATATTTAATGTTAGAATCAATAGATTCGTCTTCCGTTAAAGACATCTGACCAATCAAAACTGAAAACTGCTGATCACTTGTTATTGTAGTTGGATCATTCTTTAAATATAAAATTTTTAACTTAAAAAAATTTTTTGACACGAAGACGATTTGAACCTTTAAATTAAATCAGATATATAAATTCATTAATTATTTTCTAAAAGCTTTTTTTATTTGCCAAATTTTTGAATACATAAATAAAATAACTCATTTTCCTGAAAAGTGAAAAGTTTTTTTTTGCTCATTTTGAAAGCTTTATGGAAAATGATCATAAGAGGAATAAAAAAAAGCAATTATAATTTAATTAAAAAAGTTATAATAATTTTAAAAATACAATTTAAACAAACTTAAATTGGTACTTTATGTGATAGATATCTTTATTTTCGTCCAGCATTTATTTAAATGCATGACAGAGAGCCAGCATTTAAAAAAAAGAGAAAATGTACAAATTAAAGATAGACCTTATATATTTGTTTTTTAACGTCGCACTAAAAGCGAGAAAACTCGACTTAAGCGCCTCAAAAATAACTGTTTTTTGAGATTAAAATCAATTGAAAATTCAGTTGACGGGGTTTTTAAGGTTAAATGAGTCCTTAGTGTTCATTTTAATCATCTCAAACATCCTTTTTTGCAAGCAATTTTTTGCAAGAATCAAAAATATTACTGAAATAAATGGTTTTGGTAACTGACTTTTGATTTCTTGTAACTCAATTTCATCAATCTTAAAAATAAAATAAATTCCAAATAATGATTTTTGCCCTAAATTGTATTGGGTCTTGCGGACTTTGTGATCTTTATGTTCACCAAATATGTGATCTTTGTCATCTTGCTGGTTTTGTGATCAGTGAAGATCACAAAATTAATGATCACATAATTCAAAGATCACAATGTTTTTCTAAAGATCACGCATAAAAATCACTATTTTGAAAACAAAATTCTAAAACATAATGGATACAGTGTAATAATACAAATAATTTTCTTAATTTTTTTATAAGCACAGACTTTATCAAAAATTTAATAACAATGAAATAAAATAGAATCATGCTTTCAATAAATATTTAGTTTTCTCTTGCTTTGGTAAATAAATTATAATTCTATTTAAAAAATTAGTATATAAAAAGAAGATTTTTTAAAATTAAAAATTAAAAATGGAAACTGAAACTGATGAAAAAAATCTTTTTGAAAAAATAAAAAGCAAAGGCTTAATACTTCAAAACCAAAGCTGCTCTAAAATAAATTGTAAGAGAAAAGGTCAATTAATGATTTTAAAGAGTAGAAAAAGATCAAAATTCGCCAAAAATGCTCATTTGGCCTGGCGTTGCACCCAGTGTGGGACTTACAAATCAATTTTCGAAAATTCCTTTTTCTCGTTGTTCAAAAAACCATTAATTATCATGCTAGCAGTTATAAAATGTTGGGCAGCTCAAATAAATATCACTAAAACTATAGATTTAATAAAATTAAATTTTGAACATGACATCAATAGAGATACAGTATCATCAATTTTTTTTCGATTACGTCAAATTTGCTCTGTTTCTATTGACAAGAAAGGTCTTTTGCTAGGCGGAACTGGTTCTATCGTAGAAATAGACGAATCTCTCTATTGTAAGGTTAAACATTGGAAGGGTTATTAGTATTATCAATATAATTAGAATTTGTTTTGATCTTAAAAAAAATAATAATTTTTAATTAGGAAAGGACTTGAAACGACAACAGGTCTGGGTTTTTGGTCTAGTTGAAAGAAAAAATAAATAATCGAATGGCAAATGTTATATCCAAGTTGTTCCGAATCGCGAAGCTACAACTTTACTAGAAATTATTTATGATAAATGTCAAAGTGGCACAACAATATTTTCAGATTGTTGGGCTTCTTATGATAAAATTTCTAGTCTGCGTGATTTTAAACACCAAACGGTCAACCATTCTGTGAATTTTATTAATCCAGAAAACGGTACTTTTTTTAATGAAAAAAAAAATAAACATATATTTATATGATAATTTAAGGTACTTGTACAAATCGTATCGAGTCATTATGGAATAGTTCAAAGCGTACATTTAAGGAGATCAGAGGTTGTAAAAGAGCTTTTATTCAGAGTTATCTCGACGAATTCATGTGGAGGTTCAATAATGGATTGACAAATGATCGAATTTTTTGTTATGAAACAATACTAAAAACAATAGCCCAACTTTACCCACCTGATACAAAGTATTTAATAAATTTTAAAATAATATATTTTTTTAATATTTTATTAAAAGGATAGTAACACTTGATAAACTATACAGTGATGCTAATGGTGATTAAAATGAAGACGTCGTGTTCCATTATGGGGAGTCAAGTGATAATGATAGTGATGATGAGTCTGATATAGTTTCAGATACAGATGTCGAATCGCTTTTTGGATCGTTAAAAGGTTCAGCAAGTAATGATGACTTAACAGCCGATGATGATGATTGTGATGAAAATCTTAATCTTGTAGATGAAGATGTTAATACTGACTCTACGTCTATAACATTAAAAGAAAAAACAAATGACCCAGATAGTTCAGATATAGAAGATGATATTGAGTCTGAGAATGATCCAAATATGGAAATTTTAAGCTCTTCTATATCAAAATTAAGAATTAATTCAGTTAAATTTTGGTCGGACGAGTATAAAAATCAGGCTCTTTGTAATCCTATTAGTTCTGAGTCGACACAAAAAGAAGTTTTAAGAGTATTAAGTAATCATCCAAATGGTGTACCTTGTCCTTTGTGTGGAAACTATATGAAAAATGAGAGAGGACTGAAGCTTCACATGGCCAAAAAACACTAAAGTTTATGTTTATTTTATTTTTTTATTTATTAATTGACAAAAATTATATTTTATATATTTTTTTGTAGATCACAAAAATAAAAGATTGATCACAAATTTTTTTAAAAATTTTTTCAAAGATCATATAACTTGTGATCATCTAAATTTTTTATATCACTGATCACAAAACCAGCAAGATGACAAAGATCACATATTTGGTGAACATGAAGATCACAAAGTCCGCAAGACCCAAATTTTTTTTATGTTAAAATAACCATCCATTAGGCTAAGTTTTTTCACAATTTAGAATATACAAAAAAAAAAAAGTTTTTATCAAACGTAATTTTCTGGCAAATTGGGGGCAGAATTTACATGAATAAGTTACAGTCTCCTTTGATAAAATCTGGTTAAAAAAAAAGTTCCAAAATTTTTGGCAAAAATGGACTTTTTTTCGAAAAATTCATTTTTTTTGTTTTTGTTATTTTTTCAAAATTCATCAAAAAAATTAACCAAATTTTACCAAAATTACGGAAATTTTGATCAATTTTTAACAATAAACGTTAAAAAAGGTAAACTATGGATAAATTATTGAAAATTAAATTAGATTATTAAAATAGGTACAAAAATTTTTAACAAATTTTTAGATAGTCTTAAACATCCCATGGGCGATGTTCAAAAGAAGATATAAATGAAAGAGCTCTAAAAGTTTTAAACAAAAAAAGTATCCTCTTTGGCATCCTCCTAAAGCTTGTTTTTCAAAAATGTCTTAAAAATTTTTGCTTAAGCAAAAAAATCGTCTTAACATTTTTTGGGACTTTTTTTCGAATTTTTTACTTTTTAATTTAAGACTTTTAAATAAACTTATAAAAAAAATATTATAGAGGATAACTTAATCTATACCATACTCAAAATGTTATTAAAATTAACTAAAAAGAACATTAACGTTAATATTGCTGTTATTTAATTACATTTTGATTTTGATTATCTTTTTCATTGTCTATAGCTTTACTTTTCGTACGAGATTTACCAAAGAGATGAGTTTCATTTGTGTATTGCTTGCAATAAATATTCCAAGCAATAGACCTTCTTCTCCCTTTATTATTTCAAAACGCTTTTTTTTTGAAAGCTAGTAAAAATATCTGAAAATTCTTTTTATATTGCAAACAAGAAAAAATTCAAAAAAGAGAAATTATAATTATAAAGAATTTGTTTTAAAAATATTTAGATTTAAAACCAATCGCTCAACTAATTGAATTATAAATATTTTAAATGATTCAAACTTTATTTTAATTTTACCTATTTTTTACAGTACAAATTAAAACTAACTTGTACGCATTTTGTTCTTGAACTCTTCCTTTCCTCTTCCTCGACTCTTCTTCGACTTTTCCTCTTCTTTTCCTTTCCTTTACTGAGAAAGGAATGGCTTCAAAAAAAGAATAAATATTAAACGTACAGAATTTTAATTTTTTTTATACAGTTAGTAATTTTTCTAATACATGAATACCAATTTTTTTGCACACCTATTTAATTATTTTTTATTATACAACAAAAATATTTTTTTATACATTAAATTTTGAAAAATATTACATCATTCTAGAAAAAAAGGATAAAAGTTTTGATGATGACGAAGATAATAACCACTCTAATGATGAAAATTTAATTTTGTACGAATCTAATTCTGGAAGTGATGCAGATGAAGATAAAGTTGAGACTAAACAACTATTTAAACTTGAGTGGTCATTTGAGTCCAGTTTTCCAACCGAAAAGCAAATGAATATGTTTTTTAAAAATCAGCAATTACGCACCCGAGTGACGCAAACAAACAATGGTTATAATTGTACATGTGATGATCAACATGGAAAAAGCCATTTATTGACGATTAGATACCGAAAGTGTTCTTCGAAAGTTTGCAGCCAATTTCAAGATATTTGCCTTGTCCGTTTTAAGACCCTTTCGTGTAAAAATGATAATTTTTTCAAAGTTTTTTCAAATGGTAATCACCTTGGACAAATAAGAAATTCAAATGAAGAAGATTTAAAATATGGTATAGTTTCTCCGATTAAAGAACTAATGAAAAAAATTATTAAAGATAAAAACTTTGGTCCAGTTCGTATTCATTGTTATTTAGTATCAAATAAACAAAAAATTAAGGAAGAATATAATTTAGAAAATTTTATTATTCCTAATCTTGTTCAGATTAGAAATTTTAAGACTGCATAAAAAATAGGAATAGGAAATAATAATAAAATAAGGCATGTAATTGATTTTATTAAAACTTATATGTTTGATTATAATTTAAAAGATGATGAAGTTTTCTTTTTCGGATTAAAATTAGATAATGATGATGAACTAGTCATTGGAACTGGAACAGATGATAATCATTGTTATATTTTGCTCACTACTAAAAAAATGCTTAAATTTCTTGATGACAATATAGATAATTTTCCTTCAATTTTTCATATTGATTCGACCTATAAAATAACAAAAAACGGCTTCCCTTTATTAATTTTTGGTCGCTCAGATATAAAAAGACAATTTTATAAAATTGCTTTTATGATGACCAGCCACGAACAAGAAATTGATTTTATATATTTTTATGAGAGTTTATGTCAAATTGCGAAAAAATAGACCTACTTAGAAATTAGACCTCGTTACATCGTTCAAGATGGATCAGATGCAATGAGAAATGCAGCAATTACTGTTTTCGGGGAAAAAGTTAAAATATTGATGTGTTATTTTCTTATCGAATATAATGTATGTTTATTTTAATTAATTTGTTAATTAATTCAATAAATATCAATTTAATTTTAAAGGTAATAACAAAATACGTTTCCAAAAAATTGATAACGAGAGATAAAATAAAAGAGGTGTTTAATGATATCGACAAAATGCATGAGTCATCAAGTGATTCAGAGTTCAATTGTTTTGCCAAAAAAGCTTTAGCTAAATGGCGGCGTAATAATTTAAAATCTTTCGCTGATCACTTTGAGAAAGAATGGATTGAAAGTCCTATTTCTAATTGGAAAATATACCAAACTCCACCTGGATATTCCAGCTCAAACATTATTATTGAAAGTCACAATAGAACTGTGAAGGTTTCATTCACACTTAAAAAAAGACTATCTTTTTTAAAAACTTTGGAATTACTTCAAGAAAAATGTATTTATATTTGTCATCTAGATCTAAAATTAAACAACGAGCCAATTTTCAGATTTTTTAATCTAGAAAATTTAAACATAAGGTTGCTAAACGGAACTGTATAGAAAAAAAAACAGAAGGTAAATAGAAATTTTGATCTCATAATCAACTTAATTCATTAAATTTTTTTTTCTATTATTTCTTGTTTTTTTTTTATATAATTATTTGTCAAATTTGAACAGAAAAGAATTGTTCGATCTTTTATTTTTTATTAATTTTATTCGAATTCGGAAATATCATATCAAATCAATTATTATGCTTGTGTTATTTTTAGTTTATTAAAAATTCCAAACAAAAAAATTTAAAATTGAGTTTTATTTTAAATTTTTAAGATGTCTTTAAAAGTCAGCAAGATTTGTGAACATTCGATTAAATTTTGAACACGACTTAATTACTAGTCATGGACAAAATTTACATAACTGAGTTTAGCTGACTAACATTAGTCTAACTTAAATAAGTAAGCTTATATTTAGTCTTACGTAAATTAGTCAGCTTATCCTTAGTCAATGACAGGACAAAGAAATGGATTTTCTTGTTTACTTAATGCCTTTTTAACTACGACTTTTGTAATTTTAGATACAGTAACGACTGCTTGAAGTCAATTGAGTGAATTTTGCTAGTTTAGACTTAACTGGATTCAAATTAAAATTACTTAAATTTGAGCTAACTGTTTCATTCATTTCAACATTTGTTCTAACACGTTTTTATCTTCATATAAATCTTCTAATGAGGCTTCACTTGAATAGCTATCCATGACTGTGAGAGTATCAGGACGTGCAAATATCTTCACTTTCAAAAAGACTAAATTGTGGATTTTTAAATTTGTTCAACTTCTCACATACTTTATCAAATTGATTTCCCCAATCATCACCAATCTGATTTTTATTAACTTTAACAGGAATACTATTCTTTATAATGATCAAAAAAGAGAAATTTTGAAATCTCAAGAGAGAATTTCTGAGAACTGGAAGTAATTTTTAAAATAGAAACATATTTATTGAATTCGTATCAATTGAAATTTACTATATGGCAATTTTTTTTTTTAATGAAGCATTTTTTTTTCAAAGTTTGAATTAGATTAGCCAAAGCACCCTTATTGAATAAAATTTAAAAAATTAAAACCAAATACATTTGTTAGAGGTTAATATATAGTTAAGAACTAAATTTTAATATGGCAAATCCAGTGACCAGTTGAGTTCCTGGAAATTGCGAAAATCGCTGTAAAGTTTAATTTGAAATTTTTCCAAATATTTTTGTCTAAAATTTTTATTAAAAGAAGATTGAAACTTTTTGAAAAGCAAAACTAAAGTATCTTAAATAGCAATCAAAATTAACCCTTTTAAAAAAAAAAACTTTTCTGAATTTACTTTATTGAATTCGGACATTAACACGACCATTTGTTTTCTTAATATTCGATTTTAGTTCGAAGAATTAGATGCACTAAAAATCATTATATAAGGCTAATATATTTTTGTAATTTCTAATGTAATTTTTTTTGGGGTATTTTGATTTAAACTTAAAAAGAAAAAAGCTTTATTAAAAAAAAAAAGTTGCCATATACAGTCCAAATAAAATAGACCAAAAAAAAATTTAGCAGGAGATAAAATTTTGCTCAAAATCCAATTTTTTATATTCACGTTTTGTTTAAGCAGTATTAATTTTTTTGTTTTGAATTTTCAGATTGAATAAAAACAAAATTTTCAAGTTTTAAAAAAATGTCAAATTTAACTCTATTTGATAAAGTAGTTTCATATTTTCCGCTTATAATTATTGCTATTGGTGTAATTGGAAATACATCTTGCTTTTATATTTTCAGATTTACCAAAGAGTTCAAACAAATATCCTCAATGGTATTTTTATCATTTGTCGCTTTAACAGACACGGCTTCTTTATTTGTATGGAATCTAAATCATTACATCCAGCCGAATTTCAATACTCGTATTGAATTTTTAAGTGATTTCAGTTGTAAATTTTCTATTTTCTTACAATATTTTTCCCTACAAGCAACTGGTAATTTATTGAGCATAATGTGTGTTGATCGTTTTATAACTATAATGTCAACACCCGGGTCTATTTACAGTCGTTTACCATTCTCAACTGTCAAGAGCTCTTACATATGGTCATTAATAATACTAACAATATTATTTCTATTAAATTCTCATATTCTCATATTTAATGGTAATTTTAAACCAGTTAAAAATAGAGTAAATATAACAACTAGTGAGCTTGTTAATGGTAGTTTAATTAGTCGTATAGAGACACAAGTTAATTATGATGTATGCTATTGGTATAATCCAGATTTTAGACTTTATCCTTTGTGGGATAATGTTAATTTGGGTGTGTATATATTTTTTCCATTTGGTGTCATGTTAATATTTAACATGTTATTAATAACAAAGACTTTGATGCAAAATAGCTCGGTTAAAAGTACTAAAAACAAAGAGCAAATTAAAGCTATGATCAAAAAGAGACGTTTGACACTTTCTTTATTGGTTATTACATTTGCATTTATAATAATGACTACACCAGTAACAGTGATGACTGGATTTTTCTTCTTTTACTTTTATAATTTACCTAGTGGATTGTCTTATTTGAGTTTGGCTGATTCACTCGGGTTTTTATTTCATGCTAGCTTATTCATTAATTGTTTTGGAACTAATATTAAATTTCGTAAATATGTTTTGAATAGTTTAATGTGTAGTAAAAGTAAAAAACGAGACAATATTAGTGAGAAACAAACTAATACAAAACAAAGTTAGATTTAATTTAAATAAAAAACAAGAAAGCTTTTTGTAAATTTGTTTAAAAAATCATTGTCAAGTAAAGTCTCTTTTTTAATGCTCAATTCCCTATCTTATCAAATAATCTCTGTTGCTTGCTTTTTTTAAATAAATTAAAAATTAAATAATTTTTTAGATTCAATAGGAATTGATTATAAAATTCATTTCTGAGCAGTTGCGGACCTACATTATGGCTTTTGCCACACCAATTTTAAATTTAGTATGGCCTCGCAACATTAAATTTTTTGAACTTTTTCATAATTCATTTTTATGAACGTTTATTAGCCGAACTAAAGAAAAAAATAAGTTTCAAAAAAAATATTAAGTAATTATTTTTTAAATTAGACTCTTGTTTTTTCTAATAAATAAAAATAAAGTTGTTGCTATTCCTTTCCATTTTTATATTTCAAATAAGAAATTAAAGACTACTTTATTTTATCTAAACTTCAAGAAAAAAACTAGTTAATACTCTAATATTTATCTGTTCCATTTCTTTTGACATAAATTAAGATTTTATTCGAAAAAATTCTAATATGATTTTTGTGGTGATAGTTCTTACTTCAAGCAAACATAAATTTTCAAAATGCGATGTTACTTTTTTTCGCAATAGTTTCCTATGTAAAAATGCAATTTTTGAAAACGCAATTTAAATAAAAAAATTTTATTTTATTTTTCAAAAATTAAATTTTAAAAATTTAAATTAACAAATTAATTTTCATACACTTAAAGGCTCTGTACAGTAAATTTCAATTCGTCATTTCAATTCGCTAAAACCGCTATAACTTTTGATCTCAACATTCTTATCCTTAGCTTTAAATTGCTACAAAATGTAACAATTTTGCTACACCTAAAAATCCAAAA
>NTPY01000303.1:33416-43556 GCA_002922825.1 Brachionus calyciflorus | reverse complement strand
GACAACATCCAATCCACAAAGCTCTTATAAAAAATTATGCGAAAATGTGATGATTTTAATATTAAAAAATTACAAAATTAACATTAAAAAACAAAAAATTTTAATTTAAATTAAATAAAAAAAAAATAAACACAGCAAGCCTCGAACCTGGTACTTTAAAACATCATCCGCACAGAGAGCAACGACGTTAAGAAAAAAAAACAACAAACTGGTCTGAGTGTTTACGGAACTTACCATATTTTTTGCAAAGCTTAAAATATAATTAGAGTAACAACAAACTTCTCGAGCAATTTTACAAGTTCATTTTACTTCTTAAAATTTTATTCGCTCCAGCATTTAATACCTTCGCTTTCTTAGTAAAATTCTTTAATAAAATTTCGGTCATTGACTTCTAATAATTTAATTCAAAGTTAAGTAATTACTTGAAATTGTAGACTTGGAAATAAAAATTTGTAATTCTTGTAAAAAATGTAACAAAAATTCACACAGATCTTTGAATAAAAAATAAAATCTATTAAAATTTAAATTATTCGAGTCTAAAAAATAGAATTACATAATATTTTCAAAAATACAATTTTTGTAAAATTTTCGAATACAAAGAACAAGAAATTGAATTATACTGAATTGAAAGAGAAAAAATAGCAAAAATAGATCAATAAATAAATATTATTTTACAACAGACCAAACAACAACAAAAACAACAAAAATCGATTGATTCTACAAAAAAATATAAATCATTTGTTATTCTTAAAAAAAAAAAAACTTTGACAAATGGTTAGATAAGTATTTTATTTAAAAAATTTTTTTGTTGTTGTTGTGAAATTTGATTATTTAAAGCTGGGTTAATTCTTTCGTTGTTTTTTTTTTTATTTCTTTTAAATTCTACTAATATTTAACTACGTGTCTATGTAAGTTTATATGCTTTTCAAAAATTTTAAGTATAAATGGATAGTAGTAGGAATTAATAGACTCCTGAATCTCTCATTCATTCATACTATTATTACGTACGTATTATTAACATGAACAACAAAAACTTAATGGCTCTCTTTAAAAATAAAGAAAGAATATACCTCTCTATTAATAAATCATTTTTATTTTCTTTTTGAGAAAAATAAAATAAAATAAATAGAATTTTTGAAAAAGTTTTTTTTTAAGAGAATAGAAGAAGAAAAAAATCGATATTAAAATAGACAACAATTATTAATTTTTTTTATTCTGCTTCTATTCCTAAAAAAACTTCTTCTTTATTATTCAATTTATTTTTGTTGTATTATTAATTGATATTAAATTTTAGCACTTAAAAATAATAACCGGGTCATTCTATTAGGATATTTATTTCTTTTTCTATTTTTTTGAGTTGTTGTTGTTGATCGAAGCTTTAAAGAATATTAAGTATTCTATCTTATACTCTATGTTAGTGGAGGTTAAGGTTTTTTGTTGTTGTTGTTTAGAAAATTTATAAATCTTCTTTAATTTGTTTTAGAAATTTAAAAGTCAAAAAAATTTAAATTTGATTTAAGAGTACTGGTTTTATTATGAATTCAAACAAATGAAAAGATCCTATTTTTTTGAGTAAAGGAAAATTGTTACAATGACGAAATAAAATTTAGTGAACAGGCAAAAAAATTTTTATTTTCTTTTAAACTTTTAAATTGGATTCTTATAAAAGGTGGAAAAAAATTTTGTGTGTAAAGAAAAACTTTGTGTAACTGTTGAAGTTACACCTTAAACGTAAGTCTGCAAAATATGAAAATTCGATTAAGTATAATTCTTTTTTCGATTTTCTAGAATTTTCTTTTAATAAAAAACAATTTTTTTTATATTTTTGCTCTACGAAAATTTAGATTAACTAAACGGATAAATTTTGATTTAACGAAAATCAGATTCAATTATCAAAAATTTATTTTTAGAGAAAATAAAATTAACTAAAATCGAATTTTCATATTTTGCACAAATTGCGAATATTTTGCAGACTTGCCTCTATAAGGTGTAACTTCAAAAGTTTTACATAGTTGCATACTTTTTTTCTGCACTTGCAACTATTCTTTATGTGCAGATCTAATTTTTTATACATTATTTTAAATGTTTTTATATAAAAAGAAAAAAAATATAAATCAAAAATCGGAAAAGAACATTTTGGAGAAAAAATTATGGCGAATTTGATTTTTATTATTTCAGTCTGATCGGACTTAATTTGCCAGAGTTATATCAAAAATAAACTGTAAAACCTAAAAGAAATCGAAAAAATCAAATATTTTGGTCAAAAATTATTTTTTTTCAAAGCTGTAAAAAAAATTAATGTCTATATTATGTATGATTTTGATAAAATTATTTGCACTTTTCGTTCGCTAGATATTACAAAAAAACTGAAATATTAGGATTTAGGAAAAAAATTTTAAACAATTTATTCTCTATTTATAAGAATTATGTAGAGCAAAAAAAAATTTTGAATTTAAATTAGAGGATTTTGAGACCTGCGTCAACTTTACAAAATATAAATACAATTTACAATATTGTTAATTGTAAAAAAATTCACCAAGACGCGATAGATTTGAACATAAAGTCAGTTCTGTAAATAATGCTCAAATGAATAAAAAATTCTCTGTTTTGTTTAAAAATATAGAAATTTAAACTTTAGAAAAAAATGATTTCGTAAAAAAAATATCACTCAAGATGAATTGAATTGAAATGAGTCAATAGAAATTAAATTCAGGATTCCAAAATTTGCTCGCTTTGCTCGCAAAAAAAAAGATAGAGCTCACTCAGCTATGCTTCGTTCGTTATATAAAAATAATTTGTGCTCGCCTTGCTCGCACTTATAGAAATCTAGTGCTCGTTCGGCCTTTGGCCTCACTCGCATTCCATAGGCTTTTATGTATTTTATTAATAAATAATATTTTGAAAAAGAGAGATATTTATTTATTTAGAATCTGTCTAAAAAACTAAGATCAAAAGTCACTCAATTTACAAAATTAAGCCTTGAATTTAAAAAACCAAATAAAAGATTTCCCTAAATAAAGTTTTTCAACTAAACAATTATTTTTATTGCGCAAACGAGAATTTAAACCTCTAAATTACGGAAAGCAAATTTTTTTTTGAAATACAAAATTTCTTTTTTCTTATTGTTTTGTTTCTATTCAAGTTAAAGCTCAGGTTTGATTTAGTTTCAATAAACAAAAATAAAAAAAAAGAGAGAACCTCATACTGTTTCTAATTTTCCAACAAAAAAAATTTTTAGAGTATCAAATAAATTCACATAGCTTTCGATTACAACAATAGTACAAAAAAATACCCACAAAACTACGAAATAGCCTTTGATTACAACAATAACAACAACACAATAAAAAGAAACAAAAACGCTTATTTTGTGATTGTATAATTTTTCATAAAAAATATCAAAGTTAATTCGAAAAATATGGATATATAAAATTAATTTTTAAGCGCCTAAGTGTGTGTGCGTTTGTGGTTTTAGTAAAACCGCTAGTAGATTCGTCGAGCCTTAGATTAAAAAATTAAAAAAAAAAAACTTAAAGGTTTCGATCAAAATGATCATAATCTTTAAATTATTTTTTAATCATGATTACCTTTTGAAATATTTTCTTTTTTTTTGCTTACAATATCATTTATATAATAATAATTATTTTAAAAAGATCGTATTTCTTAAGAATTCATTTTATTATTATTAAAAATTCAATAACATATTTTCTTTTTTAATTACTTTAAAAGAAACAATAACAACTATAAAAATATAAATTATCGGACTATATAAATTAGCACTTCGATATTAGAGACTATATGCTTAAGTTTAGCTCATTTATATTTAAAAAATCATCATGAAACAAAAAACTCTCGATCATATTATTCATTTTTTATACTTCAGGCAAAAAAAACAAAAAGGGAAATTGAATTTTTTATATTTTTATTGAATAATCTAGTTAAATATTTGTTGGCTAATACAAGATTCATTTGTTTACAGTTATTTTTAATTGGGAAAGAAATTTTTATTTTGTTAAATTAGCTTTTATAGATCGGATTCAATTCAAATAAAATTTATATTGACTATTCATTTGGTCGATTTTTTTCTATTCGAATATTTGAAGTAGGGATTCAATTCACACATGTCATTCAACATCAATTCTTATTTTAAAATAAGATTAATCGTTTCAATCATGGAATTATTTCAAATTAAATTAAACAATTGTGTCACATATGAAGATCTTTCATATTTAAAATTTATAATTTAAGAATTTTATGATTTTACTTAATTAAATTACTTTTATTTTAAAACATGTTTAAATTACTTAATAATAAATATATTCAAATTGCAAACTGAAATAAAATTAATATCTTTTAAATGGCCATCAAGACAAAATACAAAAAACTATTAAGCTGGACTTAAATTAAAAAAGCTTCAAAACTTTGCTTCGAAACCGCTTGAGTCGGTTATAAACTTAGTTCAGCAATTTACTGTGTTATAGCTTTTTTTTCGAAAATTTTTGGCAAATCACCTATCCAGTCATTTCTAAAATATTTCAAAAAACTGATATATGAACAAGGACATTTAAATTGCATTTTTTTTAAAATAAGAGTGGTTTCCTGAAATACCGAATTAAAAAATAATTAATTGTAAGATAATAAACAATTTACCATCCTCTTTTGTGATTTTTGAAAAATATTTTTTTTTAAACATTAAAAAGCGGTTATTTTATTTTCGAAAAATATTCACCGATAAAATATTACAGCTAAAATTCATTTAACAAGAACTGTATACAGTTCTTGTTTTATTTTTTATATATAAAAAATAAAACATAAGATATCATTACTAATACATACGACTGGGTAGTTATATTTGAAAGTTTTACATGCAGTGTATTTAGAAAGAACTAGCTATATTAAAAAACTTAAAAAATTAGGCAACTTTTTTTTAATGAAAGTGTTAAAAAAAGTTGGAAATAGATTAGCCAAAGAACCATTATTAAATAAAAGTTGGAAAAATTTAAAATCATATACACTACATTCTGAAACAAAGTTAATGAAAACATAAAAAATGAAAAAATCTTCTAAAATGAAATGAGTAGCGAAACTTAATTATTTCGATTTTAATTCGAAAAAATGTTTCGGTTTCGGTTTAGTTGCTTCTTTTTTGATTTTATTTTATATGTTCTGTATAAACAGTGTTTAAACAGGTCGCTAACTTTATTTTGGATTGTACTGTACATTAGTAAGAGGTTAATCTGGTAAATTTGGTAAATCCAGTGACTAGTTTAGTTGCTTGAAATTGCGAAAATCTCTGTTAAGTTTGATTTGATATTTTGTCAAATATTTTTATGATTGAGACTTTTTGAAAAGCACAACTTAAGTTTCTTAAATTGCAATCTCAAAATTAGCTCTTTTTTTGAAAAAAATTTTCCTAAAATTACTTAATTGAATTTGGATATTAACATGACCATTAGTTTTGTTAAAATTCGATTTTAGTTCGAAGAGTTAGATGCACTAAAAGCTATGATATAATTTTCAATCCTTACTTAATTTTTTTTGGGCCATTTTGATTTAAACTTAAAATGAAAAAACTTTTTTTAAAAAAAAATTTGCCATTTATAATATAACAATAAGAAAAGAAATATCGAATAGAAAGTCCCATTTCGTTTAGTCCTGCATACTAAAATATTTTTGAAAATAATCTAAAAATCCCAAGTTGCGTTTACAAAAGTATTTTATTTGATTTGCCAAAATATTCTTAATTTTGAGTAGATGCGGTAAATTCATCAAGTTTTTATGATGTATTTAATTTTGACCATAAGTGATTTTCAAAATTCTAAATTTAAACTAGCCAATTTAATTACATTAAAAATCTAAAATAAGTTAACGAAAACTCGAACAAAAACAGAACACTGCTCGAAAATTCAAGGAGAACATGTTTGAAAATGTTCGAAATCGTAAGTGAATATTTCAAAATTGTATGTAAAATTTTATTAGAACACAAAAAGTTATACCAAATCGAAACTTTTCAAAAAACTCTCTCTAACAAGGTAGATAAAATTTTTGGTTATGCTATAGTATCTCCCCAAAAACAAAAAGTGCTAAAAGCATACATGAGCTTGTAGATCTTGGCGAGCTGATGACGAATATAATATTTTTAAGTTGCACAGATGTTCTAACACACTGTAAATATTTTAAGTGTAAAGAGTCTTTCTCGCTTTTATTAAAGGCTAATTTTTTATTTAAATATTATTTGAATTCAAAATCTATTTATTAAAAAAGATTCAAAAAAAAAATGAGTCTATAATCTCTGCTAAACGCATTTTTACTTAGATCCTTTATAACTTTTTGTTTTTCTCAATTAATATCTAAAAATTAAAATTTGCGCTTGAATTCTACGCTTTTGGATTTTTGTTGTTGAAATATTAACCTGATAAATAGATAGTCTCAGTGATAATGATGATGATGAATTTTCAAAAAAAAATTCAGATAAAATTTCTCGTATGAGTACGTGTGTTTCAATAAGGCGATATCGTATCGCCTAATCAACAGACAACTAATTTATTTAAAAATTAAAATGTGATAAAAGAATAAAATTAAACGGTAGTAACTTAAAAATAACAACTAAAAATTGTCTAAGCCTAAATTAACACGTTTATAAAATAACAAAAATTTTTTATTTAAATTAACGCCTGAAATGAAGCCGAAAAGTAAAATAGTTTTTGTTTTATCTTTTTTATTTAAAAAAAAAAAGAAAATTTATAAAGATACATTTCAATTTGTTTAAATTGATATTTGTGTAAACCAACATCAACAAAAACCCATAAATAAAGAATTTTAAATATTTAAATATTTTACGAGTCATTCATTAAAATAAAAAAAAGAAGGTTAAGAGTGTTGTTATTATTATAATAAATTGGTCGAGTAAACACAAAATCTAAAGCAACAAAAAAACTAAACAAATAACTAAAGGCAATCCGTATGTGTGTGTTTGGATCAAAAAATTAAAATGTCATTGTTTTGATAAATATAGTCAAAACAATACACAACACACCTGTCTATCCTTGATAAGCTAGAATTAAATATTTTTCTCCTTGAAAACAAAATAAAAAAGAATTTATTTTATTTTCGCTTAAAAAGTCACGGTTTATAACAAACAATAAAAATTATTTATAAACAACGACAAGACGAAAAAAAATTAATTAACGGCTTTGTTAATTAAGTGTTCTATGGACGACAAGGAGATCGTTTTTTTTTTATTAATTCAGAATCAATAAAAGATCTATTCTATTGTTTTTATTCTTTGTTTAATAGGATATGCTAATTGATAAAGTTATAAGTCATATAAAAATGCAAAGAAATAATAAATCTCTTTATAATCTTATTTTCTTTGTGTTATCAAAGACATATTTAGTTTTAAAGACTAGACTTGTATTTATCCGAATTAAAAAACAAAACCAAAAAAGACTTTTGTTTTTTCGAGACAATAAATTCTTCTGTGAATTTTTTTTGTTGTTGTTGAGAAAAATTTAATTAATCCATAAGGAAAATAATAATGAGTTTAATATGCTTGCCTGATAGTATAAATAACTCAAGATTTTTTATCGACATTAATCGTCTCTAAAGCAAAATTTCATATTTAATTTAATGACGAATCACAAAAACGGCATGCATTTCATTAGGAATTTATTATTAAGGAATGTTTGCTAAATGGTTGATAAATCCTTTTTCCAGAATAACCAATTCTTAATAATTATCAGATAGAATCAAAAGAAGAAAGAGCGTAATTGGTGACATTTTAATGATTCACTAAGAATCTCCACAAAAAATAAAATTATTGTGTATTTCTAATTTAATTAGTGACCAGTAATTGTAGTTAGTTAGTCAAGCATCTAAGATTATATAAAAACTAGAAAGTTTAGGAAAAATTCAGATTGGAAATTAAATGAACAAATTTTGAGAAACGATAAAGCTCAGTTGATAACGCCCAATCAGAAGGTCGAGAGAAAAAATCATATGGTCGAAAAAATTCAAATGAGTTCCCAAATTGGTGAACGTTCATTTCGTCGAATTTTTTTTTAATAGAAAATCTTCTTCATAGAAAAAAAATTAATTATTTAATTTATTATTGTGTTTTCGAATTTTTTGTGAATTCAAACTTACAATTAAGCTACAACTTTTAAACCTAAAGCGCCACACAATGTTAGTTTTACTATTTATACTCGATTTTGATATCAATATATTTAGTTAAAATATGATTCACATCAAAAAATTATTCCCTAATTAGGCTAAGCATTCCACCTAAAAATAATAAAAACCTACAGAATAAAAAAATTTCACGAATTAATTTCAAAAAAAATAAAAATTCTATGTGACAAATTTTTCTATCAAAAAAAATTCTATGAAAAATTTTCGATGAAGTTTTTTTTTCTATAAAAGTTTGATTCTATGAAAATTTTGTTCGACGAAAATTTTTCTACGAAAAAAAAATTCGATGAAATGATACATCATCCCCAAATTATCTCCTGGTGTTATATTGAGTTAAACATCTACCTAACCCAGTTTGTGACCATTAAAGCGCTGCTTTAATTTAATTTACTTTAATTTTATATTTACATTTAAATTTGAAGGTTAATTCTTTCACACATTTTCATTAAAAGAATATAAGCTATAAACACTCTTTTAATGGAGTTATTAGCTTTTTTAAAATAAAGTACAAGCGATGTCATTTTGAAATATTTTGATATTTATTGAATAAAATAATGAAGGAAATCACATTATTACATATTTTTGAGAAATCACATTTATTACATATTATGTAGTGAAATTTTTTAATTTTGTAGCAATTTAAAGAATAATCACTTACCGTTTATAAGTTTTTGAATTTGCATGAATTGAAATGGGAACTGTGAAGTTTATTTCTATTCACTCATTTCAATTCAGAATTTTAATACAATTTTTTTAGAAAACAATTTTTTTCTAAATTTTAAACTGCTACATTTTGTCAGAAAAAAATTTTTTTTTTCAAACGGAACTATTTTTCCGGAGCTGTTTTAATGTTGAGTTAGCTTGATTTAAGAAGTATTCTGCTCTCATTAAAATGATGTTATAATTTTTATACTAAATATACTTTTTTTTGCGGTGTCCACCCGAGATTTTTTACGAAATAAACTTAGCAATATTAATTTTCTGGTGAAAATATAATAAAAAAATTAAAAATATTTCGATGTTGCAAAGTTGTTAAAGCTAAAAGAAAAGTAGAAAATTAAAAGAGGTATATCAAATTGAACCAATTGGAGTGACACAGCCCAATTTAAATGACGAATTGAAATTTACTGTACAGAGCATTATCTTATCTATGTGCTTGCAAATAGAAATGTAAGCATCTCGAAGCTTCTAGTTTCTAAGATATTCGCTTAGTTAGCATCTCGAAGCTTCTAGCTTCTGAGATACGTGCTCAGCAAGTAAATATACACTTAGCTAAGCACATCAACTGAGAAGCTGGTGTATGAATGCTAATGGGTGGGTAACAAGCACCGTAGAAAAATAGTATTTTGGAGATAAACAAAACAATAAAAGTTTTGCTTAAACTAACGGCTTTTTTGCAATAAAAAGTATCGATCCCGTACCTTCGCATCTCGATGACAAGTGAATCACCAATTAAGCCACATGGTACAAGAACTATTAGAAAATTTAAACAAATAAAATTAATCTAAAATACGAGAATTTTAAAACTTAATAAATTTTCATTTTGCACTCTAAATTTAATTTTTAAATAAAGCTTATTAGTTTTAATGATATACAGTGGTTCCGGAAAGTTTAAAACATTAGTCTTTTCTTGCATTATTTAATTAAAATGAACAAAAATTTGTGGTATAATAACGTTATTGGGCTCCCCAAAATTTTTTTTATTTTACTTCAGACTATTTCTGATAATTTCAACTGTTAATTTCGCCAGTCGGTCTAAACCTTTTAAAAAATCAAGGCATCAAAAATATACCCCAAAATTTATGTTTATTTTTCTTGTCCAAAAAGTTTAAGACATCTGGTATTTATCACCAAAATAGGCACGATTTAACTAGAAATCTAATTTTTTTTTGGATTAGACATAAAATTGATTAATTCTGAGCATTTAATAATTTTACTTTTCCCATTTTTTTG
>NTPY01000303.1:15902-26776 GCA_002922825.1 Brachionus calyciflorus | reverse complement strand
ATTGCGAAAAGAAAAACGATTTATCTTAATTTTACTTAATTATATCATTAGTTAAATTTGGAAAAACAAAATGCGGAAAATATAACAAAATTAATTTTTTTTTATATGTTCAATTAGCATTTTACCAAATTTTATTTTCTTAATTAACAAACTTAATTAAACAATTAGCAAATAAAAAAATTGTGATTTATATATTTTTATTTATTTGCTAATTGATATTCGTCCGTGACATCGATTACCGTCCTTTACATCGATATCTCAATTCGATCGTATTTTTTTTAATAGTTAGATGGCAAAAATTGAAGTTTTCTGAATCACTGTGGGAGGGAGAAATTAATTTTGTTATAATGTAATGCATGATAGTATACACTTAAAAATGTAGTCTAGATTAATGTGAAGCCATGGAGGGATTTAAACGCCTATTTAAAATTAACAACAAAAAAACTTTTTTTTAAATAAATTGGTTTCATAACTATACCGTATTAACATGCTTATATACGCCTCCTTAAGCCTAATTTTTTTAGAAGAAGGGAGAAATTTAATTTTGTTATAATTAAATAGATTTAATACACTAAATTCTATAGGGCAAGTCAAATCAAGAGATCAAATTGATTTTTCTTTGGTTTGATTTCAAAAAATATTGAAATTTTTTAGCAAGTCGACTTAAAAAAACGGCGAGTCGAGTCGATTCAAAAAAAAAAATTCCCAACACTAATGACGATGCCGAGTCACATTGTTTTAATAAAATTTAATAGGCACTTTTTTTAAACTTAAAATCGTAATAACTTCCTGCAGCATAAAATATATATATTCGTGATCAACTCGTCGATATCTACAAGCTGATATATATTTTATCTTGGTTTGGCGTTAGGAGAGGTTCTTTAGTGCATCCCAATTTAGAAATAATTAGATATTTTTATTAGTTTAATTTTTTTATTGGAGCCTACATCAACCAATAAATAAATAAAGTGGAGGAAATGTTAAATGGGGAAAATGTATTGTGAGGAAAATGTTACTAGACCATAAATTACGATTAAATTTCATTATTTAAATTAAAAAATGAAAAAAAAAAAATAAAAAATTTTTGTTGGAAAGCAATAAAAAATTTAAAATAAAAAAAAAGTCTATGACAACAAGTTACTTTGAACCTGTTACTTTAAATCATCATCCGCGTAGAAAGCAATGACGTTCCATAAAAAAAAAAACATTTAACCACTTTTTTACAGTGTAGTCTAGTTCAAAGCGAATCTTTGTATACACTGTAAAAAATAAAAGCGACTAAGACACCATTTTTAGGCGCTACAACTAGACGCCATCTTGGAGAGTTTTCAAGACGCTTTTAGTAGTCACTATTTTTAAGGCGCTTTTAGTTAGTCATGTGTTAAAAAAAAACGTCTAAAATTAAAAGTGCCTAATTTAAAAGCGACTAGTTTTAAATTTTTCATTACAAAATTTCGATTTTTTTTTAAAAGAAGACACTTTTTTTTAGCCGTTTTTTTAGTTAGACACCTTTTTCTTTTAGAATTTTTTTGGCGCCTAAAAAAAAGCGTCTAGTTTTTCCAAAAAATTGTTAAAAAATTCAATTTTTTTAGACGCTTTTAAAATCTAGGCGCTTTTGAAAAGTGTCTTAGTCGCTTTTATTTTTTACAGTGTATGCTGTTTCAAATTTACAAAAAAAACTTAACTTTTTAAAAGATAAATAACATAATAGTCAGAAATATTGCAAAAAAAAGCCAAAACTGTTGAGCTTAAGTTTGAAAAATTAAATCTAAATTAGAGTATATGCAGTCTAAGTTAGAGTATATGCAGTAATACGATACGAGTATCGCTTAGTAAAGCTCTAGGAGAGGAGATTATTAGGTGATCTAATTGAACAATTTAAAATGTTTTTTAACAAAAATAAAAATATTGAAACTAATAGATACATAAATAAAATTTATTTATTTGAAAATAAAAAAACAAAAAAAAAGAATTAGCCCATTTTATGAAATTTGCTCTGACTCAATATTCTACCAGCTTTAAATTTTGAATTACCATTATAATGATAAAATAGCATTGGATTTTTTCTAATTCGTTTGATCAAATCATTCTCGTTAAAATAATAATCATTTGTTCTGCGACATGTCAAGACCATTAAATCAATCTGAAATAATATCAAAACAATTAAAATCAAAATTTTAAGCTTCATATTTTTTTTCTTTTCTTAAGAAATAACAAAAAAAAATTCTAATTTTTAAATAAAAAAAAAAGAAATAGAATTTTTTTTTTTGACTAAATTTTGTTTGGCTAGGAAGTTGAAATAACTGAATATTTTCTTTCAAAAATATTCCTTAAATTATTTATTTAAGTGTCCATTATAGATTTTTTTCTAAAACGATTTTTATTAAAAAAAATATAAAATCGTTTTAAACACATAAAATAAATATTATATTGAATTTTCTTTTCGACTAAATGCAAAAAAGAAAATTATTTGAGAAAATTTTTGAGAATCCGTCAGAAAAAAAAAAATTTATTTTTCTTAAGCAATAAAAAAAAAATGAACAGAGAAAACTATTCGAAAATTCAACGCTTACAATCAATTGATAATATGTTGAATGAGAGTCTACCATCGGCATGTCTCATTCTAATATCTCTAGTGAATATTCTAATTGCTACTGGTTCGTTTACGATTCAAATCGTATCGATTTTGAATCAAACACCTCTTTACTTTTTGGCCACTGGGTAAAAATTCTGAAAAAAAAAATTTTGTATTAATTTAATTTTGATTTTAAATTTAAATTAAAAAAGAATATGGTTTGGTATATTTTTAATATTCACTGAGATCATATCCTTAATTTTAAGTAATTTGTAAAATTTATTCTTATTAAGTTTTTAAAACACTTCTTTTTTTGTTTTGTTTAAAGTTATTAAGAGATCGTGTTTAATATTTTTTATGTCATTGATATTTCATTTAATATCAAGTCTAGTGGCTTTATTTCTCATCATAATTAATATTATACCATTTTATATTAATCATGAATATGATGAGAAATTTCTATGGATTAACTATTATCACATTGGTTTTGGTACGTATTCAAAATTTCTAAAATATTTTTTTATTTACTCCATATACTTTGATGAGCTTGGTGTTGGTTTAGTAGAATTACAATTGGAGGCGCGTTTAATTCAACTAGAGAGTTGGTTAAAAAGTCAATATAAAATTTGACGTTTAAAGTTCATAATTTACTTTGATGAAAAAAGCAATTCTATCTTGGTGAATATCTTGGCGAAAGTCAACTCTTAGTTTGACTTAGGTTTTTATATGAGTTCTGCATAATTATAGTATTACCTTGCAAACAAATTAGGGGAATTGTTTTAAGAATTTAGAAAGAAATTAGTGATTTTTTTTATAAATATTAAAACACTTTTTTTAATGAGAAGAGAATACTTGTTAAATCCAACTAACTCAACATAAAGTAGGTTTTGGAAAAAAACTTCCATTGTTGTTACATTGTCCAATGTTACAAATTATTACAATTTAAACAGCATATCCTCGATTTTATGAACTCTCAAAGTTGCGAAATAAATTTTGCTTAATAACCGGGGTTCATAAAATCGGGGATAGACTGTACTTTGTTTTAAAGTACTAAAGCTTTACTACGGCTATTGAACTTGACTTTAAATCGATTAGGGATTAAATTGTCTCCGAGGACAAATAAACAATAAAGATAATTAAATTATAAATCTTTATTTAATAATAATTTAATAATAATAAAAATGAAATAAACTCTGTGACTTTATACTTTAAATCTAAACAGTTATAGACTGTTCAGCTAAAAGTATAAACACAGCTAAATTAAATACATTTATGAAGAGTAGTTGAAGTCATAGATGAGGACTGCAACATTTGGAAAAAAAATATATCTTTAAAAATAGGAATTAATTCTATCTGGGCCATTCATAAGTTTCAGAATGAATATTCATAAACGTTCTTGAATAATCATAAATATTCATGATCGTTCATTTTCGTTCGAAAGTTTTCAATTTTCTTTTAAGTTTTCATTTTTTTCCAATTATCTTCATAATTTTATGAAAAATAAATTCATGAAATTCTATGAATATTTTTGAAAATTCAGAATTATTCATGAATAAAAATGAAAATTTAAAAATTTTGATGAAGAATAATGAATTTTCAGGATGAACGTTTATGAACTTTCATGAATATTCAAAATTAATCATGAATAAATTTAAAGCGAAATGAATATTCATTTTTGGAACATGTGAATGACCAAAATAGTATACAAAATAGTATTTGAAACGAGTGAAAATAAATAAACTTCACATCCACATTAACGTTGTGGTCTTAGAAAAATAAGGAAGCAAAATAATTTTTTTAAAACTTTATGTAACAAAGTTGTTACATTTTGTAGCAATTTAAAGCTAAAAGAAAAGTAGAATAAAATAAAAAAATTTATATCGAGTTGAACAAATTGAAATGAGTAAATCAAAATGAAGTTAACGTCTGTATAATAATTGAGCACTATGCATTAGAATTAATTCCAATGCTTTTGAAAAAAGTTAAGTCTTTGTTTAGTCTTTAAGTCTTGATATTTAAATTATTTTCAGCAGTTTTCATTGAATTTTTCAACATGTTATCTCGTTATTTAAAGAGGCTGTGAAGTTGATGTCAATTCGCTCATTTCAATTCGCTATTTTTTCTATAACTTTTTTTCGAAACATTAAAAAATAGTTCTGAAAAATGTTACAAGATGTAACAAATTTGCTACATTCCCATTATTAATCTGCAAAATGTGTGCACCCAAAATGCAGAAAAAAATTATTAAAAACTCAGTATATGTATTTGCACATATTTTGCAGAGATTTAGCACAGTAAGAAAATTTAAGTAGCAAATTTGCTACTTATTGTAACATTTTGCAGAACTAATTTTTAATGTTTGGAAAAAAAGTTAAAGATAAAATAGCGAATTGAAATGAGCGAATCGACATGAAATTCACAGCCCCTTATTTAAAAAAATGTGTTATTAAATGAATGTGAAAAGATTGACCATAATCAATTCACTTTTGGAAATATTTCCCTTGTTTTATGTACTTTAAATATATTTTTTACACAAAACAATCTTTTTTGAATTAATTCTCTTTATAAAACTTAAAATTAAAATATTTCTTAATTCGGAATTAGACCTGCCTAAACCAGTCACATTTTCGAATGCATTTTATTTTAAATTTGAATGCCAAATTTTATAAGAAAAATTAATATGGAGTAAATATGTTAAAGTAATTTTAAAAAAATATTAAAATATTTCTATTTAGGTATTTCTACATTGATTTTTTCTACGATCTACTTGATGATATTTAAACAGAGAATACAACAATGCTACAAGATATTTTCAATTTATAATTACTACACAAGAAACTAATTTTTGTTTTTTTTTTTGTTTTCAAATTTAACTAAACACATTTTTCAATAAAATCTTGAATAAAATCTAAAAAGTCTTGTGCTGCTTGATCACATATTAAATCTCTAGTGTATGAAAAACTCCAAAACGATTCATTATTTATTGAACATGTCGATAAAAGCCCATATTCATAATCCATTTTCTCTAAAGATAAACCAAAATAATACTCTTTTATCTCGAATAATTTACCGTTTTCTTTCATTGTTTGATCTCCTAAATTACTCAATGAATAATGTACCATTATATCACTTAATTTAAACCGATTTTCCAACATATAAGCACAATTAGCCAATTCTATTTGTTTTACAGGACTTAAAAAACCTCTTTCTTTAATGTAATCATGTAGTTTTTTACATAGTCGATGACATAAATCCCAAAATTCACTTTGCCAAAATGATTCTGTCTTATCATTGAAATTTAAATCGATTTCATTTTTAAAAGAATCAATCCATAGACCCATTACGTAATTCGGTATGTTTAAAAATGGTCGAATATTAATCGTCACTTGATAATTTACTTTCATATCATCGCATTTTCTCTCAGCATATTTTTCATTTAATTTTTTAAAAGCAATTGAGCTTATAATTTCAAAAACAGCGTTTAATTTAACTCCTTTTTCTTTACATTTTTGGACAAACTTTTCAAATATTTCACTCGGTATTTTTCTTGTTATGTAACCTGTTCTACTTTGGCTTACTTTATCATTCAAGTCTTTTATACTTGAATAAATTTCACCATTTAAATTAACATATTCGCCATCTTGATCTTCCAAATCATTTCTAGGTGAATTATTTTTAAGATATTCTGGATAAATTAAAGGTACTCCAATAGGAACAAATTCTTCGTTCTTATTAAATTGTAAATGTTCACTTTTTTGACCTAATCTAGGATCATTTTCAAATTCAAACTCATATTTCGAATGGTCTAATCTTTCATTTGAAATCTCAACATAGACATTTTGTGTAAGATTATTTTCAATTAAACTCAATAGTTCTTTAATTATAGCAATGTTATTTGAACCATCGGATATGGCATGATGTAAATTTATTATAAATGCATATTTGTAGACATTTTCTGAAGGATCGTTTATGAGCTCAAGTACAAATAGTCTCCATAAAAGATCATTTTCACCAAAGGGATTTATAAACTCATGTTTATGAATTAATTTCCAATCGTCTTCTTTATTTATAGACCTAGAAAGCTTAACAAAATGAATGTTATTAAAGTCGTCTTGTAGAGAACTTGTTACAAAATTGTATCCATCTTGTGTCTTACGTAAATGACAATTTAATAATGGATGAAGATTTTTCCAAATTGAAATCGAATCTTGTATTTTATTCTTTTGCAAAAATAAATCGATTTTAGACTGGATTATAATTGTTGTTGGATAGAGAAAATTTCCACCATTTTCAGTGAAATATGTCAAGCAATGTTCTGCTGGAGTTAATTTTCTCAAAATTGTTTCTTCCATTAAGATAATATTAAATTTTATAAAATTTTTTAAGGAAATATTTATTGATCAAAATAATTTCAAAATAATTTTTTTATTTTGTTAATAGCTATATCAAGTTTGAACGCCTCAAATAAAGAAAAATGAATTGCCTGGATTCGAATTAACGAAGCGTGATGTTATAATTAAAAATTAAGAAATTTAGGAGAAACGTAGGAACAACCAAGTTCTAAGCGGCAATTTTATTGTTTTTTTTTTGTCGAATTTAAAGTCTAAAAATTATTTAAATGACGTTTTCATAATTATAAAATAAAATTAGATTCAAAGATAAATATTTTGTAAAATTTGCATTATTTCAAGTATTTACTAGAAAAAAGCAAAAAGCAGTGAACTATTTAGAGAAAAATTTGATTTTCTAAACCTGGAAAAAATTTTAGAAAAAAATTTATTGAACAAATAAACTCAATATTTTTAAAAGGTTTCTAATTCGAAAGAAATTTTTTATAAACTGGTTTACCTTTATTAAAGTTTTTCACCTGGATAGCAAGTTAAATGTTACAAAAATTTGAACGAAAAGTGATAAAACTATTCTGTAAATTGCTACAAAGTGTAACAATTTTGTTACACCAAAAAATATAGATCTGAAAAATCATTGCAAATTGCATATAGAACATTTTTCAATAACGTGCAAAATTTGATAAGATACAGAGTTATTGTCACAGTTTGTAGCAATTTACAGAATAGTTTTATCACTTACCGTTCAAAAGTTATTCGAATTTGCATGAATTGAAATTTACTGTACAGACCCAAAAGATAACAAGTAAGACGTTTATTTAAGAGAAGCCTTGTATACCAATTTTGGAGGCAACTTAGACGATTGAAATTCAGTGTCTTGATTAAATTAAAAATGATTTTTTCGTTTTAAATTCTCGACCTAATAAATAATAAAGATTGGTTTTAATTTTTGTCTTAATTATGAGCTGCCTAAAAAAGATAAATGGTGCAAATTATTATTGAACTTCAAGAAAGTGAATTAAAGATACGAAAAAGTAAGATTTGTTTTTATTTTTCGATGAATCTTCGTTCAAAAATGGTAAACAACATAGGATTTTGATTTTTACTACTATAAGCAAAAAGCCATTTGTATCAACTTAATTTTACTTCTGCAAAATTATTATGTAAGTGTGTATTTTTCAGGAATGTCAGAGTATTTTTATATGTTTTATTTGGATGATACAAATTTTGTATCACATGTTACAGTTTGCAGAAATGATTTTTAAAATTTTCATAAAAAGTTTTTCTATTTTTAATATTTTTGTAGTAACTTTAGTACGGAGTTTAACATTTTTTACTTCTTAAATACAATTTAAGTACAGAAATCTACTACAAAAATCGAATAACTTTTTATGATAATTTTAAAAATCAGTTCTGCAAACTGTCATATATTATTCAATTTCGTTTAAAAGTGTATTTACTATACTTTTGTTAAAAAAATTCACATTCACATAAATGAGATTATATTGAAGAAAATAAAAGGAAATTTTTACTAATTTATGTTTTAACTTACATAAAAACTATTCTACTCTTAGTCAAGTGATACCTAGCATATCCCAGTTGTTTAATCATCTACATGATATCAAATTGAAAAGGCTCTGTTAAGATTTGTATCAAATTTATCAAATTATCAGATTATCATTTTTTTTTTTTTTTGAGTAAGAATTATTTTAAAAAATTTTAATCTAAATCCTAAAAAAAATTAACACTAGTGCTTTTTTTAAAAAAGCTTCCGAGATCTTCCATTTGTTTCAAATGTGAATAAAAAGCTTAGATGATTTATATTTGATTTGAGTAATTTTTTTATTTTATTCGTGGAAAAATACAAAAAAAAGATTGCTATTTTTTAAATTGCCAATCATAGATAATATTTAAGAGGTGAAGCTTCAATTTTTGAATATTAAAAGATCAGATTCAACTTTAATAACTTTATTTATGATTTTTAAAATTTGAAAGAAGATCAAACAAAATATTAATTTTTCAAGTATTTAATTATTGAAAATATCTAGATTTAAAAATAATTACAAATAATTTGATAAAAATCTTTTTTTATTTTAAGGGTTAAAACAAATTTTTCAAAAAATTAAAAGAAAGTCTATAAATATTAAACTTGATAAAATTAAAAACAAAAAAAAAAGGTTAACCAAATAAAAGAATGAAATGAAATTAAATAATGTAGACTTTATTAAAAGGTAAAAAAAATTTTTCATTTTAAAATTTGAATCTAGATATTTATAAGCATAATATTAAAGGCCTTCCTAAAGGAAAATAATTAAAAAAAATATTCAACATTCTTGTCTTCTTTTTAAAACTCAAGATATACTGCTTCTGCTTCAAAGCTTCAAAGAGCCAAGTCAAAGATAAAAAAATGTCACATTAATGGAGCATTGTGTCACTTTGTTGAGGCTTAATTTTTTTTATCGAAATGATAATGAAAAGGATGTGAAAGTTTTTTTAATGTTTAATTTTTAAATTTTCCACCTCTTTCATTAAATATTCATTTATGAACTTTAAATAGAATTCTACTCTCCTTTTTTATTAAAATTTTTTAAATTGACCTTTGCATAAACTTCAAATTTAAACGCATAATTTATTTAAAAAAAACATTATTTTATTTGCAAACAATAATTACTTATAAATTTAAAACAACAAAAAAATTAATTAATTTTAATCTTTTTAATTTTACTTTTGCAAATATGGAGGTTAATAATTTTAATCTTTATTTTTTAACAATAAAAAAATAAATTTCGAAAATAAAAGAAATTAATAAAGTTAGAATATTTGGATGACTGATTATGATCATTATAAAAAATTATTTTTTAAATATAGGATCGTTAGACTAAATTCATTTTGAGGCTCATTTAGACTTAAAAACTTAAGATACAATTTACAAAAAATGAATTTGAAAATTTTAAATGAACAGTAAGCGACGCCAACTTATAGCTAACAATCGTTATAGAAATGTTTAAGATTTTGTTCGTATTGAACGAACCTGTCTTAAAAATTTTCTATTGGTCTTCAAGTATTAACAAAAGCTAATAAAGTCAAAACATATGAAGAATTCATCAAATTAATGAAATATTTCTCAATACAATATATAAAGTTTCATAAAGAATTTATCAGACAGAACATTAGACAAACGAACGAATCGAGGGAGAACTTCACTGTAAGAAAACTTAAACACTAAAAAAATAATCAAATATCGTAGTAAGTAATATCAATGATCTTTTTTATTAAACTTATTCATATTTAATTTTTTAACCTTTCAGTCTCAGGTGTCAGTTCAACTTTTTAAATTACAAAATTGTAACGGTACAGCCATCGATTGATTAGAGGATTAAATTTAGAATCGTTAAGATCAGTTTTCTTGATACAAAACTAAAATGTAGAAAAATTTTTAGGTTTTATTTTTTCGATAATTTAAATGTTTTAAAAAATCTTGTTCTAGACTTTCCTTAATTTGCCAAAAAGTTTCTTTTTTTAAAATAAAAAAAAATTGAAGATTTTTTAAAATTAATGAGAAACACAGATAATATTTGAGGTTGTCAACTTTTATGTTCTCAAACAGTGTTCTTAACTAAATGCACGTTTTTTATATCTTTTATTTAAAAAAGTTTTGTAAGTCAAGGATGGCGGCCACTTAACTCCCGAAATATCTTGTAAATATAAGAGAAAGATCCGATACCTCGGGTCATCAAGACTACCATAACTTATTTTTGCAGTCCAGTTGTCGTCATCTATAGCTCTTAGCACTTTTTCAAATCGAATATTTAACAAAAATTATAAATTTATAACTCCACTCAGTACTATAAATCTCATGGTATAGAGTCGCTAATTAATCGACGCTCTACAAAAGCTTGAAATTGTAAGACACATAAAAGCTAAAGATGTTCGGTAAGATTCTGATGACCTGG
>NTPY01000941.1:467586-477604 GCA_002922825.1 Brachionus calyciflorus | reverse complement strand
AAAGCGTTCAATCTTGTAAACTAGGTCAATTTTATTTTTTTCAAACACATAGGTAAAGCTTTTATATATTCAGTTAAATTTAAAAAAAAAAAAAAACAAGTGAAAATTTCAAACAAATAATATTCAATTTGAATTTTTAGTTTTCTCTTCAACAACTAAATAAATAAATAAATAAAGTACTCTATGTAGTTTTTTTATATAAAAGGGTGTAATTGGCAATAAATTGTGTGACTCTTATCAAAAACAAATTTTTAATCTCTAAAATTTTTTTTTTAATACTGTGACAAACGATATGTAAACTTAAAAAAAAGTAGAATTTGTTTTGTTTGAATTTTTTTTAAATTTTATTAAAATGTCTTAAAGCAATGGGTGACTCTAAGTTAAGTTTCATTCATTCATTCAAAAATAAAAACTTTATTAAAACATAGATCTAAAACTTTTTGATATCATAAATCTGAAAGATGATTATTTCAAATTTAAATTAGAAAAGGCTTTTTAAAAAACAATTATTGTTTGTTTTTTTTTCTTTAAAAATGCTTAAACTTTCTTAAATCAGCTAATATTCACACATTAAGATCGTGATTATTAAACAAATGAATAGTCATTTGTCCTGAAATAAAAAATAAAAAAGCAGAAGAAAAAAAAGGAGCTTTAAATTTTTCAAATCATTCGATTTTATAAATCTTAAGAAAAATAATTTGGACTTTTGTGTTTTGTACTTAGGGGTGCTATTTTGTTTTTTAAAAATTTACATATGAAAATTGTTAATAAAATACTACAACCTAATATTTTAGAAAATTCTCGATTTTTGCTCAAGCTTTAGCTTCACGTGATTGTAACAAAGAGAAAATTTAAATTTAAAAAAATAAAAAATTTCAATTATAATAATTTATAGTGCTACTAGTAGATATAGAACAAAAGAAAATTAAAAAATAAATTCTTTTTTTTTTAAGTATTTCTATACAATCTATCTCACTCATTTATAACAAATTCGTTGCGTAATTTTCGATTATTTTATAGAGAAAAACTCGTCCACATCTCTCTAAGCATCAATGTGCTCGATGATAAATTAAGAGAAACATTTCATGTTATTGTACGGCTCCTACTTTAAATTCACCTTTATTTTTTTTAAAAAGAAGCAATAAATATTAAAAAAAAAGAACTAGTTTATTATTGATTTGTTGGTTAAGTTATAAATGTTTTAAAACATTATTATTACTTTTATTTTTTGTTGTTTGTTTCTAAAAATTGGATCTTAGTTTTTGTTTATGTTTACATTTTGCGCATTTAGAATTTTTCTGAAATAATTATAAAAGATTAAAATTTTAGCTTAATTCAAATTAGTACTTGATGCCAAGAGATTAGAAAATAAGAAAATATTAAAATTCGAAAATTTTTTTTTCAAATCTTAAGAGCCCTTATTGTCATAAAGCTTACATGAGTTTCAAATTAAGATAAGGCAGTTAGGAAAGAGCTTGAATTTTTTCTGTTTCTTCACATCAAGATAACTTATCTGTTTACGCAAGCACTCAGTACTTTTATGAACATGTACATAAATCCTGATATTTGAGATTTACTTATGCTAAGCACCAACAACAAAATAAAAAAAAAAAACTTGTTACCTTAGTAAGTAATTTAAATTTTTTATATTTTATATTGCTGTAGCATTAAAAATTCAGTTTTCTCTTTTTAGGAAAAAAGTTGCATCTGTAGGTATCAGAGATTAATCATTTTTTTCTCATTTTCTTTTTTTTTCTCTGTTTAAAATTTTCTATTTTAATTAAAAAAATAAGGTATTTAAAAGGCAAAGTTTCCTATTTAAATAATTATTCAATTTTGAATTTATTTAAATTATGAGCATCAAACATGAAAATCAAAATTTGTGATGCTTATTTAAGCAATGAAATATTACATTTTTAAAGTGTAAAATTTAAAAAATAGAGTCTGATATTTAGTTAAACAAAAATTTACGAAAGCTCATTTTTACTAATATTTATTGGAATCTTTACTAACATTTAAATTTCCGATAAAAAAATTCAATTATTTATTTTAAAAATTAATCATAAAATGTGTAGGTACACGTTTTTTGGACATCTGAAATATCCGTCTAATATTTGACAGAATTTAGAAGCATGGTATAATTTTAGAGACTTGTTAATTTTTTCGAAAATTGAGGAAAATAAAATTAAAAAAATTATTAGCACCCGATACTATTATGACATATTTACACTACACATTAAAATTAACTTGTTCGCATTTTGTTGCTCTTTCTCTGAAGAAAACCATCAATATTAAGTAATGTATTTTTTTGAAATTTTTCCTCTCCTGAGAAAGGAAAGGAAGACCTGAAGAAGAAGAAGAAAGGAAAACTACATTCGTACAAGTTAGTTTTAATTGTTTACCATAATTGATATGTCAATATACATCGGATAAGATTGTCGTTAATAAAAAAAAATAAATTCAAAAAATTTTTTGAATTCTATTTTTGAAAATTTAAACACTGTTGATAAAATAAGCGAGAAATTAGAATTTCCAATCCAAAGGTTGGAAGGTATTTATATATGCAAAAATAAAGAATAAAGACTAATCTTAAGATTCTTAATACTTACAGAATTTAAACCTTTTTTATTAACAGTGTATAAGCTGTCTTATTTCAAGTTCTGATAGTCTGATTGCATATGGAAATTTAATCCAAAAATAAAATCGCTTTTTTAAAATTTTATTTTTTTTTTCAAAACCTTTTATATTGACTATGAATACCCAATTTTTTTTTGAATTGGCCTAGTTTCATGATAGCAAAAAATTCGTACAGATTTAGGAATCCTCAGAATTGTCAAAGTTTTAATTTTAAATTAATAAATTATTTGAGTCAATTTAAAAGCTTTTAAAAATAGTTGTTTGAGAATTTTAGATTTTTAATTGGTAATTTTATTTTTCTTTGTAACTTTTTTATTATTGCTTTGAATAATATTCTTTTGAATAATTACTCAAAAAGTTTTCAAGCTTAGTAGAAAAATTTATTTATTCAAAAATGTTTTAGTTAAAGATTGAAAAACGGTCTGGAAAATTTAATCTAATTATAGAGTAAAAATTTTTAAAAAATCTTCAAAAAAAAATATATTAGAATTTATTATTTTAAATGTTGTTTATGTTACTTACGGCTTATAAGTTGGTAAACCTTAAATGAGCTCAACATATTTCACATAAAAATATTTCCTTCCTTTTAGGTGCCCCCTTAAATCCATTTTTCTTCTTTAAGATAAGAGTAAGTCACATAAATTTTTTAAAAAGTGATTTTTAGTTTCTATTAAGCAAGAAAATAAAGTCATATTATTTCTTAGTAAAAGGCATCGAAATCATGTTGTAAAATTTATTATATTCAAATTTTTTTTTAAATTTTAAAATTAACTCTTATAGAAAAAGTTTTAATTTAATTTTAAAAATTTTTCCAAAATTTTAAATTTAAGCTAAAGAAAATAATGTAAATATTATCAGGCATTAAAATTACCATTAAGTCATTCCTTGGATTAATAAATAAATCCAAGGACAAAAACTTGTATACAAATAAATATCGCTTACCCGAAATTTAGACTACGGCGGCGTATTACCACCTAATTACGGCGAAAATTACGTCCAAATTACGGTCTTAATTTAACAATTCAAAAAAAGGCTATTTTACAGTATACAAAAAGATCTTTTGTTATTTTCTAATGATTTTATTAGATAATTTTATTCAATTTTTAATATTTTTTTAACTATTCATTTAAAAATCAAATTCAAAAAAAGGTGGAGAAATAAAAAAAATTGAAAATTTAATAAAATTTTCTAATAAAATCATTAGAAAATTACAAAAGATCTTTTTTGTATACTGTAAAATAGCCTTTTTTGAATTGTTAAATTAAGGCCGTAATTTTGGGCCTAATTAGGGGGTAATACGGCGTTTTCTATGTACCGTTTCTACGGCGTACTACGCCGCCGTAGTCTAAATCTCGGATTATTATTTAAAAAATCGTTTTATTAGTCTGTAATTATTATGGTTCTCTACACCGTAAATATATTGAGTGTATTAAATTAAACTTGTGTATTTTAGCCTTTTTTACAGTTAAATATGTAAAAAATTATTTCCCTCTTTAATGTGTTAACTTTATTTGATTGGCTGATTTTAAGTATTTTACGGTAAGTGGAATTGTTTACACATAAAATTGGGAAATAGTCTTTACACTCAAAATATTTACAGTTTAGACGCCTATTTTTGTAATTAAATTTAGACGATACTTGTATAGTTAAAATCAATTAAATAAATAATTTCTGAAATTCGACTCCAAATTGTATAAAAATTTAGAGAAACTTCCAACAAAAAAGTTTTTAATAATTCTAGTTTTTGATATTATTTTTACAAACCTGGGAGGAATAATTTAATTGAAATACTCTCATAAAAAGATGCTTATAAAAGGTCTACCAGATGTTTAAGTCGAATTTGTTTCAGCTTACATTCATGATAAATTTAACTTAGATAAAGCATAAAATGTTAAAAGCAAAATAAAAATAAATCCTAAGTGAATACCTTTATTTTCTTTATGTGGAGTAAAAGAGGGTTATTTATTGATTTTTTTGTTTATCATGAATTAATTATAAATCTAGACATAATTTGAAATTAAAAAAAATAAGCTTAAGTTTTTTTTCTCTTTCTTCTTAAGTTATTTAATCAATAAATGATTTGAAAAATTTAACTTTTTTTTTTTATTTCTCGAAATATTAAAAAAAAAAACGATGAGTTCCTTTTTTATCCTTGAGGTCAATTAATTGTTTTCTTTCTTAACTAAACTAAAGCTAACTATTTCAAATTATAATAAAATTTAGATAAAATTATTTCTAAAATAATTGTAATAATATTTCGTATGTGTTGAAATTTATTTCTTATTTGTAAAAATTAAAACAAAAAAAATAAAATTTTTTTAAACGATAAAAATTGTATTTAAAAAATAGTTTTAAAAAAATCTCAAATTCAAATTTAAGTTATTTTTTCTTTTTTGTTGGTTTTTTAATTGTTGAATTTTTTTTTATTGAATTTTGACATTTGTTATTATAATTCTGTAATGGAAACAAATTTAGTAGAGATTACACAACAAACTAAAACGTCCCACGAGGACTTGACACAAAATGGTCATGTTTACTTTGAAACTACGAGTAGCTCGGATGAAACTGAAACTTCTTCGGCTTCATTATCCGCTAATAACTCCCCACCAACAGACTCTAATTTAAATAAATATATTCAGAAAGAAAGGAGCAGCTCTATTTCTTATAAAACAGCATTAAGTCAAGATCGATCAACAAATAAGAGCACGTCTAAAACTGGTAGCGATAGAAGTCTTTCTGATATTTTCGGTCGTACTTTTATATCTGGTACGAAATTTAAAATTAAATCGAAATAAAAAAAACAAAAAATTTTAAAATTAACATTTTTTTTTTTATTTTATTTTTAGCATGCAGAGACAAATTGGTAAGAACACCAACTGTAATATGTATGATTGGTTTGCCAGCTCGTGGTAAAACATACATATCGAGAAAGTTAGCTCGCTATTTGACATGGATCGGAGTAAAGACTAAAGTATTTAATGTTGGCGAATATAGACGTGAAGCTTTTCACGATTATGCAAGCAAAGAATTTTTTGATCCTGAAAATAAAGAATTTGTTGAAATAAGAAAGTATGCATTTTTTATGAATTAGGATTAGAAAATAAAAAAAATATTTTAGGTAGTCTAAAAATGTTACGTAAAGCAAAGAAACTTTCTGACTTTCTAGACTTTTATTTTTAGATAAAGGTAATTATTTTAACCCTAGTATGCTAAATTATCCTAGATTTTATTAGTGAGTAGTTTTAGAAGTTGACTTGGCTTCAATTGATTTTTTTACCAATCAAAGTTTTAAAAGCAGTCGATTTTAAAGAAAAATTTAAAGAACTTGTTAAATATGGAAAAAAATTGTTTAAACATTTCAGGCGAAAATTTTCAAAGCTGCTTAAACCGCTTCGAAGCACGACTTAAAATTTAGATTTTTTATCTAATTTTTTCGCGTGAAATTATTTCTAAGCTTTTTGCTTCCAGTTGTTTTTTATCTAAGTTGCTCATCCTAAATTTGTTGCTTTTATTCAAATAATAAATCGAAAGAGTCGATTTACTCTCCAAATATTTTCATATGAAGAATTGCTTTTTAATAAGATCCAATCAAAAAATTAAGATGTCTCTTTGAATCAAAGAATACAATGTAGATTTTATAGTTTTAATTTTATCCCTTAAATTTTAAAAAAATTGAATTAAAAAAAATATTTTTTTTGGTCATATCTAGAGTCAATTTTTTTATAAAATTTTTTTTTAAGCAACTGTGCAAAACGAGCTTTGGAAGATATGTGCAGTTGGTTGAATAATGAAGGTGAAGTAGCCATATTTGATGCAACAAATACATCGCGCGAACGACGAGAATTAGTCTATGACTATTGTACGAAAAATTTTTGTTTTCGTTTATTTTTTGTTGAGTCAATTTGTGATGATCCGAAAGTAATTGAATCGAATGTCAAAGAAGTTAAAATAAGCTCACCAGATTACAAGAATGTCGATAGTCAAATGGCAGTTACGGATTTTTTGGAGCGTATTCGTTTATACGAAATGCTCTATGAGCCCATTGATGAAATACGAGATAAAAACTATTCATTTATTAAAATTTTTAACGTTGGTGAGCGATTTCTTGTAAATAGAGTTATTGGCCATATTCAAAGTAGAGTAGTTTATTTCTTAATGAACATACATGTTTTGCCAAGAACTATTTATTTAACAAGGGTATATAAATTCTTAAATAAAAATTTTATGTTTTTTTTTATAATTTTTTTTTTCTTTAACTTTAAGCATGGTGAGAGTGATATGAATTTAAAACAACGAATTGGTGGTAATCCAAATTTATCACCACGTGGTAGATGTTATTCCGAAAAATTAGCTGAATTTGTTAAAAAAGAAAATTTGGCTGATTTAGTTGTTTGGACGAGTCAAATGAAGAGAACTATTCAAACAGCGTCTAAAATAGATGCTCCAAAAGAGCAATGGAAAGCATTAAATGAAATTTATGCAGGTATTTGTGAGGAAATGACATACGAGGAAATAGCTAGTAAATTTCCGGATGAATTCGCTATGAGAGATCAAGATAAATATCATTATAGATATCCTAATGGAGAATCTTACCAAGATTTAGTACAACGTTTGGAACCTGTTATTATGGAGTTGGAGAGACAAGAAAATGTTTTAGTTGTGTGTCATCAAGCTGTTATGAGATGTATTTTGGCATACTATATGAATAAGACTTCAGGTATGAATTTTGAAAAAATTTTTAAAAATCGACAAAATAAAGCTCCTAAAAATGAAAGGCATTTAATGAATGAAATTAAATAAATTTTTTTTTGTTCGGCGACCGTACCGTACCCGTACAAAGAAAAATTAAAAATTTAAAAAATAAAAAAAAAAAATTTTTTGGTACGGGTACGCCGTTAATTTGCGAAAAATGCAGTATTTTAAAATATGAAATTAAGTTTTAGGCTGATCTTTTAGATAATCGTGTTAAGAAAAGACACAATATCTTTACGATTCTGATAAGAATAGGAGCTTGACAAAAAGTATTATCGCCTTCCTTTCAAATACTTTAAATTTTTAAAAATTTCTTTTGATTAATCATTTAGATTATCATTGCAGGTTTTAATAAAAAAAATTGCAAAGAATTAGAAAACTTTATTTATAAACAAATTTGAATTAAAATTTAAAGTTTTGTCGGTTTCTTTTAAAATCGAAAAAAGAAATAAATATTTAAATTTAATTTAAATTTAAGATGAACTGCCATACTTAGAGGTACCATTGCACACTGTAATTAAGCTCTCACCATCAGCGTATGGGTGTCATGTTGAAGAAATAAAATTAAATGTCGATGCAGTTAGTACCCATAGAGAAAGGCCAAAAGTGAGTAACACTACTACTTCTAATAACTGATAATAAGAATTGATTAAATGAATATAATAAAAACCACACTCCAGAGTATTATTTGAATAATTTGTTTTTATTTTTTGATTATTATCATTTAGTATTCATAAGGGTAGTACTCCTTATCATTTTTGAATAACTGTTCGTGTTTGCTCGAAAACAAGCTACAATGTTTAAGAAAATAAAGGTGATATATTTTAATCAAATTAATATTTAAGTGAATCGAGCAAACTAGGGCTTATTTAATCAAATCAAAAAAATTTTTTTTATTTTTTTTTATTTATGAAAAATATATATTGTTTAAATTTTAATTTAAAGCAAAAAATTTACAATAAAACTTTTTTTTTTTAATTTGTTATTTTAATATTTAATAAAAAAAAACTAATAAAAATGTATAAAAATTTATTTAATCTTGTTTTTTTTTCTTTACTCCACTAATCACAATTATTTTCCAAGTTTCATTTAACCAATTCTTAAATTCAATCGAATTGTAAAAAAAAAACAATCTTTTTTTTTCAATTTTTTTTTATGATTTGATTGAATTTAAAATATTTTTTAACAAACTTTTATTTTTGAATTTAATTCTATTTGAAAGAATTGTAAAAAATTTCGTACATTGAGTGAAGCACTCGAAACACAACCAAGACCCATTAACCTTTCTCCACATGCAAATATCAATGGCTTAAATAATAATAATGTTAAGACTAGTAATAAGAATTTAGCTCATCCTAGTGCCAAAGTAGCCCAAAGATCTGATAGTATAAATGAGACTGATGAAAGTGGTAATGAAGTTTACGACAAAAATGATCCTATAAATTGTATTGAATCAATATTAATTTAAATGATGTAGCCAAAATGGTTGATTTAGAAATTTATTAAAAAATTACATTCTATTAATTTGTACTTCTATAGACTCTTTTGTAGATTTTTTTTTGTAATTTTAATAAAAAAAACAGGTCAAAACTTAAAGGTAAATTTAAGTTTCTAAAAAATTTGAAATAAATAATAGATCTTTAAAGATTTAATAAGCTCAAATCAGAGAGATTAGTTTGTTAGTTCTATATAAAAAAAAAAGCTCATGAAAATTAAACTCTCAATTTTTTATTTAATATTATTTAAAAAAACATTTAAAAATAAAAACTAACAAAAATAATTTTTTACTTAAAAAAAATTAAAATTTAAAATAAAATTTTATTTAATTTATATTTAAATCAATATGTCGTCAATTATTTAAAAAATGATGATTATTAGAACTTTTTGAAAAAGTCATTCCGATTCCGTATACTTTTATGACTTAACTTTCGACAATGATAAATTTACTTTAATAATTTAGAACATTTTAAAACTAAGAAAATTTTTATCAATGCTAATCACAAGCTTATTGTTTTGAATATACACTAATACATCCAAAAAAAGTTATCTGATTGTTCTTATGGATTGAGTTAAGTATTAGTCAAACTAAGTTTATCTTTTTTAAAATTACAAAAGTGTCTTCGATATATCAGCTTTTCATTCCAGGGATTGTTGCATATTTTTCTCTTCGAAATGGTTCATAAAAAGTTAGCGAATATAGGACCTAAAGGAGACCCATGGCTACTCCATCTATTTGGTCATAAAATTTTCCTTTGAAGAGAAAATGTGACTTTTGTGATTAGAAGTCGATTAAAATTATAGAATTTATCATTTCTGATTTTAATAACTTGTTAAGAATGATTTCAATCGTTTCACACACTGGCAGATAATTAGGATTCGACGTCAAAACTTGCTAAATAGCCGCCAAAATGACCAGATTGGCTTATGGTCAAGATTCGGTTGACAAAGTCAAAAGCATTCTTAAACAAAAATTTTTCTTGTTGTTAAAAATTTTTCTTAGGAGTTCTAAAATATCGCTAATTTTACCAGGCATTGTCATCTAAGTCCAAATTGATAAACTAAAAATTCTGGCTTGTTTTAGACTTCGCATAGAAGATAAAGATTTTTTAGTTCTCAAAGCTGTTAGAAT
>NTPY01000941.1:430758-464122 GCA_002922825.1 Brachionus calyciflorus | reverse complement strand
GAGTTTAAAAGTTCACTTATAGATTTTTCTATTTCTTTTAAATCAAAATTCTTAAAAGAAAACCCCGGTGTCTTGAAAGTATTATTTCTTTTAAATTCTTTGAATTTTAATTAATCCAACTTAACCTATAAGATCACAATTAAATGCAGTTTTTGACAACATTATTAAAAATTTTTTAAATTTTTTTAATTATAGTCTTTTGAATGTAATGAAACGGTTTTTGAGTGTGCTGGTTAGGTAGACCCAAAATAAACAGGTTTTTTATTGTCTAAAAATTTATTAGACTGTAATATTGTAAAATTTCTACACTCGAATTAATTCATCCAACTTAACCTATAAGATCACAATTAAATGCAGTTTTTGACAACATTATTAAAAATTTTTTAAATTTAATCATTGATGTAATAAAAAATCTAAATGAGGTGACCGAGTCTATTGAAGAAAATCCAAAATATTTATCTAACTTAGTTATGTTAGAAATAAACTTTTCAGCGAAATTGACCTAAACTCATCTGACATATCGGCTCCTGATAGCTTAGCAGTTAACGATATGGATTTTGAAGCCATCAATGAATAAAGACCTTAAAATTCTTCACCTAAACGTACAATCAATAATAAATGACTCAAAAAATATTCTTTTAAATGATATTTTAAGCAAAACCGATCAAGAAATTTTAAGCCTAAGTGAAACATTTCTTAAACCCAAGAACAATTTCAAAATTGACAACTATTTAATTATTCGATCAGATAGTTTGTTTAGAAAAGGAGATGGCTCAGCATTATGCATTTAAAAATTTAAATGGCTCGGTTATTGACCTATCTAATTACTTAAAAGAAGAAAATGGTATTGGCTATCTTTTAAATCTTAAAAATGATAAAAAAATTAGCAATATTTTCTTTTTATTTCAGGCCTACGACTAAATTAAATACTGATTTATTCGGATATATAGTAAAAAACTTTGAGTTTTTCGTGATTACAGGAGATTTTAATGCAAAAAATACCATGTGGTCCTGTAAAAAAAAGATCCTACGATTACAGGTTAAATCCTGTAATCGATTATAAATTTACACAATTTGCATGTTTTAAATTGTCCAAAATATACTTTTAATAGAGGTAAAAGTGTCCTCGATTTATCTATTTGCTCAAATTCTATCCGTGGTTACTTTAAAGAGCACTATGTACTTGATAATGAGATTAGTGATCATCATCCTACAGTCACTGTTTTTAAAAATCTCCATGGTGAACAAAAAAATTTACTTTTAAAAAAATTAATTGGTCAAAATGATAAAATAACTAATGAAACAAGAACAAATGTAGAACTGAATAATCCTACGGACTTAGACAAAGAAATTGAAAAGATTACTTAAGTGTTTCATAAAGCCATCGACGATTCAACAGAAATAAAGACTTTTGTCTCAAAGGCTATAAACCCAAGACCAATTCCGAAATTCCTAATCGAACAAATTAAATTAAAAAGAAAAATTAAGCGAATGAAAGCTAAAAATAACTCACTATTATTAACAAAGCTTTTTTTCATGCTAAGCATGCATATACGAAAACATTTATCTTTTTTAAAATCTGAGAATTTATTGAATGAATTTGATGATTTAAAAAATTTTATTTTATTAATTTTGTGACATAGAACAATCTGGCTGAAAAATTCAATCTTGACTCTGATCAAAAAAAATTTCTGCTGATGGTTAAAAGCGATTTTCAAGGTCTCCATGTACACATACTGATTTATTCTGCCTATATAAATAGTGGAGGATACAGTACTTTAATGATTAATACATCGCCAAATTCGAAACGAACCTCCACCATTTTGAAACTTTGGTAAACAAAACTTAATTTGATACCTTTCGTTTTCGAAAATTTATAGGAACACTCTTTACTTCCTATTTAATACTTGCAATTAGATTCATCACTAAAAATAACTTTTCACAAGCCTTTAACAGTCCATTCTTTTGGTTCTTTAACCATTTGAACGTTTTAAACCGGTCGAATGGAGTCAAAATAGACATTTTTATAGCAGTATATGACTTAATATTTTTCTTTAATTGCTTATTTTATTAAAATAAGCATTAATTGTTAAATTTTGGAAAAAAATTATGCAAGTGTCTTGAAAAAAAGAAAAAAAGGTTTGCTTTTAGATGAAAACGACGATTAAGTACACATTTTTCACTATTTTGTTACTTGAAAAAATTCAGAAAGTATAAATAATTATCATCTACTTTACTAAGCTTAAGTTAGATAATAAATAATTTTAGCAAAGTAAAAAGACATGATTCAAGATATTTTTCAGAGTAAATAAATTAATGAATATTTTTGAGAGTAAATAAATTTATAAAAGACAATTTATTAATAAACTACAGGTTTTAGAACAGTTTTCTATAGTGCCACAAATCATAAACCGTAGTTACTGAGCAGAGATAGGGATTCGTGAAATGAGACTCGAGTCTTTAGGGGCTTGAGTCCAAGTCTTAAATTTTTTCAAATTAGGACTCAGACTCAAAGTCCGAGTCTCTGAAAAGCTGGCGACTTAGACTCGAGTACGAGTCATAAAATTGGCAAAAGACTTTTTATGACTCGTATTTTCATCAAACTAATATATTGGATTATCAATTAAATTTTATGTGAGTATAAGTCATCATTGAAACTGAGTTCTGAAAAAATTTTAAAAATTTATTCAAAAAAAGTTTGTTTTTTATATTAATTTAACGCGATCTGTCTACCAAAACTTTTTACCATAACGTAGCGTAGAACTTTATAATGAAATTTACGTTTGATGTTAAATTTTTTTTTGAAAATTATTAATGCTTTTTAAATAATTTTCGTTATTTAAATGTTTTATAAAAGTTTATTATATATGCATATACAATCCTCATCATTCCCTAATTCCAAAAATAATCTTTTATGAACGTTCATTTTCATTTGTTGTTAGTTTTCATGTGATTATTTTTGTAAATAAAAGATTTTAAATCACCATTTTAGAAATTCGTAAATGACCAATATTCTAGCAAAAATAAAGCATTCTACATTCTTAAAAAAAAAATTTTAGAGACTCGAGTCTTTAATACTAGAGTCGCACTTTTAAAACAGACTCGGACTCAGACTCGCGAGTCTTTACAATATTTCGAAGACTCGTACTCGAGTCTGAGTCTCTAACACCCCACAGATTCAGACTCAGACTCGAGTCTTCTAAAATTTTGGGAGTCTCTATCTATGTTACTGAGCTATCATTTTTTATTATTTTTGAATTTTAAACTCAGATAATAAACATTTTAAAAAAACTGTTCCCTTAAGTTTTAGAGAAGCTCATTAACTTAAGTTTTAAATTTATGCTAATGTTCATGATTTGGGACACTATAACTCTAATTAAAAATATTCAGAATGCATTCTGAATATTTTTAATTAGAGTTAATGAGCTTCTCTAAAACTTAAGGGAACAGTTTTTTTAAAATGTTTATTATCTGAGTTTAAAATTCAAAAATAATATAAAATGATAGCTCAGTAACATAGATAGAGACTCTGGAGGAAAAAAAGTTAATATTTTATTTTCTTATAAACCACCATCCTTGAAAAATAGGGAATATTTAGACTTTGTTGAAAATTTTATATTATCAAATAATACAAATGACCATTTTTTAATAGTAGGGGACCTAAATATGGACCCATCTGATGAGGATTCCTATTTTTCATCATTTTTAAAAAAGTTTAATCTAATATCTGTTACTTAGATCCTAAATAGGATCTTATCAAGAATCCTAACGGGAATCCTGGGACTTTCTTCCTAATTTTCTTAAACGGGTCTTGTCAAGAACTTAATCCAGTTTGTTATAGGATCCCAGCAAGAATTCTTAAATATACCTTGTAATAATTAAGATTTATTCAGATCTTTTAAGATCCTAATAAAAACTTAAAACAAATCTACAATCTTCAAAACAGGAAATTTTAAGAAATATTGGGATCATTTAAGTTCTTTATAATATCTTGAAAATTAAAAATCAGGAATTTTGGGGTATTAAATGGATCTTATAAATTAAGACATTATTTAAATTAAGACTAAATTTGTTTTAAGTTCCTTACAAAAACTTAAAACAAATTTAGGGAATTATTTGTTAACAAAGAATTTTTCAATTCACTAAAAGATTAATTTTGAAGAAAATTANTATCCTATGGGCTCAGGGCTGAATAGGTCAGTTATAGGTCAACTTTAAAAATTATGTTAAAAATCAAATTTTGCGACCTTGAATTACTCTAAAATGAATTTTTTACCTAAAAATTCTATTTTTAAATAATTTTGGCCAAAATCGAAAAATTCTGAATCACTGTGGGTAGGGATAAATTCTAATAAAAAAGGCGATACTAATGTGAAAATTAGTAAAATAGATCACATAATTTGTAAAGATGATCCAAAATCTGAAGTTATTGGTTGCCCATACAGTGACCATAAATTTCTTGTGGCAAGTTTTAATTTTCCGTTAGAAACAAAAAATGAACCTATCAAATCATTCAGAAATTACTCAGAGAAGAATTTAAATCTTTTAAAAAATACTCTTTTAAAAATTAATTTTTTTGAAATAGAAAAGTTCCCAAATATAGAGGATAAATAGGGATTTGTAAAGGATAAAGTAATTGTAAAGGACAGTAAGTAGTTACTGTCCTGAAAATATTCAGTACGGTGAAATTAGTGCTAATTCAATTCCTGAACAAGTTGAGATGTTTAATAGCTTTTTTACAAACGTTGAATCATCTTCTTTTTCAACTGAAGATGAATCCTCGAAATATATTTTCGAAAAATTCAAAGAATTTAAAAGAAATAATACACTTAAGACACCGGGGTTTTCTTTTAAGCAGTTTGATTTAAAGGAAATAGAAAAATCTATAAGTGAATTTTTAAACTCAAGTTCGCCTGGTTATATAGTTATTCATACCAAGGTTTTAAAAGCTATGCCTCTCTCCAATTATTCTAAAACTATTTAATAGTTGTTTGGAATTGAAAAAAATTCCGGAAGATTGGAAAATAGCTATTGTCACTCCACTTTACAAAAATAAAGGAGATAAAACTAAAATAGATAATTATAGGGAAATATCTGTCTTATCGCCAATAGCTAAAATGTTTGAAAAGCTTTTACCTAAACAGATTTCAGATTATTTTGAATCAAATAAAATTTTCTTTAAGGGACAACATGGTTTTAGGACTGGCTTTTCATGTCAAACAGCAATTCATGAATTTATATCTTTCATAAACAATGCTCTTGATCAAAAGCTTATCACAATTGCATTGTTTATAGATTTAAGAAAAGCGTTTGACTTAGAAGAAGATTAATGAATAGATTCATTAATCCTTCTTTTTAAATTATTGCACTATAGTTTCGATGATAACTCATTAGGGTTAATGTCTGACTATTATAATAATAGATCACAAATAGTGAAATTACAAAATACGCTTTCAAAACCTGGTAAATTAAAATATGGGGTCCCACAAGGGTCTGTATTTGGTCCTCTTCTCTTCCTAATTTTTATAAATGACCTCCCATTATGTATTTTAAGGGCTTTTATTGAACTCTTTGCGGATGACACGACCTTAGCCAAGTCTGGTGAAAAATTAGACGAAATTTTGAAAGATTTTGAAAAAATAATTGAGGATGTGAATGAGTGGTGTTATTTTAATAAGGTCGATATAAACTGGAATAAGACATTCTTTATCTCAAAAAAATAGAAATCCCTAAAAAAATTGAAATTAAGGGCGCTTCAATTGATGTTGTAAACGAGTTTAGACTTTTAGGTTTTACCATTGATGATAAACTAAATTTTATGAAATCAGTTTCAGAAATCTTTCTGTAAATAAAAAACTTTTTTCAATAAAAAGATTATTTTATTTATGTACTTCTGTCAAAATTCAATTTTTTAAAACATTTATTTTACCTTACTTAGACTTTGTATTTAAATTAATTTTATTTTTTTCTAAAGAAGCAATACAGCGATTCGCGAATTGCTTCTATTTATGTATTTATAAATTACTCAAAATAAATTTGAATTCATCGAATTTTAATGAATTAAATAACTTGTTAGAAAAATACGGGCTATTTGCTTTTCAGCATAGAGCCCTAGAAAGAATGTTAACATTTTCTTTCAAGATTATTAATTTTGCTAACTCACCACCACTTTTAAAAGAACAGTTAGTCAAAAATGAGACTCGAAATCTGAAATATGATTTAAGAAATAAAGATCAAATGATTGAATGTGGATCAAGAACAAAAAGTGGTGAAAATACATTTAAATATATTTATTCAAGATTATCGAATAAATTTGTTGTTGATAAATTGGTACTTAAGTTTAGTACATTTAAATTGTCAATTTTTAACAATATCAACTTAATTTATGAAAAATCAATTAAGATTTTTGATAAATTAAATTTGAATTTAAAAAGTTTTGTTTTTTAAATTAATAAAATTTGATTTTTTTTTATGTAAACAAAAAAATAATTTATATAATTTTTTTTTTATTTTAATTTTAATGAATAAACGAAGTGTTAATCAGTCTAGAAATAGATAAGGGCACTAGCCTGTTGATTAACCTTGAAACTTGAATTTAAAGTGATCTCTCAAAAAATGGCCAAATATTATTAACGTACAGCATTTTATATCGAATTAACGCCGGATTGTACCCGTATCTTACCACTAGCGAACCCGAACCGTACCCGTACCCGTACTGTATTTCTTTTGCATGTTATGAGACCCTGTCGTTAAACCCAAATATACTTTAACGACATGTCGTTAAAATCGAGAAATTACGTTATTAATTTTAACTAAATATTAATTTTATTCCTTTAGAGATGAGTATTTATTCTTTATTCATCAATTAGAATTAGCCGATTATTGATCATTTAAAGCTAAAAGAATTTTATTAATACAGCTTTGTACCCGAGCTTTTTTTTTACTAAAGTACTAAAATTTTATACATTTGGGTAAAATATTTGAACTAACGTAAATGCTCGATTTTAATGACATGTCATTATTATAGGATACCCTATATTTATGACATGTCGTTATGTATCGAACAGTGGTTGAAAAAATCGATCTATGACATGTCATAAAAATCGAAAAAGGCCTTTTTTCGAGAAATTGGTAACCATTTTTATGACATGTCAGAAATATAGGAAATAAAGTAAAAAAAAAAAGAGAAAATATGCCCAATTTAATATAAATATTATATAATAAAGAAAATAACTTACCCAATCGATCAATTATTTCAGAAAACGTTAATCAATTTATCCGCTTAGTTAATTATTTCTTTGATTTTTTTTTAAATTTAAATCAATTTTTCGAAAAATAAAAAAAGTTTAAATATTCAATTATTTGAACAGTGAACGTTTTGAAAAAAATTAATACCTCATAGAGGATTGTTAATTTTTTATTTTCACACACTTTTTTTTAAATTCTGTTTTTCACATGACCGTTCCTTTTCTTAAAAATAAAAATTTTTAAATTTCATCTCACACATTAATTTTTTTTTTTTATTTATTTTAGAAAATTTAGGTAAGTAATTTTCTTATCTTTTTTTGCTGCCCAATTTAATATTTATATTATGCCCCTTAATTTTTCTTTTTATTTTTTTTATATATCTAATTGCCCAATTTAATATACATTTTTCGCTTTATTTCCTATATTTGTGACATGTCATAAAAAAGGTAACCAATTTCTCGAAAAAAGACCTATTTTCGGGTTTTATGACATGTCATAGATCGATTTTTTCAACCACTGTTCGATACATAACGACATGTCACTATTTGGAATAATGACATGTCATAAAAATCGAGCATTTACGTTAAATTTTAAAATCAAATGATATATTTGACTATTTTATCAACAACGGAAAATAGAAATTACTAAGGGAATAATTAATTGATTTCGATTAATTTTAGATTTAATTTTATTTAAATTTGTTAATTGTAGTCTTCGTTTTATTTTTTCTTAATTCTTTACCTTCATTGAGAAATCAATAAACAAAATCGAGCGATTTTGATTATTTTTTGAAGAAAATATTAAAATTTTAAATTTGAACAGAAAAAATTAAACTTTAACTTAGAATACACCTAACTACTTGGAAAACCAGTTGTTCGTAAGTAAAAAATTACAAAATACCTCTACCAAATTTTCTATTTAAAATTAAAAAAAGCCAAAAAAAAATCAAAAAAAAAAATTTTTTTAAATATTTTATTCATTTTCTCAAATACTTTTCATCAAAAATAAATCAAGCGCGAATAATTAAAAGTTTTAATGAAAAAAAAAAATAAAATAAAAAAAAGTACTAAAACAATAAAATTTTTTAAATATTTATTTCCAAAAAAAAAATTAAACTTCTTTTTCTAAATTTCACTAAATAGCCCCAATAAACTTAAAATAATTTCTTCGTTCAAATTAAAATTATATTTCAATTTAATATCTGATGAGTAGTTTAAATTGTTTAATAAATCTTTTTCATTATCCAAATAAAATTTATTGCTTAAAATATTTTGAAATGGTAAAACATAATGTAAACTTAACCAAACAACATCTGGATCAATTAAAGCACAACTCTTACATGCATTCAATGCTAACAATTGTAATTTTTTAGGCTGTAATTTGTCCAAATAAACAAGGATACACGAATCGATTAAATTTTCCAATTCGATTTCTTTAATTTCAAATAAAACACACATTTTGTCTAAATTTGACAAAATTGTACATTGTAATTTAAACGCATGTGAATAAATATAAGTTGCATCTCCTAAATTACCGCCTTCTATTTTACTCGAACGACCACTTACTTTAGCTTGTTCTCTCATGAAAGAATTTAATCTTGGCAAAAATTCTCGAGTAAATCTCGAACTTATAAAATCACTGCACAAAACACTCAAATCAAAAAGCAATTGGATTATTTTACTCTTGACTATTAGATCATCAGAACTAAATCTATAACAAATGGGCGACCATAATTTGTGAACTAATGGTAAAAATTCATTAGTATATTCAGCTAAATTTTTAGACAATTCTCTAGCTAGGTCTATTATTTGAATTCGCACTTGTCTAAATGGATGAGATATTAAATGAGTACAAAGTTCTAAACATCTTTTTTGTAGTTCAACATGCAGCGGAATATTTTTATTTTCTTCACTTGAATTTTCTTCTATATTTTCATTTTTATTCGACTCCCAAATATTAGATTTAATTGAGTCATTAATCTCATTGATTACATCAATCATTGATTTTGTATAATCCGATTTTTTTCTAGCCTGAGCTAATTTTTGTAAATTTAAATTTAAGAACTCGTCTTTTCTATCAATTTCATCGATAAAATTAAATTTTAATGGAAACCATTTTCTCATCGATTTAGCCATATACGTCATTATTCGACAAACTCCTAAAATCAATCGAATTTCATTCGGATTTATTTGAATGCTAAAAAAAAATTCGTCTATTATACGAGTTAAATAAGGTATTATGTCCGAATTAGATATTTCTAATAAAGCACACAAAACAAAAACATGACTTGATTGTTTGTTAAGATCTTCATCGGCTAATTCATTTGAATTAACACTACATGACTTTAATAAACGATTTTGATTATTTGATTTCAAAATTAAATCATTCATAATATAGTCAAAATTAACCGAGAGTAAATCTTGAATATTTTTGTAGCCTAAGTTACTTGCTAATTCGACTAAGCACTGTGTCGAAACAACTTGAATTAACAAGTTTGTATTTAAATAATTCTCAAGTATGAAATATAAAGTATCTATTAAAAAGATATTAAAGTTATCTGAGCTGAATAGTTTACTAGATAAACGAATTGATTCTAGAATTAAGCATGTCTGAAGTATAATTTGATTTTTTTTATTAGTCATACTAAGAGGTATGCTTTCAACTTCTTCAAGAAGATTCTCGCTTAAATTATTAAAATCATTTAAAAAATTTGTAAATATTAAATTAACAATTGAAATAAGATCATCGATTGGTAAATTTTGCTCTTTTAAACCATTAAGAAGTAGATTAATTATGAACATGACTTCTAATTTTAAATAGCCTTTATCGGAGTTTATAAAATCACGATTTAACAATTCGTCTATGATTAAACGTACTGAATCAGATCTACCTAAATAATTACAAATTAAACTTAATTGTTCGTAAAGAACTTGATCGTCCAGATACGTTTTAAGACCTGTGTAATTACTAAGACTTTGACTTTTTCTCATTAGATCATCTCTATTATCTATTTCATAGAAATTATTTAAACTTTTAAAATCAAATTGTACACAACTTAGTAAGCCTTCGATTAAATGAGATAAATTGTTCGAATTGAGAGAAAAAAAGCCATGTAATTTTGGAATTTTTTGATAGTCACCTACTAGTTTAAGATAGCCGTAAAGAGTTTTCAAATGACTGAGTCGATATTCATCGTTTATCTCACATTTTTTGTCTATTTTAGACTGCATTATTCTCGGAAGTTTTATCAAAATTTCCTCAAAACACGATTCTAATATTGAGAATTTACTATGCGCTAGAAATTTACAATCATTTTTTAAAATTTCTTTACTCTCTAAAACATTAATAAATTTCAAAGTCTCTTGTGTTAATTTCTCATCATCACCAGCAGCATAAGTTACCAAAATTTTGAGAATTTTAGGTAAATATTTATTGAGTGTAAAATAGCATTTATCTGATAAAGTACCACATAAATTAACAAGACTTAATTTAATGTGAAAATTATCAGTTGTTATTAAAGCATCAAGGAGATTTTCGATGAGAATAAATATTTTTTCACTTGATACATTTATCCAATCTTTATTTTCTAAACGATTCACTATTAAGCCTTTGATTTCGTTGTTTAAATTTAGACTTAAACAAGAATCGAAATTCGATTTATAAAAATTTTCGTTTAGTAATGAATCATTGAAAACTAAAGATACAACATGACTGAATAATTCTAGTGATGAACAAATTAATTTGTGATTCAAAAGCTTTAAATTTTGAGCAAGTAGAAATTTTTGAATTAATTTAATAGAAATTCCTGGTAGAAATGAACAGAGAATAATGGAGATTTTTTCATAATTATTCTTATTTGTAATTTGAGTTAATTCCTTCAAAGTATTTAGAGATTCGAGTCGAACTTCTTGAGATGTTGTTTCATTAAGTGTATCCAAGCATAAGGAAATTAATAAACCAATTGAAGTTAGATTTTTAAACGTATAAAATTCATCTAAAATTTTAAAACTTGATCTCTTAAATAAACTCTGAATTAATTGAAAACAATTGATTAAAAATTCTTCTGATTGTTTAGTCTTATTTGAATCAATTTTATTTTTTGATAATAGAATAGATGTTATGTTGAGTAAATCATAATATAAAATTGAATTAAAATTTTTTATTTTTTCCAAAACTAAACGACAACTTTTTAATAGAATCTCATTCATGTCTGAATTTAATTGAAATTTTTTAAGTACGTTTAGTATTGGCAAAAGTAAAAATTCGATTAATTTACACGACTCGGAAGTTTCTTCATTAAATTCCGGTATCGATTCGAGTAAGTTAATCAAATTTTTATAATAGTCATTAATGCTTTCTTTTGATGTTGATTTAATTAAGTTTACTTGTAAATGGTGAAATTTTAAAAATATATCGTTTGAAAAATACATTTTGAGAGTTTTCTATTTGTCTAAATTTCAGTTGTTTTAATTTCAAAATTTTTGTTTATTTCGATTTTTTTGACTTTAGAACCTTGTGCCATAACTCTGTTCATATCCAAACCTTAAAAATAAAAATTGAAAAATAAAAGAAAATTGAAATTTTTTTTAACGATCTTAAGTCTTTACCTTCGAGGTCAACTTTTTTCTTAGCACTTGATATTAAAACATAACCAAATGCGTGCCAAACAACTATAAAATATACAATACCAGCGTAGCGATTCAGAAAAATCGATCTATTTTTTTGCTTGAATGATTTAGGTATTTGAGGATTTGTTTGTGTTACGGATTTAAATTTTTCTAACCATTTAGAAATACCAGAAAACATTTTAGTATTTTATTTATAAGAGAGAGGAAATTTTTAAAAAAATTATTTTTTTATATAAGCATAGGTTTTTGGTTAAGTAAAGAAAAAAATGCTTTCAAAAATTTGCAATATTACAATTTTTTTGAATTTCAGAAAAATTCATGCAAATTAAAAAAAGAAAATGATTAACTTGGTTTTATTAATTTACAAAAATTAGAAGATAAAGCCCTTTTTTGAGATATATCACTTGAAATATGCTCTTTTTTTTTATAGCTGTAAAACTTGTGTCTTAAAATTTGATACCCTAATTTTGAAAAAAAAATTTTTTTGAGGAAGTCATGTGATTCCTAAGTAAATTTCAAATGCACAATTTTTGTTTAACAAAAAAAAATATTAAAATAAAAATCATATATTTCTTGATAAAAATAAAAATTCAAAAATAATTATTTTTAATTACCAGAAGAATTTTTTTTGATTCATAAATCGAATGGCAGAAGGTATATTCTTTTTACATTAGATTTGTCGCCAGTTACTTTAATGAATTTACTTTAATTTTTTCTTAACTGGTGATGATAATTAATTTTGATTAAAAGTTAAACCAAATTTTAAGTCGAAGTTATAAAGTTACAAAAACATTTGGCTTTATTGAGAGAAGAATATGTTAAATTACAAAATAAATACACTGAATTAGAAAAGAAATACAATTTATTAAGCTCAATATCGAATCAGAACAATCAAAATCCTCACTTTGACCCAAATGAAAGCTATATAAGTAGACTTTTAAAGACTATTAGTGAACTTTTTGACAAAGATTTGTACAGGTAAATAATTCAAATTTAATTAAAATGAAAATTTTAAAAAAATTTTAAAAATTAATTTTTAAGCGATCTTAAAGTTATTCTAAAAAACCAAACAGAATTAAAGGCTCATAAGTTTGTCCTTGATGCTAGAAGTAAAAATTGGAATTCACAAAATTTATCTTCTATATCAGAACTTGATTTAACAGGTTTATTTCAAGTCTTTTACTACTTAGAAAAAAATTTTTTTTTTTATTTAATTTTTTTAAGATGTTGATTATGAAATTTCATTCTATATGATTAAATGGTGTTACACTGATCAAATTGAAAATTCGTCTAAACATGACGAAGATTTTTATCTTGAAATGATGCGTCAAGCTGATCGATTTGGACTTAAAGAACTTAAATTAAAGTATAATTTAAAAAGTAAAATTTAAATAAATATTTTTATTTAAGATTTTATTTAAGATGTGAAGATGGTTTATTAACATATGTTAGTATGAAAAATTGCATAAAATTTTATGAAGTAGCTGAACAAATATCAGCACTTACTCTCAAAGCTCATTGTAATGAATTGATTAGTAATCATTGGGAAGATTTTACAAGCGATGATTTTGCCAGTATGCCAGCGTCGCTTTTGTATCAAATGTTTAAGGATAAGACAAAGTATCCATTGCATACAGCAATCAAGGCTAGACGAGAGGATGTTGTTTTTTTGTATTTTATTGAGAATGATTCAATTGTAAGTTAAGAAACTTTAAAAAATATTTTGAAAAAATAAATAAGATATTTTTATTTTAGCTTCAAATTAAACTTAATGAATTTGATGACAAAAATGAACTACCACTTGATTTAGCTCTTAAAACTAGACAAGAAAGCATTGCCAAAAATTTAGTCAAAAATCATATTAATATTGATAAAACCGACAATCAAGGTCTTACACTTCTACACAAAGCTGTTCTAAGAGGTTTCTTTACTTTTTTATTTTAGTCCGAAAATCCTAAATTATAAATTTTAAGATGATACTTGATGATACTTTTACACAACTTTTTTATGATCACCAAAAATCTTAAATAAAAAGAATAGGAACTTAAAATATAGCTTATAATGATATTGACTTTATTATAGGTTAAAAAGGACTGTGTGGAAAAATTTTGACATCTTTCATGTTAAATTAATACCAATATTAATATCAAAACAATTAAAAATATGCATCAAATCATAAACCTTAGCTAAGATTTGGCTATTTTTGATCCTTAATAACTCATGTCTATTCTGATAAAAATATTCCGAAAATATTTTGAATTAACCATGCTTAATAAAAACAGTTTTGAACAATTTGATTCATAATAACCAAAATAAAGATTACTAAAGTTTCAGAAAAACTAAATTTTTAATGAAAAAAGGCTAAAAATAAGGTTTTTTACAGAAAAACTTGAAAATAAAATAGTTTTCTAAAAAATCGAAACCATCTTCACTAGATATCATCATATATTCAAATTTTTATTCAGAAAATTTTCGGAATCGCTTATTAATTGAGGAATAAAATATAAAGATACTAAGATTGGGACACCTTACCATAAGACAGTAATACCGTAACATTCTGTAACATAAGACTTTGAATAGAATAATATATCAGAAAAATAAACTTGTTTTTTTTTTTTCTTAACTCGATATTTTAAAAGTAATTTCTTTTTCAACATTTTTTTTTCGAAATAAAGCATATTCTGAAAATTCCATAATTTTTTTGTTCAATATTAAGTATTTTCTCCTATGTTAAGATGATTTTGAACATGCTATGGGCAATCATCTCAATAGAAACTTTGAGAAAAAAAATGTCCTTATTTAAGGTAAAAAAAATACGTGTTTAAGAGCAAATTTTTGAAATATTTTTTCATCGTCTTAAACATCTATTAAGGATTGCTGGATTGGATTTAAATCTCATAAAATGCTACTAAAAAACGTCTTAATAAGCTGTCGGACAGCTTGTTTCATAAATTTTAAATCGACTTAAGTCGACTAGAAAAAAAATGTCCAATACTTATTTTTACTGCACTCTATATTGCCCTAAATAATAAAAGGTATTAACAGGGCTATCATTTTATAGTAGTTTTGAATTTTTAGCTAAGATAATAAAAATTTTTCAACAAAATGATCTCCATGAATTATTAATCGAAATTAGTAAGTACGACCAAGGCACTATAGCTAAAAAAGTTGTGTATCCTAATTTAAATTTATTATTGAAAATATAAAAAAAAAAGAATTCTAAGATTATTAAAATTTTTAAAGATGATGAGTATTCAGCTTCTTTCCTTGTTGACAACAATATTTCAGTAAATACTCAATCCTTAACCGATAAGCGAACAGCTTTGATGTATCTCGCCGCAAAGTCTTCTATATCAAACGAAATGCTTAATTTAGTACGTAAAATTTTAAAAAATCACAATACAGATGTGAATTTAAGAGATCAAAAAGGAAATACAGCCTTACACATAGCGATTTATTCAAAAAATAAATCTGTATTCAAAGAAATATTACTCAATTCTATTATAAAACCAAATTTAAATATTAAAAATAACGATGAACAAACAATTTTATGGTTAGCTTTACTTCAATCAGAAGATTCGAATGATTTCGATCAACCAGACTCGTTTCCAAGTATGCTCATAGATAAAGGATGTGAAATAGATACGACAGATTCGAATGGTGATACTCTACTTCATTTGTGTGCTAGAAAAGAACTCGAACATGCAGCAATATTTTTAGTTAATAAAAAAGCCAAGTTAAATTTATTAAATAATGATTATGAAAGTGTTTTACATGTGGCTTGTGAATATGGTTTGATGAGGCTGGTTGATGTTTTATTGGATAAAAATGCTGATCCCAATGTTCAATCATCTAAATTAACCAATTCACAAACTCCTATGCATAAAGCTATTTTAAATAATCATGAAAATATTCTTCAAATTTTCATTAGGGTAAAAGGTAGAATATTCTTTGTTGTTTTTTTTTTGAAATAAAATTTTTTAAAACATTTTTTTTACAGCTAATAAAAATGGCAAAGTGGATAGTAGTTTGATTCCAAATTTTAATATTAAAGACAATGATGGCCAAACTGTTCTAAGTCTTTGTTTATGGAGCAACATGCTTTCATTAGCTAAAAGTTTAATTGGTAATTTTTTTTTGAATTTTAAGGTGAAATTAGTGAAAAGTGTACACATCAATTTATAATAAGTTCTAATTTATAAAACAAAAATATAGTCTGAAAAGACTGAAGCTTTTTGGAAGTTAAAACTTTTAAAAGAAATTTAACAAAAAAAATTTTTTTTCAAGTTATTTGTTAAGTTTCCTTAATATTGATACAAAAGATTAATATAGAAAACTTAATTAATTTTTTTTTAAAGAAAGAGTCTTTTATCGAAGTTCATTTGATTTTACACAAAAATAAAAAATTTTTCGAAATCTTAAATTTTCATAGTTGGAATGGGACCACTACTTTTCATAGAAAATTTTTTCGTAGAAAAGTTTCATAGAAAAAAAATTCATAGAAAATACCTTTCATAGAAATTTTTTTCGTAGAAAAGTTTTATAGAAAAAAAAATTTTCATAGAAAACTAATTTCATATAAACTTATATTTAAAAAATCAAACCAAAAATTTTTAAAAAAAATTTGCTCAAATTTTAGAGAAAAATATCGAATTTTGAAGTAGATCGGTTAGTATTATTAAATAAAACAAATAAAAATTTTAACCAATTTTTTTATAATTATGAACTATTGATTTGAAAAGCTCGAATAAGGAGCACTCTTATCAACTTCCATTAGAAAATAGTCAGAGAATTTGATGTAAAAATGATGAATTTATTGCAGATTAAAATTTATAAATTGTGTAAGATTTGAAAATTTACCGGTATGGGAATATTTCTTGTAAAATTTAAATCTTAAGTAAAGTAATGTTCATTTATGCCATGAAAAAACTCTAAAATATTAAATTTAATTTTTTGTTTTTAATTTCTGTGAAACTTTTCTATGAAAAATTTTTCTATGTAAATTTTCTATGAAAATATTTTCTAGGTAATTTTTCTAGGAAAATTTTTTAGTTTTCTATGAAAAAATTTTCTATGAAAGGGATAATACCGTAAACGCTTAGAACTGCTCTAATGGATAGCAAACGATAAAAAAGCAGTCCGCTCATCATGAGTAGTAACATGCAAGCAAATTGGAGATTAATTTCATGCCGCAATTATCGTTCTCTCGGCTCCTGGACAGGTCCAGTAAACGAATTTTTCTTAATGTTCCAGGATTATACCCAAAATGACTAAGAAAAATTTGGTAAAAAAAACGTCTAATTAAATAATTCCAATTTAATTTTTTGCGCTTAAACCAAATTTTTCTTAGTCACTCTTTCTCCATTAAGAACAGCTCTCACCAGCTAGCGTTACAGTAAGAAGATTCATGAAAATTTCTGGACTAGCATAAAAATGCCAATTAAAGTGTTTTTTTCTTTTTCATGAAATTTTGTGAACATTCATTTTAAATAAATACTTAAGTACTAGACACTTTACTTAAGTTCTACTTAACTTGATATTTCTTGAATTTGTCTTAAGTCAAATTTTTACAGAAATAATTAAAAAATTTGCGAAGAATTTAAGATTTTTATTCTCGTAATTAAATGTCTAACTTTACAACCTAAATTTTCCAATCGTCTCACAATTTGTGATTTATCGTTCGATTTATGTTTAACAAATTTTACATATACGTATCTAATTTTTGACTTAAATTTAGAACATGGAGCTGATGTAAACATAACCGACAACGAAGATATTCCACTATTACATCAAGCAATTCTAAGACAATGTACTGAAGCAGCGTTATTTTTACTCGAACAAAAAGTAGACATAAACGCAAAATCATGCGAAGATAATTTAACAGCTTTACAATTGGCAGTTAAACGTCATTTACCATTGGTTGTTGAGAATTTATGCAGAAGAGGTGCTGATATGTCTGTTTTAGACTCTGAAGGAAATTCACCACTTTGGAATGCATTAGACTCAGGCCAAGAGGACATAGCTTCAATATTAGTCAATTCCAAATGTGACACAACTCAATGGAGCTCTGGCCCCGAAGGTTGTCAACAAACTCTACTCCATCGAGCTATAGACGAAAACAACGATGCAGTAGCTATTTTCCTAATCAAAAGTGGTTGTGATATAAATAGTCCACGTCGTCCTGGTCTCAATGGAGAAACTCCAGAAGAGGCTAAAGATAAAATGACTCCATTACATTTAGCTTCTGGATGGGGTCAAGAAAAAATAGCTCAATGTCTTTTAGAACATGGTTGTGAGATTAATCTACAAGATCATGAGGGTAATACGCCGTTACATTTAGCCATTTTAAATCAGCATCCAGCGTTAATTGAAATATTACTTCGTCAAGCGAATATTGATTTAAAAATAAAAAACTCATCTGGTCAATCTCCATTTGCAGCTGCTCTTTTGCGTAAAAATATTCAAGCTACTAGTCTAATTCTAAGAAAAGAGCCTCGTGCTGCAGAACAAACAGATAATAAAGGCAAAAATTTTTTACATTTAGCAGTTTTAGACGGCGATATTGAAACAGTTTTATCGCTTATAAGTGTTAATGTAAATGTTAATTCAAGAGTTCAGGACAATTTGGGTAAGACTGCTTTGCATTTAGCAGTCGAGTCAGGCTTTGAAATGATTGTACGAAATTTACTCTTAGCAGGTGCCAATATAAATGATTTAACATTTAATAAAAAAACAGCACTACATTTAATTGCTGAGTGTAATCATTTATATTTGCTTCAAATTAGTAATATTCTAATTGAAAATGGTATTGATTTTAATGCGCTTGATAATGGTTTGAATAATGCTTTACACTTAGCTGTACAAAATGCTAATTTACAAGTTGTTAAGGTTTTGTTGACAACTACGGATATTGATGTTTATGCCAAAAATTCCAAGGGTATGAGTCCATTACATTTATTAGGTGTTTATGGCAAAGATAATTCAAGTTCCATTTTGGAGTTATTTAAAGAGAATATTAAAGATTTTTCTTTGGATCAAAAAGATGCTAAAGGAAATACAGGTAATTAAAAAAAAATTTGATTTAGTGTCCTTTAAATTAGGATTTTTCGTGATGTTTACTTTTTTACCGAAATAAGGAAAATTTTATAAATTTCAAAAAGAATCTAAAGGATACCGGCGGGTAAAAAATAAAAAATTAAGCTTTTTTATGTATCAATAGATAGCCCTAAATGTTCTCTACAAGAAAATATGATTGGTTAACCCATAGCACCTCCTATGTTCTCCCAAAAACTTGGCCCAACTGAGTGATGACTTTGGTACTCCATATCTATGTCTCTAAACATAACTTTGGGAAATTTTTTTTTTTAGTTATTAGGGCAAGATTTTCTCTTTATTTTAATAATTTTTTTTGCGCCCAACACCTTTAATAGTTTCCATTTTGACTTTTTTAATACTCAATATATTATGAAAAAATTTTGACTTTGCTTTTGTCTGGTGATGCGGGCCATGCTCCTATTTCTATTTAATCATTTTTTTGTAAAAGAGATCTAACGTCGCTGGCGATATTTGCTTGATTTACATGAATTTAAATAAAGCTCCTATGACCAAAATATCTTAATTTCAAATAATAATTAAAAATAGGATTTGTTTTTTTTATCTCAGCTCAAGTTTATTTGCAAAAATAGTTCTCTCGAATTCTTTCTTATTTTTTCCCAATTTTAATTTTTTTCATCCTTATAGTACTACTTTTGGCTTATCAAAATGGAAACGGTAATTTATGTCGAAGTTTAATCAAATATGGTGCGACAATTGGTACTTATAACGAAGATGGTGTTTCAATATTTAATTATCCGGTAGCTAGTAAACAATTAATCTTTAAACTATTAGATATTTTAAATAAAGAATCACCATGGGTAGAGGCTGAAATTTGTCTCGAGTGTAGAAACAAATTTTCAATTACGAATAGAAAACACCATTGGTTAGAAATTGTATTTTTTTAAAATTTTTTAATTTTTAATTTGAGATTTTTTTTTTTAAGTCGTCACTGTGGTCGTGTTTTATGCAAAAAATGCTCAGAAAAAGAAGTTTCTATTTTGAAATTTAATTGTCAAAAGCCAGTTCGTGTATGTGATTTATGTTTTGATGTATTGACTGCTGGTGCTGGTAATATCTAAACATAAATTAAAAGAAGATATTTTTTATTTTAAAAGGCACTTTTTTTATTAATTCTTTTTTTGTTTGTTAAATTTTTTTTCCTTATTTTATTGAAAATTTGTCATGCTCAGAGTCATGTTTATGAAAAAGCATTTATAAAGTGTTAATTTTTTTTTTTGGTCGTTTTTGTAAATGTCTTTTTTTATTGAAAGCATTTTTTTTTATTTTTTAATCATTAAATTATTTAAAAAAGCTTGCAAAATTTTTCTCATTTAAAATTCTTCTCGTAAAACTAAAGACGCTTGACAAAAGCTGGTTAATTTTTGGCAATCTTTATTAAGATTTTCTCGAAAAATCTTTAAAAAAAAATATATTGCTTATAACTTGCTTAAAAGCGGTTTTAGAAATGTTTCGAAACATGTCAACTAGGGTTGTATATCGATTAGGCCGAAATCGATTTTTATCACTAAAATTAGTTTCGATAAAGTTAAGGACAAACGAAACAAGAGGCACTGGGAAAGTAAATTTTTCGATTCCTAAGTTTTAATGCGAAACGATTCTAACTTAAAATAATATAACGATAAAAATATTTAAATTTAATTCTCAATTTCTTTAATTCGAAATTTTAATTCGATTTTTTTATCGATATAATGTTCGCTTTATTTATTAAAATAGATAATACGATTATTAGATTCGCAAATACAAGTCTTTTGCGAAGAGAAAAAGCATAAGTGTATCTCATTAATTTCCCAATAATACCAAAACAAGAAATTGCTTGAAGCTTCACAATCAAGCAGTTCGAAAAAAATACATTAAAATTTTTTTTGTTCAAATTATCAAATTTCAATTACAAATTTTTAATTTTACATTTTTTCACTTTTTCATTTTTTTCAAGGAGATATGACAATGTAAAAATTCGCGAAAGAACTTTTCTTTTTGAAATCCTTGTAAAATTTGAAATTTTATCGTCTAGAATGAAAATAAGATTTTCAAAGTTATTTATGATGCAGTCGATCTTTTGTGTAACAAAATCACTGGTTCAGGAAAATAACCTAAATAAGAGTCCGAGAAAACAATTAAAATTAGACTTTTAGACTTAAATTCAAAAAATGACTTCAATTGAAATTAACTCTAAGATTTTTTTTAAAAACACTTTTCTAGAAAAAAAGCCATCATTTTGCTTTTCTATTGTAGAAAAAAAAGTTGACATAACATGGTATCGATGGGAAGTTTTCTAAATTAACCTTGGTTCTAATAGTAGTGGATTCTCTTTCACAGAGGCAAATAATAGAGACGATCTAAAATTCTATTTTCTTGGAAAATTCGTGTAGTATAAAAGACATCGAAAAGAGCCTTATAAACACTTCATGCAAGATTTCTATATAAAATAAATATATAGAATACTAAATTGCAAATACAGTTTGCAAGCAAAATATTCTATAAATAAAATTTTCCAAAAAGCATAATTTTAATATTAATTTTGCAATTCGAAAAAAAATCTACTCAATGCTTGCAAATAAAAATTCAAAAACAAAATAAAAAACACAAATTTTAATAATAATTCAGCTTTTTTAGGAAATAAAAAATAGGCAACAAAAAAAAGCAAATAGAAATTATGAATATTCTTTTATTTTTTCGATGATTCGATTCATGGGTGCAAAATAAAATAAAGCCTAGACCAAATTTTTCCATCAGCAAAACTCCCACTTTTTTTGTTATTAAACTTTAAAAGTGCAAATTTTATTTTTTATTTTAAACATTTCTTATCTTAGATTTGAATTTTAATTATTTAGAACATTCTGAATTCTAGATGTCCCTAGAAGAAAGTAAAAAATCAATTTATGAAACACTTGAGTATCAACAGTTGTTAAATAAACTAAAATCTGTTGAAATCGAACGCAACGAAATCGAATCAATTAATAAAAAGCTATTAAATGATTTAAAAGTTTACTATGAGGAAAGAATTCGAATTTTAGAAATGAACAATTTGAGTAAATCAAATTGGTCAAATGTAAGAAATTAATAAAAAAAATATTCAGCTCATAAACTTGGGGCTTTAAAAAGGGCGCTTTAAAAAAAAGACAGAGGTATTTTTTTATAAATTAAAGCTAATGCTTAGAAATTTATTTTATTTTTTTTTGAATTTCAAAAAATTGTTTTTTTCAAGTTCGAAAATGAAATGACAAAAAATTACATGGACAAATCAGTCGAGTGTAATCTCTTGAACGATTTAAATCTAAACGAATTGGTCAAAGTAACCAATTCGAATAGGCTATTAAAAAATTTAAATAAATCGATTAAAAATGAGCTTAAAAAAATCAAAACCGAATTATTAGAAATCAATATTAAAAGAACTGATCTAGTGAATATGATAGAAAATTTTAATAATTTTCTACTCAATGAAAATGCATTGAATAAAAAGAATAAAAATTTGGTAAACCGATTTAAAAATTTTGAGAGCAATACCTCTTTGTCCAAGATAAAAAATGAGCATTTAGTTGTTTTACACGATAAATTTGATCAACAAATTGTCGAATTAAGCAATTTATTTTTGAATGAAAAGATCGATCTCATATTTAAGCACAATCAATTGATTGAAGATTTGAATCAAAAGTTAATCGAGTCAAAAAGTCATTTGATTCAGACTAAAGATTTTCAAATTCAAACTGATAGTATTTTAAGCACTAATAAATTTTTTAAAGGCTTAGAAAATATAGAAAAAATTAACAATGAATTATTGAAAGAGGTCGTGTTTTTGGACCAAGAAGTTCAAACTAAAGAACCTGACAGTACCGACTCGGTATGTCAAACTGAAATGGTAACAGTTTAATGAAAAAATGACAATTCTTCGTTTCTATTTGTATTTTTTTTTTGTTGTTTAAGGATGATTATAATTTAGATATAAATATTGATGGCCTAAATATGTATGAACTAATTAATTTATTGACAATTACTAAGCCTTTTTGTGGCCAATACGAAAGGATTAAACAAACTCTAAACATTAGAGTTAATGATCTTGTCATGAAAAATAAGAGCTTGAACCTAATCAACGATGAATTAAAATTAATAATTGCTCAAATGTACGAAAAATTTTATGACACGGAATGTCAAAATTATCATTTTTAGTCTACATAAAAAAAAGAAATTTTAATTATTTATTTTGTTATTATTCATTTTGAAAGTACTTAAAGTACCATGGTATTGATACCATGTGTTTTTGATTTAATTTTTTTTTCTTATAACAAAATGAATAAGTTTTAAGTAACAAAAAAAATGGTTGGTTTAGTGTTAAGTACCGTAAATATTTGTTTTTTAACGTCGCAATAAAAGCTCGAAAACTTGGCTTTAGTGCATCAAAAAAAATTTTCTGTTGTTGAAAATTCAATAGACTACCGTAAGACCTTGTTTATAGTCCCAGGGGCTTTATCCGAAAATGACTAGGGATATATACGAAGTTACTGAGGAGAAGGTAGTAAATAATTTTTATAATCAAAATTTTTTTTAAACCAAGAGCTAAGTAAAAATGAATTTAAATTGGGATGAGGTTGTCCAATATTTTCAAATTTTTTTTTAATGTTTAAGCTTTAAAACTTATTTTTGTCGTTTTTTGGTAAAGTTTATGATAAAATATTTAAAAACTTCCGTAAAACCCCATTTTTAGTACCTGGTACAAATTGTTGTTTTCAGTTTTGTACCATGTAACAATTCTATGTCTGTATACATTTTTTGATAGTAAGCTATGACGGTACAAATCATGTTTGTATCACTAGCAGTGTCTAATTTTTCCGAAGAAAACACTTTTTTTTTTAAATTATCTTATGTATTTATTTATAATATAAAAATCTTAATTTATAGTTACATATTTATAAGATATTTTTTATGATTTTGAAAATTCTAATTTAGTACCATGGAATAAAAAGTGAGTTGTTCCATGGTACGAAAAATAAAATTGATTAATTTATCAATTTTGAAGGAACGAAATAAAAATGAATGAAGAATCCTAAAAAAAGAAAGGTTATTTTTAAATAATAAATTTATAAATTACTAAAAATAATCTAAAAAGTAGACATTTTTATGGATACAAACATAATTTAATTCTATCAAAAAGTGTATACAAAAACACCATTGAAATTTTCGTCTTTATACCGGGAAAAAAATGGGGTTTTACGGTAAGATTTTTCCATATTAGAGAAAAATATATGATCGTTGGGTCAGGTTTTTTACCAGCCCCGAAATTTATAGGATTAAAAATAAAAGTCAGATTCTGTTTGTTATTTTTCGTTACACCTACGATTTGCTTAATATTTGAATAAAGTCACGCAGTTTTAGAGTTACATAACTAACAAGATCCAAAAAGTCTTTAACAAAAACGTTTCCGTAAAACGTAGATTAAAGTCAGAGAGGTAATATTTTACAGATGAAAACCTTATTAAAAATATAATTTTTTTTACATTACCGTAATTCAAAATTTTCCTACCCCCATTTTTAAAGCCGTAAAGTCTATGAATTAATTTAATTAATAAAATATATGGGTACGAATCTGAAAACCTAGTTTTGTACCATGTTATAACTTTCGAGTGCTTAGGTATTTCAAAATAGTAGGACTTGAAAAGAACCTATCAATTTAGTTTTAAAAAAATAAAAAAATTTGCAAAGTTAAAACATAGCATTTCTATTGAATTAACAGCGTACTGGTACCAGCGAACGGTCATGTTACAGTTACAGATACGGTCCGGGGTTAATTCGGTAGAAATGTTGTACATAAAAATTACCAAAAAAAATTAGAATTTCTAAAAATCAAATTAAGTATAATGGAAGTCAAATCCGACAAGATTTCTCAATTGGTGTCAAATCCAACACTTAAGAAATTTTTTCAAACTTAACATACTGAATTAAAAAAATAGATCACCAAACAATCAAACTTGTTCTTTTACGCCTGATCCATCAACTGGTACATTCAACATACCACTTGAAGCTCTGAATAAACCCATCAATTTTTCTAAACACTCTTGATTTCTAACTCTTAAACCACTAGTGGCAGTTGTTGAAAGAGTCATTGGAACATCGTTAACAGTGTGATGAGTCCATGAAGCTTGTGGATCAGCTGAACTTGAGTCAAAGCCTAAGCCAATTATTTAAAAATTGAATGGTAAGTTAGCCATTGTTTCACAACCGACTTTACCACCAGGGCTTTTACATGTCAAGTCAAAGATAAACAAAGCAAAATAAGTACATTTAGTTCTTGTGCTTTGAGCCGAAGCACAAACAATTAAAGCAACTAGAGCGATTAAGAATTTCATTTTTGCTTAAGCTTATTTGGACTATTTTTCAAAGTGTAAAGTATTTTTATTTGAAATTGAATTTTTGATTCGATTTATGGGTGGAAAAGAAAATTAAGCCTAGACTATATTTTTCTAACTCCCATTTTTTTATTTCTAACTTTAAAAGTGCAAATTTTCTTTTTATTTTTAAACATTTCTTATCTTAAATTTGAATTTTAATTTTTAGAAAATTTTAATTTTGAATTTAAGATGTCCTTAAAAGAAAGTATAAAATCAAAACATAAAACATTAAAATATCAACAGTTGTTAAATAAATTTAAATCTTTTGAAATTGAACGCAACGAAATAGAGTTATAAAGATAAAGTAATAGACCAAGAATAATAGATGTGCCGGCATATTTTTTTAAACGCATATTTTTATGGGCCTAATAAGATTATTTTTAAAAATCAATTCGGTTGATTTATATCCGATAAATTATAGTTAATATCTAATTGACTGTTATTCAACGTTTTATTTAATTCAAATACTATGTTCTGTGGTTCTTAAATACCAATCCCGTATTTTCAATAGGAAACAAATAGGTTAAAACTAAAGCTTCTGAACATCTTAAGAGGATTAAATAAAATTTGTTTCAAACTTTTAATAGAAAAGTATCAAATGTTGTTTTTAAAAGTTATTATTCTTTTAGGTTAACTCGAATTCCACGGGATTAGCGACATTAGTCAACGTTTAAAACTAGTAGTTATAATACAGCACTTGCCTCGAAAAAGTGACATTACCATTACCATTACCGTTACCGTTACCGTTACCATTACAATTTTCGAAAAAAATACCTTTTATAAATTTTTTTTTCGAAATATTTTTTTTTTAATTTTTTACCGATTTTTTATCAAAAAAATATTTAAAAAAATATTTCGAAAAAAAAATTTATAAAAGGTATTTTTTTCGAAAATTGTAATGGTAACGGTAACGGTATTGGTAATACATCGAGGCAAGTGGTGTATTAACTCTCTAGATAACTAAAAATTAACTTTGACCCATATATTTCAAAAAACTTATTCGTATTTTTCTTAGTAAAATTGCTAAAAATACTCGACTTTTTTATCAGCAAACAACTAAAGTTTATTATACAAATAAAATTTTGAAAATGTGATTTTATTCGAAAATTTAATTTTGACTCATATTTCGGAACTGGAGTGAATTTTTTACATGAATTAATTAATAAAATGAATTAGTTAAAAAATAACTCATTTTTTTTAATTCATTTAATTTTTTAACTCATTTTTTTTTAATTCATTTTTTTTCTTGTTTTTGATAATTCATTTTTTTGGATTAACAATTAAAAAACGCCGAACAATTAACAAACGTTTTCTTGGGAACTAAGTTTTAAAAAATGAGTTAAAAAATAATCGCGGTAAATTTCTTTTATTAGTTGATCTAATTAATTAATTAATTAATTAATATATTTTACTTATTTTTTAAGGTGACTTTATTTTAATTATTTTATTAACGGCGTAAGTATTAAAAAATTAATTTTAGATGATAGAGTATTGATAAATCTATAAAGCGAATAAATCAATAAATAATCAGGTGTATAAAATATTTTTACCTGATCACCGTTATTCGGTAAATTTCCAAAAATATTTTCGGAATATATTTGGACGATGAAATTATGCTTCTTATCTACCTAAACAAAAATTTGGATAAAAATTTAGTCGAAAATTGATGATCAGGTAAAAAAATTTTAAACACCTGAGATTATTTATTTATCATCAAAAATTTATTTTTTAATAATTGCTGATTTACAGGGGTACTTGATGGATACTAATCGACACAAAGGGAAGATATAAAAATCATAGAGCCACATTTTGTCTTATTTAGTCACACTAAAGCTTTTTTTTTGTGAACACACTTGTTCATAAAGGAACGTTAAGTAACATTCCAAAGACAATGTGATAAGTTGTCACCCTTAAGAAATATAAAGGTAAAATATTAGTATTTATTAGTCACTAATAAGGCTTAAAGGTATTAAATATATATATGTCTAAAGTGTGACTCTATTTTCTTTATTTTTTCCTTTGCGTCGATTAGTAACACTTAAGCATTCCTGTAATAAAACATTAATTAAAATAAAGCCAACATAAAAATTAAGAAAATTAATTAATTAATTAGATCAACTAATAAAAGAAATTTACCGCGATTATTTTTTAACTCATTTTTTAAAACTTAGTTCCCAAGAAAACGTTTGTTAATTGTTCGGCGTTTTTTAATTGTTAATCCAAAAAAATGAATTATCAAAAACAAGAAAAAAAATGAATTAAAAAAAAATGAGTTAAAAAATTAAATGAATTAAAAAAAATGAGTTATTTTTTAACTAATTCATTTTTAATTTTAACTCATGTAAAAAGTTCACTCCAGTTATTTCGGAAAATAAAAAACTTCCCTTTTAAATAAATAAATGTGAAAAAATTTGCCTTCAAGTTAAGGGTTAAAAAATTTCTTTTTTTTTAAATATGACATGAATTTCAACCAAGAATAATTTTTTCAAAAAATTTTTTGTTTTTTTAGAAATTATCTTACTAGATAGTTTTTTGTAGTTGTTTTTTGGGATCTTAATTTTTGTTTTGTTTCTTAAAAAAAAAAAAATTTTTTCATCAAAAACATTAGAGAATGATGTTAGCTAAATCAAATAGATTAATAAACAATATTAAAACAAGAGCTAATTCATTAGCAGCCATCCAAACATGTTGTTTAAACACAACGAGTAATTTATCAAGTCGAACAGCATCATCTAGAACCCAAACAAGAACTAAATTAGCCGATTTTCTTAAACCAGAAAATAACCAAGCTAAAAAAGATATCAAAATGGATTATGTAAATAATGCTGAGATTAAATTTTACGATCCACCGTATTTAGTACGCGAGGCACCATTTCCAAATTATGAATTGTTAAACATTAGTTTGAAAGGCTACGATTGCACTGTTTTAGATACGTATTATAAATACATAGAAAAAATGTGTAATTTATTAAAAGTTGAAGTTGTTGAGGCCTATGCCATGCCGGCGAGAAGTTATAAAATAAAAACTTATCAACCATTTAGCACTAATTTAGATAAGGAATATAGTCTTCAAATGTACCATCGAATAGTACGTGTGAAAAATTTAAAATCGACTCTGGCGCCTTTGTTATTCGAAACAATACAATTAAATTTGCCTGAGGGTGTTCAATTGAATGTAAATGCGCCTAGTTTCGACGAAGACGAATTTAGATATGTACCTGATCTTGAGTTACAAGAAATGAGACAAAAATTAGATGAAATAACCAAAAAACCTAAAGGTGACGATGCCACTAAGACTCAAGGTAAAAAATAAATTCAATCTCGGTGAAGTTGAAATTTATGCTATAGAATAAAAAATTTAATTTTTAAATAAAGCATCATTAAAGTCTTGATTTTTTATTAGAATCAAATATTTAACGATTGCAGTTAAAAGCAATTGTTTTCAAAGAATGTTTTAGATTTTTTTTGTTTTTCTTTTTTTTTTATATATGGATATTAAGTTGATAAATAGATGAGAAGACACTCGCACACATAAAAATAAACGTAATTTAAGTGTTGCCAGAAATTCATAAAATTAGTGATGGGCAATCGGTTTTTTTCTACAAGAGAATTTAATTCATTAGAACTTGATATGCTTTTCGGGTATTTTTCGACCGTTCTATTCAGTCGAACAATTTGACAAAATTGATTTAAAATAAAAAAAAGGTTGTCCATCACTAAAATAATAAGGGGCGACCTTGGTTAATTAATTATTTTAGCAAATTTTACGTAAAATAAGGTTATCTAAAAAAACATAATTTTTGGTAAAATTTTGTTGTATAGAGTAATTTATCCATAATTTACATAAAATTTGATTGAAAAGTTTTTTTCTGGAAAAAAAATTTCTTGAAAATAATTTTTTCTGAAAAGCTTTCTTGGAAAAGTAAATTTCGACAAAAATATAAATTTTGTTTACAGTCAAAATTTATTTTTAAGACATTTTGTCTTTAAAAAATTTGGGCTTATTTTTAACCAAATTTTTCATTTAGTTGATTTTTTCATCTATTAAGCTTAAAATGATCATTTAGTAAAGACTTATTATAAATTAATATTCATCTTAGTTGTTGATATTATTTTTTCAAGGGATTTTGGGGCGTCAAAGACCTATTTTCCTCTTTGATTTGAATCTATTGACTAAAGAATGTATCTTCTTTTTAGTCTGAAAATTTAAGAAAATGGATGATTTTTTTGATGAAGATGACAACAAAGATTTTCTAATAGAACAAAGATCAACAGAACGTCATTTAAATGACGTAAAAACAAGTGGTTTCCGCGATGGTACACAAGAATTTATGGAAAATGAGTCACTAATTCAAACTGGTTTTGATAGTTCTTATAAAATATTTGTTAAATTAGCATTTCAAATTGGTGAAATAAGAGCCTTAAGTTCAAATTTATGTAAAAATTCGTGTTTTTTAGCTAAACTAAATGATAAATTAGATAAAATTGAAAATTTTGATTACGATTCAAGGATTCATTGGAGCTTCGATTTAAATAATGTAATACCAGATTATAGTCAAGTTGTCGAATTAGTTAATTATTTTACGTCTAATCTAAATGATTTAAAAGAAATACTTTCGAATATTTCAAGTGAAAATTTAGTAGGTAAGTTAGATGACAATTTAAATAAGTTTAAGATTAAAATTGAAAGTGAAGATGATCTTGTGGACGAGACGGACAGTCAAAATGTTAATTTGTTAAATAATTTATTAGAAAATTGGAACTTTTGAACAAAAAAAATGCAATAAATATTCGTTTTTAAATCCTTCACTTTTAAATATTAATTAAAATTTAAAGGTTTTGAGAAACCTTTGACATTTTTATCAATTTGTTTAAAAGATTGTTTATTATCATTTATTTCTTATGGACTAACCAACAGACTAATGTCTAGGAAAAATTATTATTTTCTTTTTAATACAACGTTTTTTTTCTCAATACAACTTCCTAAAGTCTCTTATAACAAACAGAGAGAAAAAAAGGTGACGCACCAAACGAATCAGAATACAAAAATTATTAAGTAAATCAAGTCCAATACTTTTAGTATCTTTATTAAATTATTTCTCAATAAAAAGACAATTCTGAAAATTTTTTGAATAGAAATTTAATGTAATAGTTGGGGTTAAGGGTTCTAAGGGTAGGGGTGGTAGACACTAAAACTATCGTTGACTTCTAAATAACTTTATTAATATAATAATAATATAATATAATATTTATATATATATGTAAGTACTTGAACTCTCGTTCAAGTACATAGAGGTGAGGACTACTGACAGTGTCAGTAGAGACGTAATAGTGTCTGACTATTACATTAAATATACAGTACAAATTAAAACTAACTTGTATGCATTTTGTTCTTCAACTCTTCCTTTCCTCTTCCTCTGAAGAAAACATTTAATAAAAACTAATTTTAGTTAGTTTTAATTTGTACAATGATAATATCTAGTGGTTATGGTTCAGTTTTTTTAAAAAAACTTTTTTTAATCATTTTTATTAAAAATTATGTTTTTCTGAAGTTTACGGCATGACCATCTTTGTCTCTTAAAAAAAATTTTGGAATATTTTTATTACTGTATTTGTCGCGAATTAACAGTCTAACCGTACCAAAAAAAAATTTTATTTAAAAAAATTAAAAAAAAATTATATTTTTTTTTGTAGTACGGGTACGCTGTTAATTCGCGAGAAATCTGATTTTTAATAAAGCATGTTTTTAAATGTCTATGAGTTGTTTCCCGTATTTGCACAATTGCACAACGAACATTTTGAAAACAATTCATCATATTTTCGATGATTTTGTTTTGGATTATTTTGAATCACATTAGCAATATAAATAAACTTAATTTATAGAAATAGAAGCCTAAGAAACAAATTTTTTGCTAAAAAAAAATCTGATCTTGTTGCCTATGTATCCTCGAAGACTTTTTTTGCGTTACTCAGTTGTTTCATAATTATAAAAGCTAATTATATAACGGTAAACAATACAATTTAATTATTTTAAAAAAATTTAAAATAAGATTGGTCATTAAGTCATCGTATAATTTTGATGGGATTTAGTAAGAGGAAATTAGGCACCCTCGCTAATAATTTTTTATTTCTATTTAAATATTATAATTCTATTTCACATTTTGATATTTCAATAGAAATTTTCATAAAAAACCAGTTTGCTTGTATGATCAAGAAAAGCTCAAAAATTTACATAATTTTTTATTTTTTTTTCTTTGTTGTTGTTGCTTAAAAATTAACAAAATAATTTTTTTCTTGAGTAATTGAACACAAAAAAAAATGGAATTTTATTTATTTCTAAATCTTAAAAATAAATACCTTGAAAATAATAACATTTCGATGTTGCCATGATTAAAAGAAAAAATTTAACTTTTATATAATTTAAAAAAAAAATTTTTTTTTAGATGTAGGAAATTTATAACCAAAAAAAAAAATTATTTTTGACCAAAATGGTAAATCAAAATCAATCAATGATTATTTTATTACTTTTAGCCTTTTTTTTCAATTTAATCCAATCGGAATTATTGTACATAAACGATGAATATATTAATAAAAATTACCTAAGCGATTTAAGTCTAAAAGACCGTAAATCCATTACTTTTGGTCAAACACCCGACTTGACTCTATCAAATTTACAATTAACTCTACAAAACGATAATTATCGTTATTCTAAATCAATCGAAATAACTGGATTCAAATCATTATTTCTCCTGAACTCAACAAAAGAACCAAGTCTTAATTTAATAGAGCTCTTTTTCCCACTCGGAAATTACGCACATAAAAATCAAATTGAAAGTCTAATCAATTCAAATCGTTTAGATTTGAATCGATTTGATTTAAGACACTTAAATTTAAGTTCGAATAATTTTGACGAATCATTTCTCAATGGTTATTCGTTGAAAAATATTCACAATTCACATTCAACACTATTCGATTTAGTGTTGAGAAAATATTTTTCAAAAATTCATGTCTTAAATTTAAGTTTTAATCGAATTCAAATATTACAACGTGAACATTTCGAGTTGTTCTCAGGCGACTCGAATAAAATGCCAACAAATTTAGAAGTCATTTTTCTAAATAACAATGAATTAAGTTCTATTAAACATGACACTTTTTACGATTTAAAAAATTTAAAATTTCTAGATCTAAGCTCGAATAGACTTAAAATAATACATCCACTACTCATTTCATATTCTAATTTAAACTATTTAAATTTGAGGTTCAATAACTTGAAAGGAGTATTCAATGGTTTAAATGGAACCCTACAAAATTTAACTCATTTTTATCTCGATGGTAATAAGGACTTAAAATGTGACTGTGGCTTGGAATGGCTATGGCAACGTAAAAATGAAATTAACATTGATTTTAATTGTGGTGAAAATTTTTGTTTAAATGAAGAGCCTAATTTATTTGTTAATAATGAAAATTTAGACGAATCTTCAGAAATTTCCATTATTAGAAAAGCATCTAAGACATGGTTTGGATGGACTGTCTTTACTGATGATCTCCCACCGCTCATACCTTATCCCTATTTAATCTCGAATCAAACTAAACCAGAAAAAGAATTAATAACCCAATTGGAAAATCAAGAAAAACATGTCTATCATTCATGGCTATTCAGCGATGTCATTTTAAAGTGTTCCAATAGAAATGAAAGTGATTATGACAATACAGAATCGATTATTTTATGGAAGACTCAATACGGTTATTTTAGCAATTTGAACGAGTTTGACATTGATTTAGCATCAATTAATAAAACTAGTTTAAATAGTTATAAAATTTTTTATAAATTTAATAAGCTTACTAAAATTTATAAAAATAAGACCATTCGAATAAGTGAAAAATTGAGTGCTATGTCCAAAAGTGTTATTTATGTCAATGAAGAAAATAATTTAGTAATAACAAACATGAGAAATTTGGTCTCTGGACCATTTATTTGTTTGTCAATAAATG